>JACEVL010006451.1:1832500-1975000 GCA_020284085.1 Aporrectodea caliginosa
TGTATATAGATATAAAATAGCAAGCAAATAACGAAACAATTATTACGCAATAAACTCAGTCGCTAAACGAGATCTGGAAATTCTCTCGTCCTTACAAAAATTTCACAAAATGGCTCAGGTAAAATTCGTCAAACAAATTAAAATTTATGGTGCGTTAGCATTAACAACAGGTATTAAATGTATGCATATAGACTATTTATATACCTCATGACGGCGTAAAACCCATTTTTGTATGCCAGTTGGAAAGCTTCGCTGTATAGCCACAATTTCGACCATGCCACTGGAAAACCTTGCGACTGGAAAGCCTTTCCACCTGGAGTGAGTGATTCGAAGAAACGTTTGACAATCATCTTTCACAATGTTAATCTCGCCCCTTCAAGGTTACTACTCAGGAGCGCTCCCGACCCAACTCCGGCTGAAAAGGACCATCTTAAGACTGCAGTAAAACGCATCTGAGTAAACCCTAGACGTAAGGCGTAATGCTAATGGGAGCCCATTCCAGACCATGGGGCCAACAACAGAGCAAGCACGATGCTGTCTAAGGGCAGTAGGTCAACTTGTTACCCCAACGACCCGAATTCCCACGGTGCAGTATAGAAGCTTTGTTGTCGTTGACCAGCTATCTGGAATAAGTTGCCTAGCACGCTATGACATTGTCTTCTTCGTCATGCTTTGCTTGATTTTATAACCAACCGTTATCGCTTGAAAACCATTGTGTTAGATCATGTTACCATGTCGTCAGGTGGGGAAAGTCCCTGCCGGGTCCTTCTTCGAAAAGATACCATATAAATATGGGAATATTATTACAATTACAATTATTATAAAAATAAACTTAATAAAATATTGATAAATAAATAAATTAATAAAAAAACTTAACATATTGCACGTGTGACGTGTATCTACGCCAGATTGTAAAAAATATTTTAAAAAATGCTGATGAATGCATTCATCGTGCACGAAGCCAATGTATTGTGCTCCGAAGTATAAAGGAAGTTTGGCTGACTGGTGTCTAATAAGGGTTTCAGTCGCGTAACTCGTTCGATTGGACTGGCATTCAACAGTGATTCTCATCGGGTCTCATCTGTTTCTTTTGGTCGACCTGCTCCAATCTTCCGAACTGAGCAGTAAGTATCCTATGGAGTTATGACTCGAAACTTGTGGCTGCTCCTGACTGTAAAATCTTGTGCTGCTTTCAGTTTTTATTGTTGTTTTAGGGCCTAAAATAGTGCGTTTTTCATCATCATATTCGTTTATTTAGCACAAAACTGTCGACAAAACGCAACAGAATACATGAGTTATTGAGAGTGGCAGTTTTTCATCTAATATGCAAAGTGTACAGTTGACTTGTCTGGATTGTGCAGTGTGTAGTATGAATTTTTGAGAGATTAGCCCACGTCAACTGCTCTTTCTTTCTGTCTCATTCTAGTACTTGAAGTTTTACTTGCAAGTTCAAATATAGTTTAAAAGTTTGAGGAGGAAGAGTTTGCAGTTGACATTTGTGAGTATTTTAGACACTTCAAAGTGCTTAGACAATTCCGTCTACATAAGAGGAAGTTGCGTGGACCATGAACACTTGTGTCATTGAAGTTCTCTCTGTCTCTCTGTTTCTCTCTCCCTCTGTCTCTGTCTCTGTCTCTGTCTCTGTCTCTCTCTCGTCTCTCTCTCTCTCTCTCTCTCTCTGTCTCTCTGTCTCTCTCTCTCGTTCTCTCTCTCTGTCTCTCTCTGTCTCGTCTCTCTGTCTCTGTCTCTGTCTCTCTCGCTCTGACTAGTCATCTAGTCTTCTCCATATTCCTCCTCTTCCCTTTGCCTATCTCCGATTCATATCTAAACGACATCCACAGTAGCCGTCTGACTGTCCGCCTATACCTGATCACTTTGGATCATAACCAGAGGCGCGTTTACCAGTAGGCGAACTAGGCGCGCGCCTAGGGCCCCCAAATCTGGGAGGGCCCCCAAACTAAAGAAAATATTTTTTTCAATTATAAAAAAATAACATTTTAAAATTTTGATTGATTTATTTTCTATTACTAATCATAACTACAGTGTCAAAAACACGCACAAAAACGGTTCCACGTTCAATTTCGTGGGTTTTGCAAGTTCAGATTTCAAAAGGGTCCCAAAATGTTTGCGCCTGGGGCCCCGTTTTCTGTAAACGCGCCTCTGATCATAACCTATAACCGATTCTGATCGTACCTGCCTGTCGTTTATGTTTTGACTGAGCGCCTGTGAATAAGCTGGTCCACAAGACTTGGCAATTTGGGGCGCATAGAAATCTTGAGATTACGAGTACGATATTTATCAACTTAATCCGTAAACATTCATAGCAATGAATTTTGCTAATTATAATTACAGTAATCGTTACTGCTGTAGGCTCCGAACGATATATGGAAATAATACTTTGCTTAATTCTATCGCTGGCCAGTGGCGTAACGAGAGGGGCAGGGGGCGGCCGCCCCCGGGCGCAGGACAGGGGGCGCAAAATTAGGCTTTAGAAAATATTTTTTAAAGAAATAAGGCAAGAATAGCTAAAAAAGTACAAAAAAGTAACTATTATGGACGAGTCTGGCAGGGGCGCGGGCGCCAGGGGGGCGCAAGATGAGGCTTCTGCCAATTTAACCACTTTTTCATGAAAAAAGACGGAAAAGCAAAAAAAAGGTCATCAGAATTTTTGGCGTAACTAAGAAACAAATTTTCAGAAAATTCTTGCCCCCGGGCGCACGAACCCCTAGTTACGCCACTGTCGCTGGCTAGTGGAGTTTTTTAAGTATAAAAAAATTTATACAGAAACTATTTGTATTAAATTTTTTAGTAGAGGCAGGTGTTAACTCATTGTATATCTGATGAATATGTGCTGTATGAATAGGCCTACATAGTATGGTGCTTTTCAACAGCCCCTCCAAGGTAGAGCACGTTACGTAATACTCTGCCAACATTTTCATGGGCGTTAGATGGGACTCGTATGGGCTCAGTATGGCTCCCATATGGTAATAGAGATCTTTTATGGGAGTATATTCCCATACGGGAATATAGATCTTATATGGGAGTATGGCAGCTATGGCTTCCATATGGGAATATGGGCCCTATAATGAACTCCCTTTTGGCATGCAGGCAGGGAAGGAATAGCTTATTTTGCCAGGCTAATCCGACCATTGTGGCGCCTGTAAATCGCTGAGTGGCGCTCTATAAATGTTCGATTACAATTACAATTACACTTGCAATTACAATTGCGATTACGATGGCTATTGCGATTACAATTAAAATTGCATGGTCGACTCCATCTTAGCAAACCACTGACCTTCAGATACGCCCATAATCTTCTGTGCGAACTTTACGACTGAATCAACAATACAACTAACCATAATAATTAAATTACGATTCATTAGTTGTTATTGTAATTGTTATGCTTGAGGCCGACCTGTCGATGATGCGTGCCATGTAAGACAATTGGTGAGTAAATGCTTCCGCCAGTTGAGGCTAATCAGGAGCTGCATATGATCACTACCTTTCGAAGCAGCAAAAACGGCGGTCGTCTGTTTTGTCACCACTCAGGTCGACCGCTGCAATAGCCTAATGGCAGGGGCACTCAAACACAGGGCTGCCGACAGAAATTCCGGGCCCCTAGGCAAAGCAGTCACGGATCCCTAACTATCTTTAGACTTTATGAGAAAACTTTTTTTTAAACTGAAATAATAAACTTTTTATAACTGATTATAATATTTTTCATAAGATGATTGCTGGGCCCAGCCCGGGCCCCTAAAAGTCGCCGGGACCCTGGGTTTTTGCCCCCCGCCTGCCCTCCCCTCTCGGCGGGCCTTCCCAAACACCTCCTGGATCGACTTCAATCGGTACTGAATTCGGCAGCAGGGCTAGTATGCACCAACTCGTCCTCCAACTGCATGCAAATCTCGGATGGTCCATGATGCTGGGAGACACCTTGTTTCTTTCCAAAATGACCAGTTTTACAGCAGACAGTAGGATTTCGAATTTCGTCGTTTAATATCTACTGACTATGGTTTCAATATCAATTCAAAATCTTATTTGGGAGTTCTTCGGATAGCTTGCTTAATTAAGTGAACAAAGTCACTTATGGACCTCTTTGGGACTACCACTTTGGACAATCCCTCTGACTCGACGCAGCGCTCGTGAATAAGCTGGTGCCCTGCGATTGGCTCTCAAGTGGAGCTTTAGAAGTTTTGAGTTTACAACAACGGTTATGCAATGTTCAAATGGCTCACAGCGCTGCAATTTTTTCTGACGATTAAGGAATGCACGACTCTTAACGTTGAGAATTGATGATAATGTGTATGGCCTGCGTTCTGGCGGCATTGTTCGTTATTTGTTCATGCGTGAAGTAAAAAAATCGAATTTTTTGGGCTTCATTCTTCAGGCAACGACAAAATATAAGATCTCTCAGGTCTCGGGTTAAATATGAACTCATGAATCACCATCACAACTGAGTTTTTTTCAGCTAGCTACTAGCATTTTTGCAACGGGTCTTTTCTAAAAAATTTGCCTGTCATATGGCGCATTAATCACTCTGTGTGCTAGGGTAAAAATGAGAGCCTTCATGAAGTATATAATAACGTCCGTTGCTTATGATTAGATCTGCGTAAGTCGAATTCATCGTCCAATATGACGTCTTCTTAACAATACCCAATTCAGTTCGTTGGATAACGCATTGGTTATAATTGTTACGAGTTTATTAAGCGCCCCCTATCTATTAACCAGGCATCAATCAATGGTGTCGTGCAAACGCGAGTGATGGACTTGTTAAAGGCTCCTACGCATTATTGTATTGTAAGGATTTCTAAAGCGCCGCTCACAGTGCAGACCAATCAGAATCGCGCCCGATGCGAAAGACCCCGTGAGAAAAGACAAGATTCAAGACAGCGGTAGTGGTTAAATTCCCGCCGGATCTGAGATCCGGCACCGGCACCTCTGATTTGAGATCCGCCACCTGAACTAGGAGTTCCGCCAGCTGAACTAGGAGATCTGCCACCTGAACGCGGTAGGAAATCCACCACCTGAACGCGGTAGGAAATACACCACCTGAACTCGGTAGGAGATCCACCAACTGAACTAAGAAATCTGCCACCTAACAGGTGAGACCGCCACATAAATGTACATGTATGTTTGGATGCAAATATCAATGATACGCATCGTTTCACACTTTTTTAAGTTATATCCAAATAGCGAGTATCAGTTATCCAGAAAGACTTAGGTTTTAGCTTTGCAAAACTTTGGAGACCCGTCACCTCTGCAAGAGCGATTTAACCACTAGACAGAGAGAAGTGATTCCCCACAGTGAAAGGCCAGTGCAGACAAAAGTCCGGGATTGGGCTATGGCAGTCCTAACCCGAGAAACAAAGAGGTCTGGCCATTCCGGAGATCGAAGAGGCCGAAGAGAGACAGCCTATAGATCTCGGCCGATGTTGTACTTCGGCTTAACGACACTTTTTCATATCGAAGATGATTAGTGTCGGAGGCTGAAAGCAACCTCGTACTCCACGTTTATATTGCGACCGAGCCACCCGCAGTAAAGATCCGAGAAATTAATCTCTGATAAACCGACCGACCGGGAAGCGAACCCGGGGCGCCGACGTTGCGAGCGGGCACCAACCCACTCGGCCACTCAGGATCTCTGATCTCGGCCGACGAACAGTAACGTTTCAGATGAGGAGGAGGAGGCTCGAAACCGTACGCCTACTCTCCGCGTTACAGGACGAGAGCTCAGCCAATTGTCTACGTAGTGACGGCCTTAGGCACAGGCAAACCAGGCAAAGAAGATTTGCGTCAAAGAAAAAGCTGGTTCTCGCGATTGGTCCTGAAGAAATATCGAGGTTACAGTTACGATTTAATTGATTAATTAATTCCACTAGTAATGTAATGTAATGCTACAGAACAATCTCAAAGGCGCTGCGTACGCAGCTATCAGTCAGATGGAGAAAGGTGTCTTTACTGTTCGAGAAAATGCAATGCAGTGAGCAATAATTGGAACTGAGCGAATTTTAATAAATATATTGTTCCATGACGATGGTCCAACGACAGAGATGCCCCGACGTGTACGTATCGAGGTGTGAGAGCGTGGAACAATGGATCTCATTGTTCCACATCCGCATCGCAGAACGAAGCATCCGGCGACCGGGCTGCAGTGTGGAGACCGGAACGCACAGCTCACTGGTGTATCCTGGAGTAGTAGGCCCCTACCAGTCATGGAATATAGTGTCTGCTCTGTCTCTTCTACCTCCTGCCTCTGGTCTCTTCTCTTCCTCCTCTCTCCGGTCTATCTGGCAGCCTGACTCGGATCTTCCCTTATTTCCCTTAGCACCTCTGGACAGTGGACGACACGACACGGCGCTTGTGAATAAGCTGGTGCCCTGCCCTTCGCTTTAAAAAAGAGCTTTAGACATTTTGAGATTACGATTACTTGCCGAACTCTTCAAGATATCCTATCCATTCCACTCCTGCGCCACCACACGACCACCATCATCACCGATTGCCACCGTAGCACCATGCTGTCTCCTCGGCTTGACCTCCCCGGATTTTGACCTGGCACCGAAACGAACAGAGGAGTTTTGGACTATTGCGGACTTGATTTTATATAGCGCCGGTGAAAAAGCTGGTCTCCTCGTGGCTTTTTGTGGGCGCTGAGAAAAGAAGATTTACATTACATTACATTACATAGTGTTGACTTACTCCAGTACTTATTTAGTATGGTGCTCAACTAGTCTTGTGCATATTCACTCTTTCCGTTTTCAGTCATTTTGTTCCATCGTAGTTTTATATTTTCAGGTCGGTGGCGTCTCTGATGAATTTCTCTCGGAGTGGCGCAATATAAATTTGCAATTAAAAATTAAATTATTATCAATTTCTTAACTTGTTGACATCATCTCTTTGTCTTTTGTTTAATTATAAAATTGCCTAGTTAGTGTAGGCATTCAGTAATTTAAATACCTAGCTGGTTATATAATTATAGTCGTGTGCACCCGAGGTGATGACGTCAAACTCGATATGTGACCCGACACGGCAAAAGTAGGCTTTTGTCGCCAAAAATCAAAATTTACTTTATTCTCCCATGAGATTCTACTATGTAAGACCTTTCAAATGACATATTATTTATTTATTTATGATGTTCCTAACCGGAGTTGTGCACTTTTAAAGACCAGCAGTGACGCAAACTACATTTGGAGAAAAACGCGATCAAAGTTTAGACCCAAAAGTCCTTAGAATCGATGACATATTCTCAATAACATCAGCAAAATATTCGTCTTTGGCGTCGTGCCTGTTTACATTGTTCAGTAATTGGGCAAGTTTGAGTTCTATTCTTCACAAATAATTATAAACTTTTAAATAAATAGGTTTAAACCGCTTACGATTGAACCCAAAAGCACAACATCAACGATTTTTAAATCTCCGATCGCGCGGTTAATTGCCTACGAAAATACCCAACTAGCCAATCACGGCGGGAATAGGCTGTCACGTGACTCGCATGGCAACGAGTTGGGGGTTTAGTGCACATTAATTATTCATATTTTGTAGGTTAATTTAATTTCTACCAATCATGATGATCGATTCATTATGTAGATCAGACCATGACCTTTCTAACGATATGTAACTTTGATGGTTTCGCATAAGTCAAATTTAAATGCTGACCTTTGAAAAACGGTCAAAATGATGTTTATTTTCGCGATTGTTAGACGCAATGCTCATTAAAACTCTCGGTTTTTCTAAAGAAACAATTAATTTTAAGGCTTTCGTGTATACTAATAATGTTTTAAAGATATTTTAACGCTTGAATTTGATGAAAACTAAATCTGCGCAAAAGAGTCAAAATTAGCGGTTTTTGGCTTGTTTCTCGTCAATTAACGTTGCCGACAAAAGCCTAGTTTTGGGATAGCGGGTCACATATATAGATTTCGAAATTAAGCCTATTTATTCTGGTGAATATATTTTAAAATTCTCATTTCTAATTTTTATATTATGCAACGCTGCGACGTTAATAACACCCCGGGAAAAATTGCGCCTATGAAATGCTCGGAAAAAATTGCGATATCTTCGAGAAAGTTGAGCAATAATACTTTCGCACAGAATTAATATCCTTGTTATTATTGCAACCAGGCAACGTTACAATTTTTCTTGCCGTGTGCAGAGTTTCCATTATGCCATGCTGTTATTTCCTTTTCTGGGAAATTAATTGACGCAATTTCTAAAAGAAGTTTTCATCATATCCGGTTGCGTCGTGGAAACTCTTTGACTATATATATTCGTCGCTTGACTCTGTTCCTCGTGGCTATCTGTTGCTTCTTTCTGGTTGGCTTGTCACTCATTCGTTTACGGACTTGTGAGTGAGTGCAAAACGCAGCAGAAAGTTTGCAACGATCTAAGGCGCCGAAGAACCTCTCAGTCTGTGTTGTTGAAGCATAATTACAGCCACTGTTTTCTCAACTGATTCTGGACTGACTGTCTTCAAGTGAAGGCCATTACGATTACGATTACGTTGACCTGAGCTGACAGAACCTGTCTTAGTCTGTGTCTCTTGATAGTATAGAGTGGAAAGCCGCTGAGGAAGATCTCAGTTGATCATTTCTGGACAGATTGGTTTCAATAGATAAAATAATGAGCGAAGACTACCGTCCGCTGGAAGATGCTTCATTTCTGGATGCAGAACCGTCTGTTTCACAGTACCCTGCTATGATACAGGTTTAATTTGACTCATGTTAAACTTGTTATCATCTGTTACTACTATTGTATTGTATTTGAACACTTGTTATAGCGCCCCTACCAGATTTCCCATTCAGAGGCGCTCCCGACTACTGCGCGAACGCTGAATCGGAGTTTCACGCCGAAGCGCATGAGCAATTGCGATTAAGGTCCCTACGCGGCGACTTTGAGGTGGATTCGAACCCGCAACCCTCCAGCTTCAAGGCATCGAACATACCCCTAAACCACCGCGCCCCAGTTGTATTGTGATGTGTTGTAATGTGTGTTGTAGTACTCCACGTTTATAATGCGACGAGCCACCCGCAGTAAAGATCCGAGAAATTAATCTCTGATAAAGCACTGCGCAGTTGGCTTGAATTAATAAACGATTATGATTGATGATGATGATGATGATGATGATGATGATGATGATGATGATGATGGTAGTATTATTATTATTATTATTATTATTATTATTATTATTATTATTATTATTATTACTATTATTATTATTATTACTACTACTACTACTAATACTTACTACTACTAGTATGCTGCTGCTGCTGTTATTATTATTGTATTATTATTATTATTATTATTATTATTATTATTATTATTATTATTATTATTATTATTATTAATTATTATTATTATTATTATTATTATTATTATTACTATTATTATTATTATTGTTATACTATGCCAAGTGGTATTATGTTATGTTATTACATTTTTAGGGCGTAATGTCGACGCGTCAGCAGAGTTCCGTCAGACTTTTGAGTGGTGGGATGTCCCAGGAAGACCAGCATCCCATCAACCAAGAACACCACCATCATCAGCAGCAGCAGCAGCAACTACTGATGCAAAAGATGCTGTCATCGTCGTCAAAATATTCCGCTCCTCTGTACAGTTTGGCTTCAACTGCTGATTGCTCACGCGTGCGATCGACTCCTTCAACCAAACGAATGCGTAACAACGACAAAAGCATCGTCTGCAACCTCTGTTATGAGGTAAAATTCAGTCATTCGGAAGAGTTGCCAAATGTTAAAACGGTAACCTAATGCCTGTAACACAAGGGCGTATTTCTGTAATAGCATTGCGTTCGGACAATGTGTTGTTCTTTTCAGTCGCGGTTGGGTCGGGAACGCTCCTGAGTAGTAATCTTGAAGGGGCGCCATACAAATAAATGATTTACGAATGAATGAATGAATGAATGAATGAATATTCTATTTTATTCTATATTTATGTGGCGCACATATATAATATATCCAGGCAAAATTTCGTGTGTCATGATTGCTGAATAATATGACAATTATCTAGACACGCTGTATCGAGACGATTACTTTAGCGAGTTTGTGTCTCTCGAAAGGTCTGTAACTATTTTTCTTTTGCAGTTGTTCTGTCCGCCCCCTACTTGTTAAAGACAATGAAGCCCACAGCTTCATTAGGACCAAAGATGCCTAAATCTGAGCAGAGAATGATTCACAATGATTCGTAGAACTTTTAGGGTAAACAAAAACATCGGAATTAGCATATCTTTCTCATTTAGCCTTTGCGGATTGCATCTCTTTTTCTATCGGGTTAATTGTCTCAGCAATGAACCCTCAAATGATTGCCCATTAGGCAATGGTGCCAGGAGTGTCAGCGGTCTGTATTGACCACATCGCCCTTATCAATGGCTATCTGCAGTATATAGAGTTTTATAGACGTTCAAAGACGCCGCTGGTAAATAGAACCTCTATGTTGCACAGCGTGACCTAAAATAGCACAGCGTACCAGCAAAATAAGAAATAAATGCGTGGATATAAGTGATTTTAAAGATAGTTAATCTGAGATAGAGTAACTGCATCCAGCATTTGTTAAATCCAATCCTTTCTAGTTTCAAATAAACTGACATACATGTAGTTTCCACTAAGACATCATCCAAATCATTCCACAAGTCTGCAACTCTTGCACCGAAGAAAGAGACATACATAAATTCACACATACATGTATTCATGCATACATATATTACACAAACATAGACTACATACATGTACATAGTTACATACGCAATTACGCATACATACGTTGATGCACAACATTCATGTTGTTGACTGTTTGTAGGTGTTTTCGTCTAAGCCGAACCTGTTGATTCACAGCCAGCAGGTGCATCGGACAAACCCGAAGCCCTACCAGTGCCCCACCTGCAACAAGTGTTTTGCCAATTCCTCCTACCTGTCCCAACACTCCCGCATTCATCTCGGAATCAAACCCTACATCTGTCCGCTCTGTCACCGCCGGTTCACACAGCTATGTCACCTACAGCAGCACATCCGCACCCACACGGGCGAAAAGCCGTACAAATGCCAGCACCCGGGTTGCAGCAAGGCCTTCTCTCAACTCTCAAACCTTCAGAGTCACCTGAGGAGTCACGCCACTGGTGGTCACATGCATGGCCCAAGAAGCAGTCAGACGTACAGTTGCCACTCCTGCTGTCGATCTTCTATTGAGGACACACCAGCTGACCAGGGGAACCATGCAGAGGCATGTAGGTGTTGCAGGATGCCCTACATGACGCAACGCATGGCAGACACTCAAGATCTTAACTCAGATTTGAGTTACCAAATCGGTCTGCGACCGGGAAACGCTACGATTCCGAAAATTCGCCACAGAATGTCGAATAGCGTCATTGCTCACACAGGTAATGATGAAACACTGTCTTCAGAGCGTTCAGTGCCAACATTGTCACTCGGCAATTTGTCGGACAGATTGAGCATTCCAGTAAGAAGTGAAAAGAGTGAAGAGGGTTTAACGGCTTCATTTGGCTCAGATGTAAGAGAGCATGACCTATCAACGAGAGTAAGAGACACGTACCTGAGACAATACGACTCACAGGTACGAAAATACTCCAGTGAAACAAATAGTTGCAGTATTCTATCAAACGCTATCCCATGGTGTTGCGAAGCATCATGTACGAGTGAAAAGTGCGGTGCGTTGAATACACTTGGCGCCCATTCAGGCGCTGTAATTGCGACAGCAAAGAAAGGAGGTGCTTATTTCACCAATGAAATAAGCGCAAGAATGAAGATGTGCAATACACTGTTTATCGAAATGAATGCGGGAATGCGGAGCTGCAAAAACGTTTCCGACAAAGTTGACTCGATGGATGATGAACTCGAGATGTTGCCTGTTGAATCAAGCGCAAGAATGAAGACCTGTGTCGCTCCGTTGGATGAATTTGGCACAAGAAGGAAAACATTCGACTTGATGGCAATTGAAGGAAGCAGAGGATCGAAGAATCGCGATCCTTATCAAATCGAGAAGAAGGAAACTTTCTTCTCGGAGGTGCCGCGTGTTAACATAGACCAACCTTTGTCGTCACCTGTTGAAGGCCCTTTGAATAATCCCGTCTTCTCATCATCGTATAATCCATTCTAGATAGAAAACAATCATTTACAATAATAATTATATCCGTCAAATCTTGTAAAACATTCTAGATAGTCCTGTGATGAGTCCTTTCTTACCATTATCACGTAATGCATCCTAGACAGTCATCTGAAAATTTATTTTCATTTTATTTAATCCATTCTAGATTGTTCCCTGATTTGTTCCTTATTTTCATTGCAATATAATTGTATTCTAGATTATTCTCTGTGATATACTAATAATTACTGTAGGCCTACTCTAGATTATTCTCTGAGTAGTCCTGTATTTCATTCTAGACTGTTATTTCAACTGTTCTTTATTTCCATTGTCATAAAATCCATTCTAGAGTGCTATTTAAACAGTCTTTTACTTATATTGTCGTATATAAAATCTATGCTAGTGTTCCATTGTTCTGTGGTCAGTTCTTTATTCGCAACACCTTGTGATCCATTTTAGATTAAACGATGCGAACATACTTACATATAAGTTCCGTATGGTCTGCATAAGTGTGACATCTATTATCATTAAATGAAAAATCTGAGTTCTGCTTTTTCCTTCCTAAGTTCATCTTGGTTAAATATTAAAACCCTTAGACGTACTTGCTATCTTGGTATTTTCAATAAGCACCGGTGTCTTGCTTCAGGTTACCGTAACGATCAACAAAACTGAATGAAACTGGGACGGTGAGACGGTTGAACGGCAACGCGCTGGTACGAAGATAAGTAGGACACGGGTTCGATACCCGCTAGCCCCATGAGATTGGGGCAACTGTAAAATGAGCAGTAGAACAGATAGGCGCCTTGCAGGCTGCCATACAGCTAAATTTGACTCTCGTTAAACTTATTATCATCTGTTACTACTATGTCATGATATTCTAGTGCCTTATGGAATTCTTCTCCGTTCTTTAGTGGATCAATGTTGTGCTACTACTTCTACTACTCGGTCTACTTGTTGCTTCGGTATAACCTGCCTTCAGAAAAGACTACGGTTGATTTATACTATATTTTGCCATCTTAGTTTTCGTCCAAAATGATGGTTCTCCTAAACTTAATGTTCACAAAATTTTTGAAGGAATAAAAACGTAAAAACGTCAGCGCTCATGAATAAGCTGGTGCCCTGCGTCTGGCTTTCGAGTGGCGCTATAGAAGTGTGGAGTTTATGACTACCTGGGGCGCGGTGGTGTAGGGGTATGTTCGGTGCCTTGCAGCCGGAGGGTTGCGGGTTCGAATCCACCTCAAGCCGCCGCGTAGGGACCCTGGGCAAGTCCTTCACTCGCAATTGCTCATGCGCTTCGGCGTGAAATCCGATTCAGTGTCCGCGCTGTAGTCGGGAGCGTCTCTGAGTAGAAATCTTGAAGGGGCGCTATAACAAGAGCTCATACATATACATCTATAGCTACATAAAGGTGTAAATTTTGCCATTTTCCTATTTGACAGTTTTCAATTCTCGTTTTTTACATAATTTTTCAATAGTTTTGGATTGGGAAACTGACATCAGTTGACAATTGTATCCGCTGTTCAGTAACCTCCTGATTCGAAATAGCATCTAGTTTTTACTACGACCATTAAATTCATTTCCTATTGTAACAGTTGCTGGACATGTTTTCCCCAGTGGTCTCTATGCCAAGTTCAGGTGTGCATGAAATGTCTCGATGGACATTTTCGTTCAACGATTGAAGCCATATTTGCACCGACTTGTCTTGTTTGGTTGACCGCCTGACATAACCGCACCTACAAGTCCACATTCAGACGATGGAGTGTTCAAAAGGCGTGTTGCCTATACGACCTACTTAATGGATGACTTACTTACTATCTTGTATTACTTATGCTCTTTATAGGCCTATTTAAGAGATTTTCATTTCGAGGTACGTCTATTGCCAGTCCCAAGCCTAGATGAAGGAGGAGGGCGACACTAATGATTTTTGTTATCACACAGTGTCGTTAAACTGAAACTACTACTATACTAGGTAGGTCTATAGCCAACTCAGCTCTAATGAGTACACTAACCGTGCACTGTCGGTGGGAAGATGAGACGGTGAGGGAGAGGACTGGACCACCTGCCCTCATATGCCGAGGATAAGAAAATGAAGTGGCTAATACTTCATAGCTAGCTAAAGGGACTGCGCTTCTCTTCTTCTTTTGTATTTAGGAGATTTACAGTTCGAGGTATGTCTACACCCTATATATAAACTCCGCCACTGCACGTACGTGCCTTAGTGACATACAGTGCCAGTCCCAAGCCTGGATGAAGGAGGAGGGCGACGCTAATGATCTTTGCTATCACACAGTGTCGTTAAACTGAAAGTACTACTAATAATAATAATAATAACAGTGACAATTTATATGGCGCCGTAACACAGCCATGCCGTTACAAGAGCGCCTGTTAGACTGCTAGGTATAGTCCTATAGGTCTATAGCCGGAATCTAAAATGGCGTGAAGCCAATCAATCTGGCTGCTAGTTCATAACAGAAGTGAACGCAAACCAAAACCTGGTCCAAGCTAACAAACTTCAAGAAGATTTTCGAAGCCACCGGCAGATTAGTATACATTTTCAGCAGTAGAGCGTCATACCTTAGGATCATATAATCCTTGTCATACCCAACTTATTTGGTTTGGTACACGACAGCAACTCCTGAAACTCGACTACAACTTGCTCTCTGAAAAGTTTCCGCATTTTACATTCTCATCTAGTGTCCGGGACTTGGGTGTCACCCTAGATAGCTCTCTTACCTTCACTGAACACATATCCAAGCTTACCCGCTCTTCTTATTTCCAACTTAGGCGTCTTAGAGCTATTCGCAGATCTGTTTCATCCTCTACCTTCACCTCAATTGTCCATGCTTTTGTCTGTTCTCGAATTGACTATTGTAATTCTCTCCTTGTTGGCTTACCCAAGGTTCGTCTATCTCCTCTTCAATCTGTACTGAATGCTGCTGCCAGAATTATAGCTCGCCTCCCTCGATTCTCTCACATCTCTACATTTATGGCTGAACAACTTCATTGGCTACCTCTCTCTCTGTGCGCATCCAATTTAAAGTTCTCATTCTCATGCTCAAATCTCAACTGGGTCTTGCTCCAAAATATTTTGTCACCAAATTCTCCGCCCCCTCTCTGCCATGTCAGAGCGTCCTCTCAGATCCTCTGACCGACTTGATCTTTTTGTTCCCCGTGTTAGGACCACAATGGCTCAATCCAGGTCCTGTGTGTGCATAGGTCCCCTCTATGGAATCGACTTCCTCCTTCTCTACGCTCTACAATCCTCTCTAGTATATAGCATCTCTGCCTCTTCTCTCACCTTAAAACCTTCCTTTTTCCTCGGAGTACCTCGCACTGGGAGCGCTTCTGAAAGGCTTATGCTATGAGAAGCGCATTATAAATGATCAAATACAATACCTTACTCTACATTTTCCAGCCAAATGTCAGACTGAATTGTTCTCGTTTCAGGCCACTGACGTAATCATAGTCTACTGCTCGGCACATACCAGCGAGAAATTTTATAGCACTACCGTATTTAGGTTGAGGTTTCGCATAAACAACATCAACCCGCATTCGTCGGGTACATTTTTAAGTAGCCAATATATAGTTATACATACAAATATATATATTTATACATACACCACACATATATGCTATACTAATGATAGATATATGAAACTTTAAATTAGACTTTATATGCATATGTGTGTGTATATATATATATTAGCACCAGGAGAGCGAACGATGCAAATGAGCATTAGTGTATCAGTTGCATTACGTGGAAGTCGCTCATGTCCACACATGCCCCGATGATAGACATTATGTATAGTACGTATACAGTTGGAAATCACAGAGGACGCCATGCAGGAGAATTTCCAAGTTCAGGCGTATATCATATGGATGCAATTAGACTCAATGCCACACGTGTAAGGCATTGCTCAGTAAATATACATAGTGATTACATACACGTGTATATAGTGTTCACGTGAATACCATGTACAATTGTACATATATGGCATAGATATACACACATATATGAATGGTCGATATAAAGAGCTGCTGTGTTATAACTATTTGACTGGCATGGTCTATGATATAACAATTTGGCATTAGTGATATATAGTCGACTGTGAACATAATATATAGGCCTACTTATAATTAATTACACAGTTGCTGGTAGTGTGTAATCTACATTATGCAACTTTGTATTAGGCAGACGGATTCCTTTGGTATAGGCCCTATAGACCACTTGGTCTACACTCTACAGTATACATTACAATGCAAGGTTTAATGCATTACGATTTACGACCATACATAGGGGTCAGCATGCAGATAGGCATATAATGCAAAGGAAATCTACCCAGCAAGACTGACAGATATACACACAGAGAGACAAACAACACACAGAAACATACAGAAACACGCAAACTGATGTTCAGAAAGAAGGACATGCATTGATAAGGTTCTCTTGAAGTTGTGTCGTAGAAATGTTCAATTACTGATAATTGCTGATAATTAAAGATATGCAAAAATAAGCAGTTATGAATGCATACATACAGCTAGTATACAGACATGCGGATGGTCATTCTGCCTATTTAATATCATACTTCTATCTGTCTGTTTATCTGCCGGTCTGTTTAACTGTATGTATGCTTATCTGTCTGTCTGTCTGTCTGTATGTATGTATGTCTGTCTATCGTTCCTTATGTTTGTATGTCTTTCGGTCTGTCTGTCAGTCAGTCTGTCTGTCTGCCTGACTACCTGTCTGTCTGTCTACCTGTCTGCCTGCCTGACTGCCTGTTTATCTGTCTGCCTGTTTATCTGCATATCTGTCTGAACTTATAGAGACGCACACATAAAGCAGACAGCAAAGAGACTCGCAAGCACATACCGAAGCGAATCAAACTCAACCCAGTTTATGTTCAATTCCATCGACCTTGCAGCTTTTCCGTTGGTATATGCGGCTATACGCAGTGCCTACAAACTGCGTACATGCAGACGTGCATACACATATATAAACACAGGCGTATTATATACCCATGGCTGATATACTAATTAAAAGCCTATACAGCGGATACAACGTGGGCATCGAGCAGATCAGCTGCTGTAACTTCGATAGTTTAAATCTATGTCTACCTGTACGGGGGCGTTATGAGCTCGGATCGTTGTTGGAATCCGGATGTTTCTATGACGCATGCATTTGAGTGAACGAGCCCAGAGTCCATGCATTTTGAGGACCTGTTTCAGCAGCGAAATTCCATTCAAACAGTTGGAAAAGTCTGACAATTTCACTGGTCGGACTCGGAACAGCCGCTTAGACACAAGGTAAGAACTGGACTGTGTTAGAATTGTTTTGATTGGTGTTGGCACTGATTAAAAAAATTAATCTCCAAAATTGAACTTCAATTAATCGACTGAATTTGATTAATTTTGTATCTGCTACGTAAAGCGTGAAACTGTTAAAAATTTAGTCATTGAATCAATTACTACTTTCTTACTAAAAAAATTTCAGTCATTCAACATGCTGAAGGTGATACGTCAACGATCTGTTTGAATCACGGTAATAGAACTGTTTATTGCAATAAAAGATAGTTAATTTTGTTGTCATCTTCAACCTTTTCATCAGTGTTCACTATTTACCTTAAGTGCAAAATGATCGCTTAATTTTTAATTCAATCGGTTCACATTATCATTGTTTGCCATATTGTTTACTCCGAAAATGGGCCGCTCGATAGGCTATAGGCCTAATGAAATAAGGAAAAAAATTAAAAAACAAGCCGAAATTAATCGATGAAAATTTTAACGATTAGTCGATTAATTAGTCTTTAAAATCGACAGTCCTAGTTTGTATACATTTTGGTTTTATCATCATTGTCTGAAACCGTTTCATCTATGAACTCATAATATCTGCGCGCATGAATGTATGCACGTATACATGCATGAATGCATGTATGTACATGAATTGTATGCACATGTAAGTATGTATGTATGTGTGCATGTAGGTGTACATGTATGTATGTATGCCTGTGAGAGGGCCTGTGAGAGGGCTTTGAAAGAGCGCATAGCCTATGTAGTAACCTCTCGTGACTGTCTAAGAGATTTAAAGAGGTGTATTTTAACAAACGACGAGAGTGCTACTTGGTCGAGTTAAAAGGAATAGTGCGAATGTTCACAACGGGAGGAACCTATGCATGACAGTACAACAATCTTTTTACAATAAACTTCATCGTCGATTGAGATCGCAATAGTCCATTGGTTAGCATGCTGTGAAATCGGTTATAAAATTAGGTCAACGACTATACAGTCGTACAGTGTCCGAGGGCAGATCAGACGGTGAGTGAAAACACTGGCCGCCCATCCACATATGCTGAGGCAAAAACACTGAAGTTGCTGACGCACCATATATCTATTGCTGACCTTCGGGATGGGTCAAGAACTGCCTTTCTCATTCCTGCTCTTCTTGTAATTACATAATTTATGATCCCTCTGGATTTCATCAATTATGGAAAGCACTGTTCTGGGACTGCTATTCTTCGATGCTCAAGTGCTGTGAAATGCGAATGCATTGAAACGTATGGCTACAGATACTTCCCTGTTGTCTCCAGTTACCTGGGCAAAGTGATGGCCAAAGCTGTCAAGAAAGCCTGGCCGTCTCGATTTATAGGGCCGAAAGTTTCAAAGGCCAAAGGCACAAAGCAGTATATATTGCACTGTATTGCGCTGATTTTCTTTCAGGGAATTATTATTTTTTGTTATTACTGCAACTATTAGTCTACCACTACCATCACTACCACTACCAGTATTATCACTACTATACTACTTATATTGCTATGTTATTTATTTAATTTGATAACCAAACAGAAAAAGTAATAAACCATCCAGTACATTGGCAGACTAGTTATGGAAACTCGGGAGATTTATAAGGGGTCAAAGGTCCCGCTGGTCAGGGCCACCTGGGAAGGAAGGTAATACAAATGGTATGCTTCTTCTCCTTCTTCTCCTCCTCCTAGTTTTCCTTCTCCTCCATCTTCTTCTTCGCATTCTTCTTCGCATTCTTCTTCATCATCTTCTTCTTCACATCTGACCGAAGTTGCCAGATCTTGCGTCAGACGTTTCTTCTTGAGTCAGTGAGTACGGAATAGAATGTGCAGAGGATGGTTTATGTGTGAGCCAGCTGATTGTTCTATGCTGAATTTGAGACCAATTTTAAGAGTTTCAGCTTCCATGGTATAATATTATAATGATTCGCTGGCGAAGAATTCTTCCCGAGGAGTACTTAATCAATTGCCGTATCAAAAATAATGTCCTATAATAATGTTTCCATTGAGTAACTTCACGATGTTTGCGTTGTAGGTCGATCGTTTTCTTTAGGGGGATGTCGCTCAACGTAACGGACCAGGTCCCCATTCAGCGGCCCCATCTCACGACCCCATCTCATCAGCACCCGACGCCCTCGCCACCCGCCTCATGCTACCCTCGCATCCTCCTTTCCACGCCACCCCTCACCCACCCTACTAAATCCATTCCGCGCAGTCCGCGTTCTGGTCCTAGCCCTTCCGTTTCTCCTGGGTTTCTCCCCATCATTCTCCTCGGGTCAAAGACCTCCGGCCACGGGGTCTCGTTATCGGAGAAAGCCCTTGCTGGACAGAACTCGAAGAAAGCACAGGAGGACAAGGCCCACACCGGAGCTGGAAAGCTCTTACAGCGACGAAACCCCTCGGCCGCTCGGCCGTGTACTTCACTGAACAGCCTTCGCACCATCGCAACGAGCCACTACCAAGGACCAAGGAGACTGTCCGGTCCCTCTTCCGGTTCCAAGGTCAGTCCTCGTCCCAATCCAGAGGATCCGAGAGGACTCTGGACAAGACATAGGGATGACGCCGCCATAGCTGAGAGCCACGGATTCGACCTGAGACCGCCTGCAGCGGGTGGAATGAAGAAATGTCAGTCTCAACCGGCCTTCTACCGTCCCGCTCCAGATGACGATTACGAGGAAGAGGAGGAAGAACTGTCAGTTGGAAGAGGAATGAGTCACGACGGAAAGATTGGTCTACGAACGATGGAAGGAGAAGATGGAGTACCGGAAGGGTTCGACGCCGAGGAGCTTCGACCGATGGAAAGGGTCTTTTGGTGGTTGTCAGGCGTCAATGCTTTGGCTGAGGCACCGCCATCGCCCGAAGACATTGATGACCAACCGACTCAGACGGACACGGCGATACACATCATCCACGATGAAGACTAATTAGTTAAGCTAGAGTAATTAATTAATCGATTAATTAACTACTTAGGTGTCTTCTCAAAGCATGCTGTCTTTCGCCATCTATGTGTCTCTCTGTTTTTCTTTGTTGCTGCTTCATGTTCTTTTCAATGCGCATACATATGTATGGATTATATGTGTAACCTACGTGTATGTATACGCCTATGCGTGCATTTAAGTATGTATGCGTGAATCTTCTCTGCTATTCTTGTCTAAATGTTGTGCATGTTATTGTTCTTTTGTATGTTTTTCGTTTTGTCTGTGTGACTTTCCTCTGTCTCCGTTTGTTACTTAAAATACTCATTGCAGAGTATTTTTTAGCTGTGATTAATACGTTTTCTTGCCTTAATTTCCTGGACGCGTCTATTAAAAGCGAATAGTATTGTCCAAAATAGCACTTAAATAACAGCGGGAGATAAAGACATGTAAGTTTATAGAGGGCTAATCATATAAGCGTTCTTTGACGGTGTTATAGCTTTACAAGGTTCCTGTAGACTTAAACCCGATCAAAACATAATGATAGAAGAATACTAATGGATTAATAAATATGCAAAGCGTGTCACTAACAAGTTTAAAATTAAAATGTTCATTGCTGCGGTTCTAACCTGCTGGACCAGGTTATAACGTTTTGCATTTCAGTCTAGAGTGCTACTTAAAAACCTAAGCGCGGGCACCAGCTTATTCACGAGCGCTGAATTATATCTATTTGCCAGCATAGTGTTAAGAGAGAAATGGAAGTTATTCAGAGATCTTTCATTTAATACAAAATGAAAACAGTAACTTGTGATATAATATCGTAACACAATGCGTCTATAGTAAACCAAATGACTCAACGCCTGCCGTGATAAAATATGTGACGTGATTTTTTTTTATTAGCATGGTAGAAAATGCGAAACTTAAGTAGGAGTGCAATTCGTATTGACTTTCGCCGCCGCGATAATATCCATGTCATATTGCTTCACCTGTGAATTTTCATCGTAAACCTGACCCAGATGTTCGAACCCGATTCGCTTAACCGGAAACGGATGTGAGTTAGGAAAGGAATCACAGGAGACACTGTCGTGACAGAAAGCAACGTCCTTCACCTTCGGCCAGACCTGTCTTGCCAAGAACCTCATGTCATCGAAATACTCGCCGCCGTAGAGTTTCATGACCTGCTTCGTGACTCCGTCGAGTGCACGATGCAGTGCCTTAGGTCTTCCGCCCCAAAGTCCACCGTTGATCGGATGCCACTTGTGACTCGGATGGTCACGGATGCAGTGGAACGATGCGTTCGTCTTCAGCCAGTCACTGATGACGGTCGCGTCTCTTGGCGTCAGGCGACTGTCACAGTCTCTTACCACGAAGGCATCTACGTCCAGATCTTCAGCCACCAGGAACCGCCACAACATCGGTGCAAGACCCGTCGCTACTGTGTCCACGTACTGTATCTCAGCTCCCAACTCCATAATCTTACGGATGATTTTCTCCGGTGTCTTTCCATACCTAACAGACCCGTCTGGAAGAGGTTTCTCACAGTAGAACCAGAGATGCCATCCAGGGAAGATGACTGGTAGGAGCTGAGCGTTGCGTAAGGCACCAATTGTATATCTTCGATTGCTACCGTATAAAGACATTGCAATGACGGTTCGGCTGGAACTGATAGAGCGCCAAGAACCTTGTGAAGCTTCCACGGCGGACAGGTATCTACAAAAATACGGAGTCAGATGAATCTAGCAAGTTTGTTCTCTACAAAACTTTGCGGTTCTCATTAACTTCGTAAAATTAGCTAATTAATCAGTGCATCCATACAATTGCCATCTGTAGTAATAAAGAGAAACAATGTATTTTATAAGGTAAGGCATGTTTTGATAAATTTAATGCTGGTTTCATATAGCCTCTTCTAATAAGTTTCGACAGGAGAGCAACTAAGCGCTGAAGCAATCAAACAGCCAGCAGTCCTTTTCTTAGGGATGGCATGGCATGACTAAATGGCTAAAAGCACTTGCCAGATTGCTGGCCTCTCTCGGCTTATTCTGACCAAAGGATTATTCTTTTGGTCATGCTTAGAAGTGACCCCGTGATTGAAGCCTTGGGCTTTAGGATTAGAAGGTATTGCACAGTTCAACCTGTAAAGTTCTCTGAAAGTTTCCAGATTCCAGCGGTGCAAATTAAGTAAGTAAGTAAGAAAGTAAGAACTAAGAATATCCTTCAATAGACCAATTGCTAACCGCATTTTGGTGTACAATAAATATATGTATATATATATATATATATATAAAGCAAACTAAATTAGGCACAAGATATCCAGAGAACGTAGCAACATACGTGCCAATATTCGTATTTGAGCAGCGAGCAGAGAAGTAAAGGATAATGACAAACTATAGCCATTTCCAAGATAATAGGCTACTGATACGTTGCACCAGCGCTGAACAGCGTTCGTGCAACCGCTAGTCCAATAAAATTATGTTATAAGATAAACAGATGCTTAATGCAGTTCAACCTGTGAAGTGTGATGCTATCTTGACTGTGATGCTCGGTCCAGTTATACGTATACGTCTTCACGTGTTGAGAAACCTGACTTTCCAGAACCTGCTTTCCTCCTTCGATGATCGTGGCTAAGCGATTAGAAGAATAGAACAAAACCATGTAAGACAAAACAGATTCAAGTGTCTCATTAGTAAACGGAAAAGCGGCTCCAAACATTTCTATGTGAATCTTTGAGAAAAATAATTCAGAAACTGACCCGCTTTCCTTAGGGTTTATAGTTGCAACTACGCCGACTCCATGTGGTGATCGCTGGAGAAGGATATCTTTCCATTGCGACAAATCCACTTCCTTCTTACTCTCCTCGGTTGTTATACCGTCAGATAAAACAATGTAGTAATAGTCTACGTTGTCCAAATAGGCGTCTAAAATAATGTCTCTTATGAATCTTCCATCCATAGCAGGATCCTTAATCAGAAGATCGTCTACCACTATCGGAACATGTTGTTGACAACGTTTGAAACTCTCGTTGAATGACTGCTTGGTTGCCAGCGCAGGTTCTTCTGTGTACCTTATCAAATAGAGATGAAAGCTCTTGGTTGTATCACAGTTGAGTGATTTAAAGTAACGGTTAACGAGCTGACTCACGTCAGCGTTCCCGGTTGCTAATGACCGGTTTTCAGTGAAACTTTGTAATACTAGAAAGACTGCAAACGTTGACCGTGACCTGGTGGCTGTGGAACTGATGATTTTGCCGTCAGATCCGTTAATGAGTTCTCGTTTTGTTAGGGTGTGTACCAGAAGCAAGACATAGACAACGCAAACTGCACTCAGCAAAACTTTGAGCAATGTCAGTTTGGAAGTATTAAAACCCATTCTTGTACTGCGTCATTGGAACTGCTCAGTTAATTATCAACTTGATTCAAACTAACGTTTTTACCTTTCTGAAATATGATACAGAACAGTTTGACAACTAGCCATTTGACTCGCTACTGGGTATAGGTGGGTTTTATGGCGCTGAGAATGACAAGGATTTTTACCGGTGTTGCTAGCTTCGTATATAATTAGGTAGAGTAGAGCTGTTGCTTTCAAAGGAAACGGGAACTCTTATCACGTATAGGCATCACTTTTTATAGCCTCTTGCACCAAATATTTACCGATTAAAACCACCATAGATGCTGAGCATTATTTTACTACAGACGTCTTTTTGTCCTTAGCTGGCCAACACTGTGTAACTGGTAGCAACTAGTGAGCAGCTGCAGAACCAATTCAGACACGACGAATGTGGCCGTCAAGGCACACCGGTCATGCATGCCAACTACCACTAAGCTTAATTGGGAAGGACCTCGGCCGACGTTACTCCTCTCGATCCATCAATGGCAAATGCACCTAAACAGAAAACATCACATGACGTAATTATTAGAATATGTATTTAAGAAGATGACATCCTATGTTAGCTTCTGTACAACCTTATTCCTTAGTGACGTGGGACCAATTCGGTTCCTTCTGAATTCTCCACCTTAAATGCCAGTATCTCATAAACTAAATTCAGTTCAATCAAGCCACAACCATCTGTATAGTTGTCACCGGGTCTATATATACAGTGTGAAGCATCCTCAGGGTTAAATCTGCAAAAGCAAAGCACTCACTCAAGCCGTGATACAGTTCGCAAAGATCGGTTTGTACGATCCTGAGAACTCCGAATCCGATGTCGGCCCCAACATTGCTGGATCTTAGATCCATCTCCCCATCTAGCAGCGTATTTTCAATCTAAGATTCTGACCCTTATGCGCAATTCTTGCTGGCACTGCTCCATCATACCTTAGGGACTTCTGCATTTCAGTCTCCTCGGTCGCGGGTCGTGGCATCCTTCGGTCGGCTGCCCATGGACTCCTGACTGTCCCTCTTTTACATACTGTTATAGAAGCTTTGCCTATGTTGGGCCCATCAGCTGGAATCGTCATTCTCGAGAACTGCGGCTCGAGCTCCTCAGTCTGCTCATTCCACAGTTTCGCAAGCGCTTTAAGTCTGCATTATGTGACAGTAATTTCACTGTTTTGGGTCGGGAACACCACTGACAAGTTTTCCTGAAGTAGCGCTTTATAAATGTCAGATAACAATTACAATGGGCCTATACAACAGCCATGAACTTTAGCACCAGTTTGGGATACGTAGGTATCGCTTTGAAAGATATGAAAATGGATGTAGGCCTATATATATGCAGCGTCCAGATAACTAACTAGTTATCGAATAGGTGTACCATTTCAAAGGTAGGCCTACAGGTTAACTGTGACGAGATGCCGGTAGTAGATGTTGCTACTTCAAGTCATTAGCAATAATATTCATATTGTAGGTCTATTGTACATGTTTTACGTAGCGACCGTATGCCATGGCTTCGACCCTGCTAATTTTTCAATGAGCTAATGAGGCAAGATCTTTCACTATCGCTGCTCGTTTCAATGGTTTCCAAACAGCATACAAAGTCGTATAATTATATTCTCGACATAATTAAGCAATTCGCATGCGATGTCTCTAACACTAGCTGCGTGCCGCGGACTACAAATCACAAGAGCCGTAAACACTGTCATTTCATCCATCATGACACCTCTGGGCATCCGCTTTGCATTGGGTTGTACGTCATACGTCGGTAATATCAATCACGTCCAAAGCAGGCCTATGGGTAAGGAAGTCACCATGCGCATAGCTAGAATTTCTGCATATATCATTGCAAATTCCTGTTATTCAAGCAGTTGTGCCAAAACAAAATTAAGTTTAGGGAAATATAGGGCCTAACTTTATCTGTTTTAAGCATCTGAACCAACAAATGTAAGGTTAGGTAAATAGGCCTACTCCTTTACTAAAAGGCTAATTCTGTATAGATCTTACTCAGGAAATTACTTTGAGCCAATGTTATGTGGAGTATGTTAAAAATACAGTGCCAAAAGAGTTGTTTTCCTAGGTTTCATTCAGGAGCATCGACTAGATTCTAAGCGTGATTGTGACAGACTTAGTCATTATATTTTTGGCCTTACGATTTGAGGAAATTCTTCCTCTTCTTGCCTAGCACTCAGGAAATTACTTTGAGCCAATGTTAGGTGGAGATGTTAAAAATACAGTGCCAAATGAGTTGTTTTCCTAGGTTTCATTCAGGAGCATCGACTAGATTCTAAGCGTGACTGTGACAGACTTAGTCATTATATTTTTGGCCTTACGATTTGAGGAAATTCTTCCTCTTCTTGCCTAGCACTCAGGAAATTACTTTGAGCCAATGTTATGTGGAGATGTTAAAAATACAGTGCCAAATGAGTTGTTTTCCTAGGTTTCATTCAGGAGCATCGACTAGATTCTAAGCGTGATTGTGACAGACTTAGTCATTATATTTTCGTGCCTTAGGATTTTAGAAAATTCTTCCTCTCCTTGCCTAGCATTCTGAACTATTGCCTCGCAGTTTGTTTCTGTCTAACGATACTGTGTCATAAAAAATTGTCATCGCCCTCCTCTTTTATCTAGACTTGGGACAGGCGCTACCAGATAACGGGCAGTGGTGGAGTTATATCGTGTCTATTATAATGACGCCAATTCGTCCATTGACTACGCTGAACAATTTTCATTAAGGACTCACGCTCACTTAAAGTCCATCTAAACACCAGTCTAATTATTCGAAACTGAGACTTTTGACAGAGTTGACTCAGCCAGTCAGTCATTACTTGGAAGAGCACATCATAATTTAGTTAGTTAGGTAAGTAGCTAGCCATTCATTCATTCCTTCATTAATTAATTAATTAATTAATTAATTAATTAATGATAGATAATAATAAAGAAATAAAAGGAACGAAATGATTCAATGAACTAACAAAGGAATGAATGACTGAACTAACGAATTATTTAAATAAGTAAATCTATTCGTTCGTTCATTCGTTCGTTCTTTTGTTAGTTCATTCAATCATTTAGTACGTGATGCAATTCACGCATTTTGCTTATTACGCGCCCAGGGCTTAGTAACGTCGAATTTTTTGACAAATGCGCGCGAACAGCTTGTCCGTGGTCATGGCATGCAGTACGTTTAGCAAACGTAAACTCGAAATCGGTACACTACAAGCTCAGCGCACTAAAGAATGTAGTTAACAATTAGGGTTAACGGTAGATATATTGTTGCTGAAAGCAATCGAGATAATTGGATGAAATTACCATTTTCATATGACGCAACGTGATTCTAACGCGAAACGTAGTGGTAATGGGCTGACATGTTCGATCATTGTATAGGGCCTACAATCAAATCAGCGTTACTGTTTCAGTTCCTGTGATAAATTACCTATTCGCATTCAACGAATAACAAGCATTGTCTCATTTGCATCATCTGCCGCTAGCAATAAAAGTTCGAAAAGGCATAACAATTTCTGTAAACATTACTTCGTTTACTTATAAATAAATTGAGAATAAATAAAAAAATTACCTTGGATGAATAAAAAGATAAAATAACTATTCCAGTGGTAGATACATTGTTGCTGAAAGACAATACGTAATTACCTCGCTAAGTTTATCTGCCGTGAGTGGTATTGATACACACTAAAAACGAGCAGCTGCTCCCTTTACTACAAAGAATTTACAACTGAAGTTGTCTAAGACTTTGATCTGCCCTATCAAACGTACTTACTGGCACAAAAAAGTTCAACTATTGTCGCTGCCTAAACTTTTCTTCGGTTCAGAAACACAGTCTGCCGTAATGAGTCTGCCGCGTGTAACTGTCCGGTTATAAGACATGTACCAATTGCTTTCGTTACCAAAGTGTCTAGACCTCTCTGAGACAATGCGAAATTATCATTAATTAGTATTCAGCAACAGCCTTGCACTTTCTGAACTCAGTATTTGATTTAAAAAGAACCTAGACACACAGGCGTAGCTACATGGAGGCAAGAGGAGGCAGTTGCTTTCTTTAGATACTGGAACTTCTATTGAACAATGACCCCAATAACCAGACTTTTGCCAATGGTCTGTGAAGTTGCCTCCAAAGTTCGACCGTACGTACGGAACGTACGCTATTTTTCTGCTGAAATGCGTACCGTACGCGTACGCTATTTTTTGGCTAAATTAATAAATAGCGTACGCTAATTTTTATATTTTTTTATTATAGAATTAACAAGGAATAACAAAATTACAAATTAAAGAATGGAAAATTATACAAAATAAAAACAAAATAATAATTTACCTCTTCGCTGAAACGGAACTACAAATAAGAACTGTAAAGTGACGTAATAACGACGAGAAAAAAACGACGAGAAAATGAGGAGACAAAATGTGACGTCACGAGAAGCAACTAATATTAAAGGCTGCTCATACGTACGGAATACGAACGTACCGTACGCGTACGCTATTATTTTTAGTAAATTACGTACCGTACGCGTACGCTATTTTCTGCTGTAACGTACGGTCGAACTTTGGTTGCCTCCTCTTGAATTTAAGTCTGGCTACGCTCCTGCCTAGACACTATAGCGAGCAGCAATACTTGCGAAGAGTGATAGAGAAACTAGTCTTGCCATTGTAGTTGTGTGGCATAGGCCTACACAATAGGCTAACCTTTGAAAAGTATCTAGCTTCAGTAGTTGCTGCTGTTAGACAATTTATACCAATATCGACGTATTCTAGCCACATTATTTTTAGAAATGCCTATCACATTTAGGCATAGGCTACTTTTTCTGCGTCTGTCCCATTGTCTTCAACTCCGTCTGCATATCTACACGTAGCTGAAGCTCTATAAAAACGTGCGGCGTTTATAAAGCACGCGGGACTTGCAGAGTGAAGCCAGTAGGCCTACATGTGAAATAATAATTATTGCCCGACGTGTCTTGATACATACATACATACAAACATACATACATACAGACAGACAGACAGACAGACATACATACATACATACATTGATACATACATACAGACAGACAGACGTACAGATATACATACATAAATACATACATACATACAAACACACACACATACATACACATACATACACATACATGTATACATACATACATACATACATACATACATACATACATACATACATACATACATACATACATACATACATACATACATACATACATACATACATACATACATGCATAGGCTACATGCATCATTATATGCATGCATACATACCATTCATAACTCATCGGCAGTCGCCTTCAGCGCAAAATTCATCAACAGCTCTGTTGTTGACTCTCAGAACTGTAGTAGTTCTCCTGATATCAGTTCCGCATGAAATATAATTTTATATAATATTCTTTATTAATTCAAACTGACAAGTACGCAGTAGCCTATGATATTACAATTCATAGTATGAACGGAAGATTACAAGTTATTACATGAGTCGAATTAAACTGTAGCCTATGACAGCCACGCAAGACGCCCATCACGTCATACTGCTAATTGTACTAATGCCATCTGGCGAATGGAAGGCTGACTGAACCTTAAGTGGATAGCAGGAATCGATCTCGCTACCTAGGCCTACTTGATATTCTGCTCTTCACGCTAGTGATGGTACCATTCATCTATCAGTGCCAAGACAGTGAAGAAAGAAGAAACTTTTATGCGAGTTTCCATGTATACAATCATAATAGACAAAATAAGCTGTATTATTACAAACGGACGGTGAAAGCTGTTCAAAATAATTTATGCCGACGTTAGCGGCCTTTGATGCCATAAGATAGCGTTAAACATGGTAACGCTCTGTTTAGACACCTTTAAAAAGTTACGCCTGGCGCTATAAGTGTCCAATCGTTAAACGTGATGTAATTCTGTACCTAATGGCCGGACACATTTAAAGCAACTGTCACATGACCAGTTTATAAAATAAACAAAGTATGTGAGGTGTGAAACTAAGTATCAGTTTAGCTGTTGTTGATATAATTATGGGTTCAAAACTTCAAATGAACCCAATGGGAAGTAATATTGATTCTACAGCACTTACAAATGGATGGGTCCTATTGGATACAGTGGACTGGAAAGGATTAAAGACTTTTTGAAGTCTTTTATTAAATGTTTAATTAAAATTTATTTAATTAAAATATTGCAGAACAATATATCATCGACTTCTATGTAAAATTGTATAAAAGACCCTGATAAGTCTGTCTTGAAGTGGCGCAATATAAATTTCTCACTATAATTACTATTACCATCGTTAAATAGCCTACAGGTTTGATTCATTTTAACCTTGATACAAATCAATTAAACTCCCGAATATAATCACCTAAAGACTTTTGTATGATTAGGCCTACTCTAGGTTAGGCCTACTCTAGGTTAGGCCTATGCAGTCATTTCTAAGCAATTTATCGTGAACTAGGATATAACGTAGAATAGTCTAATCAGTGGTAGTTGAACATTAGCTACTATTACAGTGTGCAACTAGTATTTAAACTATTGTTAAGTCGTTAAAAAGTATTGAATTACTTTTGTTAATGTAGTTTACTTTTTCACCACTGATAGAGTTTTTCAGTTGTATTGAAACCAGCTCCTGTGTTACCAAATAATTTTTCTACAGCGGAATCTGATGTCAAAAATGATTATTAAGTTGCATTTCCAGTTTCAAAATAATGAACATTTCATTTAAGAATTGTGCATATTGTTTCAATCTAAATTGAAGATTACTGATCAATTTCGCCTATTGCACAGCCAGTCGTTTCCAATACGACATCATAAACAATAATAAAACTTGGTACTATCTACTAGTCAACCAACTTCAGAGTAGTCAAACTGTAGTTGTAGTTAAACTTGTTGCTTTAATTAAGTTGATGCTTTAAAGTAGTTAGTACCATCACCAAGTCTGTAATTAAGGTAATATATACTTTATTTCGTTTAAGGCAGGACAGAAAACATGTGTACACGAATATTAGACAAACGAAAAACACAAGGCACACTCTCATTATAGCGGGACCGAATTCAGATTCAAACTAACGGTCCACTGGAGACGTAATCGTTGTAATACCGCGATCTGACAAATTACAAGTGACAGGACATGTAATGTAACCGTTGTCATGGAACTAGAATAACTAGATCGATTAATCTTCGTATACCCTGTTTGAAACAGAAGCTGGCACTGAATGGTCCACATTCTTAAAAGTATCCTTTACGGTAACGGATCGGCTAGAGCGCTCGTATTGTAACGCCGAAAGTACGGGTTCGAGTCTCGTCTGAGACGGTCACTGCCAGTGTTGTGCACGAGACCAAAATTCCAAGACCAAGACCGAGACCAAGACCGCGTGGTTCAAGACCAAGACCGAGACCAAGACCGCGTGGTTCAAGACCAAGACCGAGACCAAGACCGCGTGGTCCAAGACCAAGACCGAGACCAAGTGGTCCAAGACCAAGACCGAGACCAAGACCGCGTGGTTCAAGACCAAGACCGAGACCAAGACCGCGTGGACCAAGACCAAGACCGAGACCAAGTGGTCCAAGACCAGAGACCGAGACCAAGACCGCGTGGTTCAAGACCAAGACCGAGACCAAGACCTCGTGGTTCAAGACCAAGACCGAGACCAAGACCGCGTGGTCCAAGACCAAGACCGAGACCAAGTGGTCCAAGACCAAGACCGAGACCAAGACCGCGTGGTTCAAGACCAAGACCGAGACCAAGACCGCGTGGACCAAGACCAAGACCGAGACCAAGTGGTCCAAGACCAAGACCGAGACCAAGACCAAGTGGTTCAAGACCAAGACCAAACCCGAGACCGCGTAGTCCAAGACCAAGACCAAGACCGCATTTTTTCGGTCTCGAGACGGTCTCGAGACCAAGACCGCGGTCTCGAGACCACATCACTGGGGACTCACTGCGCTGGGACTTGAGCTTCTCTCAACATCATCGATTGGTCATTAGATAGTGGCGCTAAATAAATGTGTAATACTAGTAGCATCCGGTCGTTGGAGCAATTTGTCCACAGTCATTGTAGAATGCAGGAAGACAGTTCATCAATTATTACCCAGCACGCCGTTTCATGAAAGACTTGATTACAGTCCTTTAGTAGGCCCGTTAGAATGTGGACACACACTGTGTTATAATTATGTGTCACTTGATGGGACGCTGCGAGACAATGCTACTGGTAGACGAAAAGCAGTTCCATGGGCTCAGATCACGACTGGGATACCACATAAGTTATCAATAGCCTAGTCGATGGGTCATGATGTAGCAATTGTACAGAGATCAGATAAAATGCCGTATTTCGCATTATACAGTGTAAAAGCCTAACTCAGTCACCCACGCTGACCGAAACGGTCAGCCAGTCATTCTGATTCTAACGCGTGCGAGATTTCACTAAGTGAAATATAAGTGAAATGTGATCACAGTTCAACCAACTTTGACCATTGTTCATTGATTGTCGTAAGATCGTGAGCAATGATTCATTCAGATATGCACCGATGTTTTCGGTTGCATATGAGACAGCTCAGTGAAGTTCAAACGCATCGAAACGGCGATTGCCTGCTTGTACTATCCTGATACTATCTTCAACAGTTCAACTTACTCCAACTCTTAATATGCATTTCTGTGTGATCTTGCGCGCGTTAAAAATGTATGCAATAATAATAATAATGATTATGGTAATAATAATAATAATGATGATGATGATGATGATGATGATGATGATGATGACGATGACGATGACGATGACGATGACGATGACGATGACGATGACGATGACGATGACGACGACGACGACGAGGGCGGCGGTGATTATGATGATAATGATGATGATGATTATGCTGATGATGATAATAATAATAATAATTTATTTTCTACAATAGATAATATTGAAGTCCCTGAGGGATCCTGTATAGCCTACCTCGGGACATAACAAAATAATAATAAGTAGGGTCATCTCCAGACAAATAATTACATCGATAGCTAGAAATATCTAAGTACCTGAGGGATCCGGCTTACCTCGGGACATAAAAAAATAATAATAATCAAAAACATTGTAATTACCCTATAAGTAACAATATGAGATGTTGCTGTTACAATTAAAATCGCTTTCAGAGTGCATATTACATATAGCCTGCAGAAGAAGAAAAACAATCAAATTTTCTTTCAACGGACGATCACGCTGTAGGCACGCATTTGCCGTTGACCGCTGCCGACGCCAAGATGTTCATGTCACCTTGTCTGCCAATGGAATTCTCGTCGTACACCTGTCCCAGATGTTCCAGACCGATTCTCTTCACAGGAAACGGATGCGATGATGGAAACGACTGACAGGAGAAGCTATCGTGACAGAAGGCAAAGTCCTTCACCTTCGGCCAAATGTCATTTCCGAGGAAATTCATATCAGCTAGATACCCGGCGCCGTAACGCCTCATCATCGATCGAATAGTCCCGTTGAGAATGGAACTGAGTAGTCGGGGTCTTCCGCCCCACAGTCCACCGCTGACGGAGTAATGCGAGTGGCTCGGATGGTCACGGATGCAGTGGAACGAAGAGTTCGTCTTGAGCCATTCACTGATGACGGTCGCATCTCTTGGCGTCAGGCGACTGTCACAGTCTCGTACCTCGAAGGCATCGACGCACTGATCTTCCGCCACCAGGAACCGCCACAACATCGGTGCAAGACCCGTCGCTACTGTGTCCACGTACTGTATCTCAGCTCCCAACTCCATAATCTTTTGGATGATTTTCTCCGGTGTCTTTCCATACCTGACAGACCCGTCTGGAAGAGGTTTCTCACAGTAGAACCAGAGATGCCATCCAGGGAAGATGACTGGTAGGAGCTGAGCGTTGCGTAAGGCACCCAGTGTATATCGTCGATTGCTACCGTATAGAGACATTGCAATGACGTTACGGCTGGAACTGATAGAGCGCCAAGACCCTTGCGAAGCTTCGACGGCAGACTGATATCTGAAAAGATGAATTCAGTCGAGAGTTCAAACGTCAAGATCATATTTCACGTTGCATATAACTAACAAATTAAACCATTAACGTACGTCCTAGAATGCACAATTTCACCCTCCCTACCAAGGATAAACGTAATTACATACAGCGAGTCTTGTTTAAAGATATATATTAATTGTCTCATAATAATCACTTGTAATTGTCTTGAATAACTAACTCAAGCCCGACTCCACAGCTTACTGATGTAACTTGTAACCAGTTGCGTTATGCCAATTGGATTTTTGGAATTAAACAATATTGATCGAACATCATTCTGAGACAGACTGAGATTGCATAGGCCCTATTATCTTTCGACATCGATCAATAAGCAATTTGTAACTACAAAGGCTGCAGCTGGTTAGATCAACCCGATAACAAGTTTAGATCAGACTGATTAACACGTGTGCACGCTTTGAGAAGATTTTACAGCAGACAATTATTCAATGTTTCGATCCATACATACACGCATATAATGATTATGCATGCATATATACAAAGAGACATAATGTGCAGCGCTTTTGATATGCTCTTGAATGCCGCCATTGAATTTCATAATACATGTGCGCAACTCAGGGCGGTTAAAGGCTTGGTTTGTTTTGTTTTTTGTTTTTTTGTTTTTTTTTAAAACCAAAAAAACCTCAAATTTTGTTTTTTTGGTTTTTTACAAATTTCAAAATTATAAATGCCAAAAATGTCGCCTCTTGAAAATTATTTTATGGTCTTTGTTAACTTCGTTTTATGACATTCTACGGTTCTACTGTTCTAGTTAATTTCATTTATATGCATCTGATTAATTTGAACGGTATTATGCCATTCTTATGAGTTTTATGATCCGAAATAGGAAATCTCCAAAACAAAAACCAAAAAACCAAAAAACCAAATAAAACCAAAAACCAACTTTTCATTTTGAAAAAAGTTTGGTTTTTTGCACCTCTGGCGCAACTACACAAGCACGCCTGCATATACAATACATGTACAGAGTAAATCCATGATACCATAGGGCCTAGGCGTAGCTACATGGAGGCACGAGGAGGCAGTTGCCTTCTCTTGCTTTCTTTATATACTGGAACTTCTATTGACCAATGGCCCCAATAACAAGAATTTTGCCAAGTTGCCTCCTCTTGAATTTAAGTCTGGCTACGCTCCTACATGATACATATATACACGTAAACGGCTTCTAAGCACTTGAGTGATAAAATTTACACACAATAATTACTTTTTCTTTAATTATCTTATTTCTCCACGATTTCTATTTATTTCTTACTCAGTCAGATTTTACTCGAAGAACGGGTCACTTGAACTCATAAAAGTTAGCCAGAATCTTTTGCATGTCTAACTAACCTGTGTAGTGTAGCGTTATCCTCACTGAGTTGTCCAGTCCATTTGGTTAGAGTTGGTTCACTAACTAGCGTTGTCTTTGTTTCCATACTTATCGTATCCCCATGGTCGATCACTGCCAAGCGGTTAGAAGAATACAGCTCAACGATGTATGACAAGGCGGATTTTAATTTCGAAATTCCAATTGGAAGAGCAGCTCCAAAAATGTCGATATGAATCTTCGAGAAAAATAATTTTGAAACTGATCGGTTTTCATTGGGGTTTATAGTTGCAACTACGCCGACTCCAGGTGGTGATCGCTGGAGAAGGTTATCTTTCCAATGTGACAAATCCACCTCCGTCTTGCTCTCCTCGGTTGTTAAACCATCAGTTAAAACAATGTAGTAATAGTCTACGTTGTCTAAATAGGCATTTAAAATGACTTCTCTTAGGAATCTTCCATCCATAGCAGGATCTTTAATCAGAAGATCGTCTACCACTATCGGAACATGTTGATCACAATGTTTGAAACTCTCGTTGAAGTAATTTATGAATGACTGTTTAGTTGTCAGCGCCGGTTCTTCTGTATATCTCAGCAGGTAGAGATGAAAGCTCTTTGTAGCATCACAGTTGGGTAATTTAAAATAACGAAGCTGGTCGCTCTGTCCCGTTGCTATCGATAAGCTGCTGTTTGAAGGGATTACGACAAAGATTGCGAAAACTGGTGGTTTATCCTTCAATTTCGTCACATCGGTTTGGTTTGCAAGGTAAATCTTTCTGTGCACGAGATGTGATCTAGTGTTAATGTCGACAACGATGAAAACAGACACCACAAATGCGATGCACAGAAATATTTTCTTGTCCATGTTGAGGAACCGACGTATGGAGAGCATTGTTGTGTATGCGCCCTGTTCAATTCAGTGGTAACATTTGTTCAGCGATCAGTTACGACGTTCTCAGTCGCTGTCGTTTTCGTACTGAGTCCATCGTTGTGTGGAGGACTCGTTAATGGAGAGAAGGGATTGTTCAAACATCCTGCCTAATCGTTCTTCTCCAATTGGCTGCTTGACGAAATCGATTTGCAGTTTAAAGTTTGGTACCTGGAAGCAAGCACAGCAAGATGAACGCACGTTCAAAGGTATGTGATGGTTACAAGCTAGAACTTTTATGCTACCCTTGTTGGATCTAAATATCTGAATTCCGCTTTGTGAATCAATCGTTTTTATAATATTTTTAGTTCCTTATTCTAAATTTTTGCCGTCAGTCTATCACATTTGCTCGTGTAATAATTATGTGCTTTTGTTCTATATTGTCAGATACAAATAAAAGCTATTTACTTACTTCCTTGCTTTACTGTCTTATTGTAGTTTTTTTATTGATATGCATTTGTTAAGCGCCAATATATTATGACCGAGCATCAGTCGTTTTGCGCTGAGCAACTGTAAGCGAATGACTTGCTCAAGGTCCCTGCAAGTAGCCATCTCAGAGGAGGAGGCTCGAACCCATACTCTACGCGTTACAAGGCGAAGCGTTCGAGCCAATTAGACACCGTGTTCCACTTTATTAACCTATTAATTCACTTACTGACTTACTTATCTAATTATATACCTAAATATTACCTACCTACCTACTTACCTAGATTTGTATCTTCTTACTTACTTACTTATAGGCCTACAAATCTGCTCACCTTCTCATGTACTTCCTTCCTTATTTTATCTCCTAGTTGTATACCTAAATATTTACCTCCCTTACCAAGATTCCTGTCTTCTTGCTTACAAGACTACAAACATGCTCACACTCTCATTTACTTATGTCCTTAATTTTCACTCCTAACTTATTTGACTCATTTTTTATCCACTTAACTTACCTATAACGAAGAATTTGAAGTAGGCCTAAATGACGTAGATTTACGGGCAACGTATCAGCACCCACGCTTCCGATTCTCCCTTTTACCGAGGCTTGGATATGCCAAATTTGTCTCTCGTGCTGACCAACCATAGTTTCTTGGTGCCTCTTCAATCTGTCGATCTCATGGGACTCTCTTTAGGTCGTACTTTACCTGATGCTTTAAGCTTAAGGCTTTTCGTCTTGATGCTTTCATCTTAATGCTTTCCGGTCGTAAATTCCTATTTAGTTTTAGGCCCTTATAGGCCGCTGAAGACTGAAGTGCTGGTCTTCTGTAAAACTGAATGTACGACTACCAAACAAATATCTTGCGTCAGATAATAATTAGCCTTTGTCGACCTAGGTCAAGTAGGCCTACGTCTCATGGCTTTGGAAGTCGCCTGGGCGGCTGAGGCCAGTCACAAGTAGGTATAGTCGTATATATGTCAGATATAAACCTATTAGCATATATATTAAGCTTAACTCTTTATGGGCCCGTTGCATAAAGTAATGCAAACTACACGTGATACTGTCACCAAAACTTTAGAAAGGCCGTTATAAGAAAGTCCTGAATGGATGGATGGATCGACGGACGGATGCTATGGATGGATGGATGGATGGATGAAAGGGTGGGTGGATGGATGGATGGATGAATGGGTGGATGAATGGACGGATGGATGGATGGATGGATGGATGGATTTCGATGGATGGTTTGGTACAAGCATACATGGATGGATAATGGATGGATGGATGGATGGATGGATAGATGGATGGATGGATGGATGGATGGATGGATAGATGGATGAATGGAGATGGATGGATGGATAGATGATAGATAAGATAGATAGATAGATAGGATGGATAGATAGATGGATGGATGGATGGATGATAGATAGATGGATGGATGGATAGGACAGATAGATACGACAGATGGATGGATGGATGGATGGATGATGGATGGATGGATGGATGGATGGATGGATGGATGGATGGATGGATGGATGGATGGATGGATGGATGGATGGATGGATGGATGGATGGATGGATGGATGGATGGATGGATGGATGGATGGATGGATGGATGGATGGATGGATGGATGGATGGACGGATGGACGGACGGATGGATGGAATGGTGGGTGGATGGATGGATGACTTGATGGATGGACGGACGTGCGAACGAACGGATGCTAGCTCATTACATTCCACTGTAGTCGATTAGAATTTCGACAGAACTTCTCTATTGAAGCGCGTAACTATTCTATGACTCTTCCGGCAGCACTATGACCATCATCATATTGATCGCCGTGTATCGAATGTTCTAATTAGTCTCGGGGAGAATTCGTTCGAAACGCTGGGAAAGGAGCCTAGAGCAGTTGGCGTCTTGTCACGCAATGTTTAAGGCCTTCAACACAGACGGTATACCTTGGTATACCTTGGCTGCTGGGTAACGTCGCTTATAATAGACTACTGCGTTGTATTGCTGTTCCCACTGTTGCTCAAAGGCTTCTGTATTTTGTCGTCCTTTTTGCACCCGGCGCCCATGTGACAGAATTCAGTCTTTTTTTTAGCATGGGCTGTGCACAACACGCTTCATTGAAGCTCCACATACCCCAGAGATGGGTAACTAATAGATTAGATTCTAATCGATTAGCTACTCGATTAGACAAACAGATAATTCTAATTCTAATCGATTAGCTACAAGATTTGCAAATTCTAATTCTAATCGATTAGCTACAAGATTTGCAAATTCTAATTCTAATCGATTAGCAATTTAACTAATCGTGCTCATATCTGCAACATACATGCATATACATACATACATCACCATAACCATAACCATAACCATAAATTTTATTGAACCCAAACAACGAAAAGCAAGTACAACAGAGAAAGAAAAAACAGACAAGCAACAAAGGGGATCAAAAGGAATACGACCCTAAGGGACCTAGGTCCCGCTAATGGGCCACCTGTAACAAAGGCAAAGTTATGGCAGAACAACTGAAACACAAGTATGAGATATAACATAGTAATTCTTAACTAGTTAACTAAGACTAATAAATTTAATGAGCACTAGGTAATAAGATGAGACCGTAGTCTAATTTTGAACAGAGAGATATTAGTTAAATTACGTATGGTGAGAGGTATGTCATTCCATGTCCGGGGGCCAACGCATTTTATAGAAAACATCCGAGAATTAGTCCTAGCAAAAGCTACTCTAACATTTGCAGCAGAACGTACAGGGTAGGGGTTTAGGATAGACGTAGTAGTGAAATAGTTATTGAAGACCCTTGGTAATTGATTATGAAAATATTTAAACATAAATTCGCTAGTTTGAAAAATTCTAATCTGTTCAATACTAAGGACACGGTACAATTTAAATATTTCATCGGTAGGCATAGAGTGCCGCGTGCCAGCAATTACTCGCATGGCTCTTCTTTGTAACTTATTTAATCTCGTTAGCCTTGTAGAATATGTCGAGGCCCAGACCATGTTAGAGTATGTAAGGTACGGATGGATAAGAGAGTAATATAGGTTAAGACGTGTTTGATTAGGCAACAGATAAGCTATCCTAGCCATAATGCCAATGTTTTTTGCTACTTTTTGAGAGACAAGTTTTATATGTTCATTCCAAGTTAGGTATTGATCGAGGTAGGTACCCAAAAACTTAACAGAAGTTACACGAGGGATAGAGGTTCCATTAATAACCAGTTGGTTTATTATTGATGGCACCTTTTTTCGATGGGAGCAAAATAAAATGTAACTAGTTTTATTTAGATTAAGGGACAATTTATTTGCATAGAACCAGTCAGTAACCTTAGCCAATTCCTGATTCATCAAACAAAACAGATCATTACATGACTTGCTAGAAATAAAGATATTTGTGTCGTCAGCGAACAATGCGAATTGTAGTAGGGTAGAGGCATTCGGGAGATCGTTTATATATATTAAGAAGAGTAGGGGCCCAAGAATGGATCCCTGCGGGACACCATATTTAATTAACCTTAGCTGTGAGAGGGCACCGTTGCAGATGACTTGTTGCTTGCGATCTTCAAAGTAGCTTTTAAACCATTTTAGTGCAGTACCACGTATTCCTATATTTTCAAGTTTTTTAAATAATATGCCATAATCTATTGTGTCGAAAGCTTTAGCCACGTCGATGAAAACTCCTAAAGAAAATTCATTACGGTCTATAACTGCAGATATGTTGTCCTGGATATGCAGTAGCGACATAGTGGTCGAGTGGCCTGGCTGAAAACCGTGTTGGGATATATAAAGAATATTTTTCTTCAATATGTAGTCATATAAACGAGTATACATTATTTTTTCAAACAGTTTGGAGAAGTACGGAAGAATAGATATTGGTCTAAAATTAACTATACTGTCTTTCTGCCCCTGTTTAAAGATGGGTGTAACTTTTGCTATCTTTAGGGAGAGAGGGACACTACCAGAGGCCAAGGAACAATTGATGAGAGCTGCCAAGGGTTCGGCAATAAGGTCAATAATAGGATTAATTACATCTGGGCGGAGGTCGTCATGTCCCGGACTATGCGTTGGCTTCAAGGTGCGGCTCAGCGCAATTATTTCTGTTGGACAGGTTGGCAAGACAACGAAAGAGCCCAAAACAGATGGATTTAGATATGATTCAAAGGAGTTATCAGAAGGTGGAATTTTATCTTTGAGCTCTTGGGCTATTCCAGAGAAATAGTTATTAAACTTTTCAGCCAATAACTCTGATTTAGTTATTTTCTCACCATTAATATTTAGGCAGTGGATAACATTATCGAGTGGTTTTGCATTTGTCAGCGTTCTAATGAGTTGCCAGGTTTTTTTAGGTTATTCGAATATTTTGCAAATTCAGAATAATAGTAATTTTTCTCAGCTTTTATACGTAGAGCTTTGAATTTATTTCGGTACGCAATAAATTTATTTTTATTTAAGAGAGTTGGTTGCTTAATAAATTTGACATATAATTTTGATTTAGTATTACAAGATTTTAGAAGTGCAGATGTCATCCAGGGGTTGTTGAATTTTTTTTTAGAAGTGCATTTTCTCTGGATTAATGGGAAGGCCAAGTTATAGGCAGATGTAAGGGATGATAGAAAAAGTTCATATGCAATATCAGGATCCCCTCCCGCACAAGAATCCAGGATCTTGCTCCAATCAACTTGAGTCAACAGTGTTTTGAAATGATCCTTCGATTTGTCATTTACTAGACGGGTAGTACAAGGTGTAGGTACAGTGTAGCTAGTTTTAGGATCAGCATTCACCCAAGTCACTAATGGGAGATGATCAGATAAGTCAGTGACCAGGATGACTGATTTGATAATTTTAAAAGGTCTATTGGAGTATATATTATCAATTAAGGTCGATGAAGTAGCAGTGACTCTAGTCGGCTGAGTAATAGCCGGCAAAAGGTGATGAGATGACATCATATCTGAGAAGTAATTAGTGTGGGCATGCAAGTGAGCGTTCAATAAGTCGATATTAAAGTCTCCCAGAATAAAAATGTCTTTGTTTTTTTAGGTTAAGGCATCCAGTAATTGACCAAATTCAGTATTAAATGCCTCAAGATCCTGGCCAGGTGGTCTATATACCACACCAGATAGAAAGTAAGAACCGTTTGGTTGGGGAAATCGGAGGAATAGGGCCTCATAAGAATGATGGTGCATGCTATTGTCTATAAGTTCGACTGATTGATAGTCTAATTGGTCCTTTACAAAGAGACCAACACCCCCACCCCGACCGGTGGTTCTAGATCTGTGTACAAAGTTATAGCCCCGAATGTGTACATAAGATCTACTGAGGGCTCGTCTAGCCAAGTTTCATAGACTGCTAATATATCAACAGATAGTTGCTCAAGTAAATTTGTAATCTCATTAAGCTTACCAAGAATACTACGACAATTTATATGCATTAAGGTCAAGATATTTTTAGAAGAGACAGGTGCTGGCCCTAAGGAGTCAAGGGTACTATAATTGCAAGGCATAGGTTGGGTTGTGAAATAGTGTTCATCCGAATCTAGATCATTGTTATTTAATAGAGAGTGGTTAGATTCTTCAATTGGGTGAAGTGGGAGACTTGGTCCATCCCTTAGTGATTTAAGGGAGAGGTAATCATCTGATGGGCTATAGAGGCATGCTCTGAAGTCCTCTTCGTCGGCAATGTGGTTGAAGGGGAATAAGCCTGCTATACAATTTGTACAGAACCAAGGTAGATTAATTTGTTCACTTGGGCACACGCATAATGACATCTCCTAGTGCAAAGGGTACATTTTAGCGCTCTACGTAAATCAACTAATATACGAGAACAGTTATTACACTTAACTAATGCAATTCTAGTCTAACTCAAAACCAGAGAGCAAACCAAAAAATAGGAAGCCACATACATACATACATACATGCATACATACATACATACATACATACATACATACAAACATACATACATACATACATACATATATGCATACATACATACATACATACATACATATATACATAGCCTCTACATGCCGAGGGGAAGGGAGAGGGGACGCAACTAATTGGTATAACGCCACACATACATACACCTACGTGCATGTATATCGGCCTATTATTTGTAGATCAGCGTTTTTGTGAGGTAGGGCTACGTGAAAGGCGCGACAGTAGGCCTAAGGAAGGGCCCAGATGCACGACAGTCATACACAGGTTGAAATGCAGAACAGTTGCTCTCAAATACTCACACAATTAATACATGACTTATGCATAGTAGAGCCAGATTCATTTATATATCCTGGAGCGATATTGATTTTCTGACAACTTTAATTATTACTATTTTTCAGATTACTTCGCGAACCAGTCAGGTAATCAATGAACACAGGCCAGACTTAAACAAAAATAGGATCATCTCTATATATATCATTCATTGCATATACAATCTGGTGGATATTCTTGTATAATCACTATAAGGGATAATTAAATAATATATATTATTTAATATATATATATACATATACATAATATATATATAATATATATATATATAATCTATTTGGTCGTTCTCTTTCTAGGTAAATATACATGTACGCTTATATAATACAATTTGTTGTAATCCATGCATTCATTACCAACGGTGAATGTTGCAAAACTTCTAAAGATGACGATTCCATAGCAGCAGAATGAACCAGTGCCAAAAGTAGGCCCTACTCATGGATGTCAACTGCATACTACTCCTCAAAATGTCAAACTACCCTTGAACTTTTAAGTTAAATTTCAGTTGTTAGAATGAAATTGTGCGTAGTTGACTAGCCTGACTTGAGTTAATCTCTAAACATATTCATACTATAGTACGCACTACCCACTCCGGACAAGTCAAATTGCACACTCGGCTATGTCAACTGCAAACTTTGTCAGAAAACACATTTTCTAGTCCCTGGAATGAACTCAGAAACTCATTCTTTTGGGATCTAAATTTATGACTCAAGGTCCCCATCTCTCTGCATTTCCCTGTTTTGCATAGCTAAGCAAAGCGATTCAATTCTGCTAAAGATGACAAGTTTATACGAAACTGCATGTGTTGCGACAACTCAGTCAAGTAGGATACTTCACTTCATGGAGATCTACACAGGAGTGTAGAACGTAATTCCTGGGTTTACGATTACGATTACCAAAGTAAATAGCAGAATCTGATCATATTCGGAAAAACAGTCCATTGAGGACAAGCTGCACGGACTTGGACAAAACATTCGCTTCTAGACAAATTTATTTTATGTCGTTTATTTTTCTTATTAATTGTAATACATAGGCCTATATATAATATAATTTATCATAATTTCATGTGAATAATTAGGCAGTTCAATTGGGCCGTAAGAGGGCATTATATCCTAGCATAGGGTCTTATGTCCTAGCCTGGGGCTTTTGTTTGGGGGCTCTTGTCCGAAAGGTCTTTTGTCCTGGGGTCTTTCGTCCAGGAGGATATGTCAGTCTACGGTACATAGCGGTCGTTCCAGGTAAACGTTACACAGCTTTGTGACAGAACTGAACACTTGTCTATGTGTGATTGAAATGCCACTGACTGCCTTACTCCATGGTATATAGGCTACTTGTTTGGCTAATTTTGCATCTGCATTTTATATCCTCCCTGTGTAAACAGTTCATGTCTATCTGATAATAGACTATATTTTGCCACTCGAGTTCAGAGACGGCCTATGTTTTCCACTCGCCTTCACCGGGACTTCTTAATATCGTTTATTTAGCGACGCCGTCATATCGACGATGATAGGCGTCACCGGGACATCAATGACGGTGTACCTTTTGAAGTTTTGATGCCACTCGATTTCAATGGCTGGGCGTATCTCGCCCACAGTCTTTATAAAGAATTCAATGCCGGATCACCATTTGAGATTCTCAACTTGTTCCTAAACCATGCTCACCTGTCGGTGCTCATAAATACTTGTGCAACGTATTAAACGTAATCGGTTATTAACAACCTTTACCGAGGAGAAATGTCACGTCCAAAAATCATCTGGGTTGCAACTCTTGAGCGTCCTAAGCTTTTTGCGTTCGTTTTACTACTTAGGTCTACGTTTAGGACATTGTTATATCTATCATAAAACTGAACATCCTCGTCAGTCGCCAAGATGTCAGACTGCCACGCAACATTTAGGCCTACTAAAAATCATCTGGGTTGCAACTCTTGAGCGTCCTAAGCTTTTTGCGTTCGTTTTACTACTTAGGTCTACGTTTAGGACATTGTTATATCTATCATAAAACTGAACATCCTCGTCAGTCGCCAAGATGTCAGACTGCCACGCAACATTTAGGCCTACTAAGGTTTAACTTTCTTTTACGAATACAAATTTGATTTATCAAACTTTTTATTCATCATATATTAAACTAGACATGTGAAACATATATGTAGGCCTATGTTTCGATTTACACAAATTGAAAATTTAGACCTAAACGTATTACAGTCCTGTGCCTCATATGTAATTAACCCCGCTCTGAAAACAAGTTAACCCTCGGGCTACCAAGGGGGTGGTGGTTGCCACCCCTAGGTTGTTTTCATCTCAAACTTTTTCCGTATGGAATAAAAATTTGACCTTTCAAGTAGCTGTAGGGATTCATTTACACACGTTTTTAGGTAAAATGTGAGATGATATCTCACACCATTCAAAAGTTATACCCAATATACCCGAGGTACCAGGGGGGTGGATACCACCCCCTTAGATTTTCGACTATATCTTATCCGTCATTTAATATTAAGAGACACAATTTATACCATTCTATAGACGGAATGTGGGGCTACATTTCTATGGTCACTGAGTTGACCTGAGACAACCAGAAGTGCTCAAAATAAATTATAATACGCGTAATATGCGTGAAAAATGGCTGAATGGAAGCACTCCCCTTAGTTTTTGTCTGTAGCGTATTCATTTGTCTTCCTGGAAGAGAAACAAAGACACCATTCTTTAGAGGGAATGAAGGGCTTCATTTGCATACCTACATCTTTGTCTTTTGAATACCGAAAGTGATCAAAATAAATAATAATACGCGTAATCTGTGTGAAAATGGCTGAATACAGCATTACAACGTAAACCGATATATATGTATGGATATATATGTATGGATGTACATTTATACTATATAAACATGTGTAGGGATGATTTTGTGTATCTTTTATACATAGATTAGTTTTAAAACACACATAATCTTATATTTGTTTATCCAAAAAAGTACAAATTGTACGCAATAATATACAATATTGCTAAATAATGGGTTCCGTTGTTAAAAGTGATGTAATTTCGAGGTGCATTCACATAATGTAGGCCTACAATTAAATATACCATTCTGTGCAGAAATGAATGCTGAATCCAATGCTATATTACAAGTTATGATATGTAAAACCAAACACGAAATCCAGGGGGTGGTAACCACCCCTTGGTAGCCAGTGTTACAAAAAAAGCTTGGTAGCCCTAGGGTTAAGTATTACAAAGAGCTGGTAAGGAATAGGCTAGTAGATTGTTGTCGAAAAGGTCGGATCCAGGATGTGAAGCTAGGGGCGAATTAAAAGCTTCAGACCGAGCTAAGGGGTTACTGGGACGCCTATAGGCACATTAAAAGGTCAACTCTACAGAACAGGAACTGGCTTTGCAAAACGTTGCTCAAAAATGTCACGCGTCGTCGGATATAAACCCCTTGATGATGGACTGGAAATGCCCGGAATATGGGTATGATGAGTAACGAAAATACTTTCGGGACAACAGTACTGTAGTCTGTCAAGCTAAAGGAGTGAACCATCCGCCTTACCCTCCACACTAGTTTCTGCTCAACGACGCTGGGTCATTATGAGTGCCTCTTCATAGGTATCTTGAAGAGGCGCTATAATATAGTATTATAATATATAATATTGATATTATCAAGTTTATATTGATTAATTGACTGATTGATTGGTTGGTTGATCGATCGATCGATCGATCGATCGATCGATTGATTGGTTGGTTGGTTGATCGATCGATTGATTGACTGATTGATTGATTGATGAGGATGATTAGCGTCACTCTTCTCCTTTTTCGGTATTTGGAACTGGCAACCCCCGAAAACGGAAGTGAAAGAATTGTCCCCTCCCAAATGCATCACTGCTTATTGTAAGATGAAGAAGGTAACGAGAGGGGTTTCTCCCAGATTCCTTCTTTCCTTTTTATGAGTCCATGGGTTCACTGCCGGGTTTGTTCACTGCACTTCGGAACGTTCCCTTCACGAAATACACCATGTCGAGACCAGTGTCTAATCAAGAAAGTAACGGTGACCAGGAGAAGAGGAAAACAGAACGAGCCATTTTCTGTAGCTGGTTTTAGAAATCAGTGTGCGTTTTTGCCAAAGATTGGGTGGAAACACTGAGAAAGATTGAATGTGGGAGAACATAATTCATTCATTCATTCATTCCAAAGATTTATATAGCGCCCCTTCAAGGTTACTACTCAGGAGCGCTCCCGACCCCAGCACGGCTGAAAAGGACAGTTTTGAGGCAAGAATAGACAGATTCAGAGTGGATTCTGGGATGCAATCGCAGTGCCAAAGGGAGCCCATTCCAGAGGGAGGGGCCAACCACTGAGAAGGCGCGATTCTGCTCCAGATGGTCTTAATGTAAAAAGCCCGCTAAAATGTCACTGTTGGCTGCTGTTGTGCAAGATGAATATCATGAATTAAATTGGAAATATCGAAACGAAAAGACGACGCTACTTACAGGTGTGCGCATAATTTATGACGACCAGCAATTGAATCCCTGCGGCACATAGCGTAATAATTATGATAAGTTGGCTATGCAATTAATGTAAAGACGCATGTCTCTACTTGCCTGTACGTTGATAATTATTAAGCTGATGAAGAAAACGGACTGTTGGATCTAAATATCAATATCAACTTGACTTTGTAGCTACTGTCCTACTGGGTAATATTCCATTAAATCAATCACATTTCTCTAGATAGTTTCTGCTAGCGTAGGCCTAAGCGGTTCGTAGATCTATCCAGCCAGTGGCAAGCGTTATCACCAGAGAGATGAAGAGCCAGTATAGTCCACCAACGAAACGAGTGGTCCTTGAGTTTAATCTTAAGACTAGCAACCCGTACAGTGTTCAACCAGCTTTTGTTGTAGCCTATACCGCAAGACTAATTACAATAACTCCCATTTTGCCCTTTGGTCAGTTCTTCGCCTCTGCTTAACTGTTAACAGCTTGTACTTAGGGTAACGTTGTCCTAGCGCTATTGAATGGTTCCTACAAAGCGCTTTAGTTTGTGTGTGTGCGTGTGTGTGTGTGTGTGTGCGTGTGTGTGTGTGTGTGTGTGTGTGTGTTTGTGTACTAACTCATTTCGTGAACCTAGCTGCACTGGTTGATGTGCAATCGTAGTCATAGATGCCTACCCCAAGCCTGGGGCCATGTAAGTCACTGTTTTTGTGTACTAACTCATTTCGTGAACCTAGCTGCACTGGTTGATGTGCAATCGTAGTCATAGATGCCTACCCCAAGCCTGGGGTTATGTACTTTCGTTCTTTTGTTTTATAGTTACGCTTAGTTAAGATATAACCATAATTTTCTCCAGACTAATTGAATAAGAACTAGAAACTGCTGTGAATGTTTTGCATAAGTCGCCAGTTTATATCAGTCTAAAATAGACCTGCCTGATGGCAGGCCAATGGACTACGACTCACACACGAACTTTAATGTTGACCAAACAGAATCAATTAGGCCTTTAAGGCAAATTAGGACACATTTATGTTCTACATGTGTAACCGATGTATGCTCATGTGCTGATTGTTTAAATATGATGTTCCCATTTAACTTCATTGAAGATGATGAGATGCTTGTGGATGGGGTGGTCCAAGATGACCGGCATAGCTCACAGCTTAAAAACAACCCCAAGGCACAAAGCCTTAACCTTTTGATTGACGAAACTGAAAATCGTCCCCTACTGAACTGCCTTGACCTAGATCCTGACTGTAACTATTTCAATGATCTAGCTTATGATAGTAGTTACTCTACCCCAAATTCCCTAAGCTCGGAATTTACACCTTCTTCCCCATTATTCTCAATGCTTCACATCAACTGCCGCAGCCTTTTGCCTAAGTTATCTGAAATTAAGGATCTATTGCACTTCTTACCTGTAACTATCTTGGCGCTTAGTGAAACCTGGCTGGAAGATAATCAAACGGACCTGGTAAATATACCTGGATATAATTTTATTCATAGATCGAGAGGGACATCCAAGGGAGGTGGGTGGGGTTTCTAATTAAAGAGGGGATTTCATATGAGCTACTGGATAATCAAGGAAAGAATTCCACCCCATTTACTTCTTTTGAAGGATTATTCCTGCGTATCCCCCAGAAAATTGGTACTACTACAATGGGGGTTATTTACAGACCACCCGGACAAAATATTGACAAGTTCATAAGTGAAATTGACTGCCTTATCACTGAACTCTCTAAGAAATCAAAAGAACTAACACTAATAGGTGACTTTAATATTGACCTTCTTAAGATTACTGAGCATATAGGGCTACTGGAGATTTCTATAGTTGTATGACCGCTCACCATCTCCTACCATTAATAACTAGACCTACTAGAATAACCCCTCTTACTTCTACACTAATAGACAACATCTATACAACTGTCTGGCCTAAAGTTACTAGATCCTCAATTGTGGCTGCAGATATTTCTGACCACCTGCCCATCCTTGCTTGGTTTGAGAATGGGTCAATACTAAATAATAAACTCCTAAATGCAAAGCGTAGAAATATCTCAGTGGAAAGGAGTGCAGCCTTTTCTGAATCTATTGCTGGTATTAATTGGTTTCCAGTGTCTGAAGCATGTGCTAATCATGATGTAAATAAGGCTTATGATTTATTTATATCCAAATATAAAGAATCCTATGACGAATCCTTCCCTCTTACCACTGTAAACTACAGGGGCAGCTCCTTCCCAAAGAAGCCCTGGATGACACAGGGTTTACTTAAGTCCTGCAAAAAGAAATCCTCACTATACTTGAAATACGTTAGGAACCCAAATGAAAGAAATAAAAATAACTTTGTTACCTATAGGAACAAATTTAAAACAGTCCGTTTACAGGCTGAAAGACATTATTATGCAGCTGAATTTTGTAATTATAGTAATACTTTGAAGAAAACCTGGAGCCTTCTACGAGAGCTAATTGGGACAAGTGATAACCATGATACCAACATTACCTCTCTAAAAATCAATGAAAATAATATAACTGATCCACGAGAAATTGCTAATAAGTTTAATAGCTACTTTACGGGTATTGCCCAGTCGCTGGAGAAAAAAAATCCATTTTACATCATGCTCGTTGAGAAATATATGCCTGCAGCCCATCAAGACTCCTTCGGACTTTTGTGATACCTTTACTGAAGAAATTATACGCTTTGGCCAAACCATCCGTAATTCTCATGCCAAAGGGGTTGATGACATTGACCCTATTGTTGCTGCATCCACTTTATCCAGTATTGCTTATCCATTAGCAGAATTAATAAATTGTTCGTTTAACTCTGGGGTCTTTCCAGAAGCCCTAAAAATTGCGAAGGTCGTCCCAGTATTTAAAAAAGGGGCTAGGGACGAAGTTTCTAATTATAGACCTATCTCGGTGCTACCGTACTTCTGTAAATTCTTTGAAAAAGCAATGTACGAACGCCTCGCTGGTTATATTACGAAAACAAAAATTCTCTTTCCCTCACAGCATGGGTTCCAACCTGGTCACTCCCCTTATATGCCTCTACTAAGTATGCAGGATAAAATTTCAAACGCTATTGAAAATAACGAATACTCCATTGGACTATTTTTCGATCTTGCCAAGGCATTTGATACTGTAAACCATGCTATCCTAATAAAAAAAACTAAACAATTATGGGATCCGAGGTACCCAGCTTGAATGGTTTATCAGTTATTTTATGAACAGGTCCCAATTAGTTAGTTGTAATGGTTCCCTCTCGGGCTTACGGAATATCTGCTTTGGAGTCCCGCAGGGGTCTATTCTAGGCCCCCAATTATTCCTAATTTATATATATGATTTACCAAATGCTTCCTCCATCATGTTCTTTATACTATTTGCTGATGATTCTAATGTATTCTACTCCCATACCTCTCTAGACTCCTTGTACTCTACTGTAAATACAGAGTTAAAATCTGTAACTGAGTGGCTCCATGCTAATAAGTTAACTCTTAACCTTGAAAAAACCAACTACATACTCTTTAAATCCCACAGGAAAGGCAGTCCTCCTGAACATTTAAGGATATGTATAGAGGGTACCCCAATCACCCAAGTAACAACGACCAAGTTTCTAGGGGTTTACATAGATCAGCACTTTCCTGGAAAAAACACATAAAAAATATATCTATTAAAATAGCTAAAAATATTGGCATACTATCTCGCACTTCACAACTAGTACCACCGGAAATCCGAAAAACACTATAATACTACACCCTCATCTACCCCTACTTAACATACTGCAATATAGTTTGGGCTTCAACCTATAAATCCAGTCTTACAAGATTAGTTATCCTACAAAAACGAACAGTTCGATATGTCGCTCGAATCCCTTACGGGGCCCACACCAAAAATAAATTCCAAGAACTTAATTTCCTGCAAATCGACCAGATAAGAAGTGCTCAGATAGGGGAGTTTATGTTCAGATATGATCGTGGCCTCCTACCTCCAGTATTTAATAAGTTTTTTCATCACACTTCGGACATCCACTCTCATATGACTAGAACTTCTAATCTATACCACAAACCTTTTGCCCACACAAATACCCGACTATTCTCTGTCAGATATGTAGGGGCATCAACTTGGAACGAGATTCCACTGTCTATTAGACAACTTCCTAATTTACGCCTCTTCAAAAGAGAGATGCGTCGCCTTCTAATTGGAAATAATAACTGACCCAGGCTCCCAAGAACCTAAATAATTGATACAACAGCAGTTACTGATCCACCCCATCCACAGCCTTAAAATGAGATTAATGTGAGCCAAATTGTGTCATAGTTACTCACACAAATTGACTGTTAACATGATATGTTTGATGTTGAGTCTTTAGTTAAAATTTATCTTTTTTGTTCATTAATACGCTTTTTTAGACCAGTCAAATATTTTGGCCTTCCTTATGAGGCTGTACTGCAAACCTAGGGGGCCCTACTTAGCGGGGCCGTAAGACCCTTTCAGGGTCCCCTGTGTGACTCAATTTCTCATTGATTGTGTACTACTGTTCTTGGTTGGTCACCAAATAAAATGATTTGATTTGATTTGATTTTGTGTGTGTGTGCAAAGATTTTGGTACGCGATCTAAAACCCTGAAGGGCGTAGTCAGGAACAATTTCGGAGTTTCCAATTTCGAAGGATTTTCCGTTGGACATGGTCGCCGAGTACGGGGTCAGCTTTGAAATTGTTTCGTAAATTATTTTATTTGGGGGCAGGGGTTGAACCCTAACCCTCTAAATACGCCTATGAAAACCCTATTCACACAAAACGGTTTAGGAAATCATTTCCAATAAAAATGGGATTTAAAGTCCTTGAGGAGTAGTATCAGTAAAATCCTCTCTACCACAACTGAATCTGGTCGAACGGTAACGCTGTCGCACACAGTCCTAGCAATATCGATTAGGCCCTGATCTCTACGCAATGCAAAACAAACAGAATCCGAACCTTTTCAACTATTAGCAAAAAAACCAACATAGCCGACACCGAGAGAAGGCAACAGTAAAGGCAAAAGAGAGTCCGACATAATTACAACAGATATTGTTTTTGGGTTTAATCTGTGAAGGGAATTTTGTTGGGGGATTTTGACCACACACCGAACAACAACGACCAATGTCTAGAACTTGCGGACACCCCTTACGCCTCTTGGGAACCTGCTACACAGAGAAATTGTGCGCTTGCCTATTAGTCATTAATATATCGTAACATCATAGCAGTTGTCACATTTATTTATCATTTATTAAGCGGTGCTACCTAATGACCAGGTCTCAGTCGATGGCGCTGAGTGAACGACTTGCTCAAGGTTCCTACACGATAACTGTCTTAGGGGAGACTCGAATAAGACTCAAACCAGTCGGCTACCGTGTTCCAGTATGGTAACATTTTCCCTTAAGAGACATTCTGTTACCAAGCAGGCGGTTCTGCCCTGGAAAAATTGTAAATACTGTTTTGCTGACTCTGATATTCACACAAGTGAATCATATAGTTTAAACGTCTGATCTCATTTACTTTGATATTTAACAGTGATTTAATCGTAATCGTAACCTCGAGACCTCGACAGCTCCTGAAAAAGGATGTAGCTGGAACCAGCGTATTCACAGGCTCTTAGCTAAAACAATATCGTATAGGCAGGTTAGGTCACGATCGGTTCCAGATAAAGATCCAAAGGTCAGGCAGGGAGGGAGGCAGGCAGGCAGGCACTCAGACGGCAGTAAAATGGTACAGGTAAGCCCTATAGTTCGTCAAGCGTTGATAATAGATCGTTCAACAGCAGAATAAGAGTCGAGACCAGTTCAGTGATTAATCTAGTCCCCCCTCTTCTGAAGGGGGAGGGGGCTCAAGAGCTTTGACGAACGAGCGCCCGAAAGGACAATTGCTGAGGCGCGCAGCGCAGAGCAGGATATGGATTTGTGGAGGGGATGTGTCCCCTCTCAAATTTTTTGGAACTTTGTAATTTCCACATATAATGGAAGCATTTTAAGTTGTAATCTTAACAAAATTGCTCTATTATTTCAGTGCTGATATGAGTGGTTTAAGACTTCAATAAATATACTTATAATAATTAATAATAATTTCGTTATTCATCAAGCTCAGCAATTCAGTTCTGCTGCTGCTCCGGTGCAATGTCAAGATACTCGTAGCGAGTGTATCTTGACATTATATCGAATGTTCGGAGCAGCAGCAGAACCAGTGTTGTCACTCGTAGCTAAGACATAGTTCGAGTCGTGTTTGAGCTTTAACTGCAGACAATACTAGCAAACCAGACTTTTATTTAAAATGATATGAAAACTAGAAAATACGTTCAAGTTTCCAAGAAGCCCATAAGGTAACAAAGTGCTGACTATTACGCAATTAACAGTTTACAAATGGTACACAAGACAGGCAAGAAGGATTCAACTACCGAATCTGGAAGCCATGTAGTAAAGACATAGTTTAACTAAAATGTTCAAGGAACAAAACATTTTGAAATTTGATATTTTGAAAGACAACACTGGAGAGAAGCCATTTAGTTGTACAAATATAATATTTGTACAAAGTTATATTAACAGTAGATTATAGTCTACTCATTATAATAAGATAGTATAATATGACCTTAATAAGTTATTATAATGGCAAATTGTGTCATATAATAGGAAATAATATCATATATATTATAACAATTTATGTAATACTATAATGTCAACAACAACTCAAAACTATTATTTTGTTATATTTCTGAGGAGAAATAAATCGAGATCGAGGTGCCTAGACTGAACACTGGGCCAGCTGGCTCTCAAATTCTGGCTGGATCAACGACCATCCGGTATTTATCAAAATCCATATATCATTCTCTACATTGCCACCTGAACATTTGAGCACATTACCAGATCCCAAGTCCACTAACATCCTTTAATCTTATGCAGTCCTCAGTGTTTGGCCTGGTAATTATCTTCCAGTCCAGCTAATTTGCTTAAATAATCGGTTAATTAGACGGCTTCCGTTCATTCCACGTTCAGCGCGTGCCTGGTTCAATCACCTGATACCGCGCAATTATTAATGATTAATCACTCAGCTTTTCGTTATCGATAAAAACATTTGTGTCGTGTGCTGGAGTAGTGTGGTGATGGTGGCGAGATTCAGTGATAGGCACAACACTATTTTGAAAATAGATTTCTATTTTCAAAATTAAAAATATTACTTTATTTTTGTATTTTCAAAATACTTTTGGAAATTATTTTGTAAAAGTATTTTGAAATTAGTTTTTAAAAGTGTTTTGGAGAATTGAAAATACTTTTCAAAAAATACTTTTCAAAAATAAATTTCGCAAACCTTCTGCCAAATCTGTTATAGTCGTGGTTGTACCTAGTCAAAATTGACAAACTAATGTCTGAGCATGAGGCATCGATTCATTTGAAAAAACAATTTTAAATCTAAAATAATCAAAAACCTGTTAAACGCTGTATTCAACATCCTCCGGTTAGCTTAAAGAAAGCACTCGTTAGCAATGTTGAATTTTCAAGTTTTAGAAAATTGCCATCCTTGAAGCAAGCAACGTTCAGTAAAATTGCAAAATAGCCTAGGCTGCTACGTATAATCTCCGTCAACCTGTGTTCGAGTCTTCGAGATAGACATTTAGCGTAATTATAACAAACACTTATGCATACTTCGTAATGTTAAATTTCTGATATTCGAAACCCCATGCTATCCCTCCCCTGCAACTTTATGGAGTCTGAGTCCGAAATTGTTTGAGAAAAGTCTCCTTGAACGTGTAAACAACAGGGTTAGCCCGTAAGTTATCATCAGCTAGCCCTAAGCAATGCATCAACTGTTTTAAATATAAGGACGATTTCAGTCAATCGTGGTAGGGTGGTGGTCGTGGTGGACTGGTAGTGGTGCCTGGTGATGATTATTGTGATTACCAAGTCTTGGTTGCATACGTAGCCTACTTTCAACGGGTATTAATTGGTCGTATATGTAATTACAGACTCAGCATTTCTGCGTCGTCCAATCAGAAAGATAGGCTAAGTGCATAAGTACACGTTTTATAATAGCAGTCGTATCGCTTCGACCCTGCTCATTTTTCAATGAATTGAACGGCTTGGATTCTTAACCACCGCATTGAATGATAAATTAAGGCGAATAAAGTGCAATTTTTACACCCGGAGGCCCCGCAGTGTCAAATAACACGACCATGGTAGGCTAGTGTGTCTTTTACAAGGAGCATTTAAAGTCTGCATGAATAAGATAGAGCCATAAATAGGCTACACTATTGTTGCCAAGATTTAATTCGCTTGTGCCAATAGCCTGTAACTCTTTAATAAAGAGTATTAAACGTCGGTTTAACCTTCAAATAGCTGCTTTAGTTTTAGACCGCTCACTCACAAGTCCTTACAGATCCTTGCAAAACAAGCCATGAAATCCGTGGCTTGGATAAGGAAGAGGTCCCTAACTACCACGCTGCATCTGCATCCACAATGGTCCTGAGATAAAGAAGATCGAGGACACCATACGTTCTAGGTCTAATAATAGCTCGGTACGCCTTGGTCCTTGTTCGAGTTGGGAGCAAACAGGATGTTACGAAAGACACGGTTTGAGGTGTGTGGGAAGAACTTATGTTGAGACAGGGAAGTTTCCACTACCAAACATAGTAGTTATCTATGAACATTGACCTGGTGACGGTCAGACGTGACATGCTCATCACTTGATTTGGTTGAACGACGGATAAGTTGGCTTGCACTCGTAAACATAAGTAGGACCTACAAATAGCAGAGAGAGGTTCGTGGAAAGTACACTAAGTGGAGTCAATTCAAATCAGACCATCTCTTATTTCTTCAAAAGGCAAGGGCGTAACGTTGCACACTTAGCGGTGGCAACCAATTTCCTTCTCCCTCCTCTCCTCTGTCCCTCCCCATACCTTTTCTGGTTAGTTGCTGTCTAACGACACTGTGTCATAACAACGATGATTAGCGTCGCCCTCTTCATTTATCCTAGCTTGGGACTGGCACTACCACATGCAGCTAGGGTTTAGGGCAGTGGCGGAGTTTCCTTCTTTTCTTCTCCTGTAGGTCCTATAGGAATTTATATGCTTTGTCCGCCACTTTGAGGTCACTCGGAGATGTACTTGCTTCAAACCAAAATAAAGCTGTGTCGTGTCGCAAAAATATTTGAGCACAGGGCCAAAAAGTGTCACCAACCACTTTTAAAAGTGGTGTAGCCTAAAAGTAGACTACAACACGACTTTCAGAAGTGGTGGTTACCGGTCACCGTCGTCACAATAGGGCCTAGGCCAATGTTGCGAATTTTTAAAACGTAGTCAAATAATGGGAAAATGGTAGGCTAACGTACGTTCTTTTCACATGTAACATTTAAATTTAAACTAAGCTTTTATAGGGAACATTTAAATAGAACTTTTACTTTCATAGAGAACATTTAAATTTAAGCTTAACTATTTTTTATGAACATTTAATGTATAAAAGATAAGCATTCTGATTAAGTTAATTTATCCTGACTTCACGCATCACTAATCTTAACCCAAGATTAATAGTGTAAGCCAAGCAGCATTGCTTAAACGCTAAAACGCAACATGTTGAAAATCTGTAGGTGTACATACTCACGAATCAAAGCCTTTCCGAGGTTTAACGCATTCGGCTGACAATTAAACGCAACTTTCGTTCGTATACTAAGAAATATGACTTGTGTTCCTAAGTAAACTCCACAGTAGCATTTTGAATTACATTGGTCCACGTAGGGCCTACACCGCTTGAACCACGGCGGAATTCTAAGTCACACGGCGCGGACAGGCTCACCGTATTGATTGGCGCTTAGGCCGATATAGTCACGTTCCGTGCTCTAGCTATCGATCGTCCATCTACTTCAGCGTTTAGTACGACCATGCCGGGGCATGTCTAGAAGGCCATGCCGGAGCATGTCTCACCGAGTGCCTTCGGTGAGGCTGGGTTAGCTGCCACTCACCAGCAGAGGAGAGCGACTTGCTCGAGCGAAACGGTGAATGGAAATAATCATTAAGAGAAGAAGACGTCTCGCACGAAAGACCCGGCAGTTCGTGCACCTTTGCAATCTCGTAGCCATTTCTTTTGTTCATCGTGGCTAAGCAGTGTACGTGTAAATGTGCGCGTTCCTTTATAGCGACAGTAATAGACCTCTCACCTTCCCAGTACTAGCCCTCTCACCTTCCCAGTACTAGCCCTCTCACCTTCCAAGTACTAACCCTCTCACCTTCCCAGTACTAACCCTCTCACCTTCCCAGTACTAGCCCTCTCACCTTCCCAGTACTAGCCCTCTCACCGTCCCAGTACTAACCCTCTCACCTTCCAAGTACTAACCCTCTCACCTTCCAAGTACTAACCCTCACCTTCCCAGTACTAACCCTCTCACCGTCCCAGACTCCCAGTACTAGCCCTCTCACCTTCCCAGTACTAGCCCTCTCACCTTCCCAGTACTAGCCCTCTCACCTTCCCAGTACTAGCCCTCTCACCTTCCCAGTACTAGCCCTCTTACCTTCCCAGTACTAGCCCTCTCACCTTCCCAGTACTAGCCCTCTTACCTTCCCAGTACTAGCCCTCTCACCTTCCCAGTACTAGCCCTCTCACCTTCCCAGTACTAGCCCTCTTACCTTCCCAGTACTAGCCCTCTCACCTTCCCAGTACTAGCCCTCTCACCTTCCCAGTACTAGCCCTCTTACCTTCCCAGTACTAGCCCTCTCACCTTCCCAGTACTAGCCCTCTTACCTTCCCAGTACTAGCCCTCTCACCTTCCCAGTACTAGCCCTCTTACCTTCCCAGTACTAGCCCTGTCACCTTCCCAGTTCCGAAGACACCTTAAGACTTTCTTGTTCGCTGGTGGAGAGCTATGCTGATTTCAAGCGGAGCTATATAAATGCTTGATTACAGTACATTACATGGTCTCGACCATGCTCATTATTTTTTCAATGAATCGATCGGGTGAGATCTCGCTAGATAGATAGATAGATAGATAGATAGATAGATAGATAGATAGATAGATAGATAGATAGATAGATAGATAGATAGATAGATAGATAGATAGATAGATAGATAGATAGATAGATAGATAGATAGATAGATAGATAGATAGATAGATAGATAGATAGATAGATATGTTCGTTTATTCAATCCATAGACTGCTTACATTTAAGGGGTCTATGATTCAACCATATCATGTTGACATAAAGGTTACAAATGGTAAGAGTTTTGGCGGTTATAGAAACATATGACCATAGGAGGCAGTGCTAGCAGATGTTTTAAACAGTCTGCGCGTTGGGTAGTTTGCGAACCAATTGAAAATGTTATCGGGTATCTCCAGCTCTGAGGGCGTTTCATCGATAGCTGCACTGTCTGATAGAGTCAAAAGCTTTCATGTAGTCCATTGAGATAACCATTGCATAGGCCTACTCATTAATTGTATGCCCGTTTGAATGGAGCATCACTTAAGGTCACCGTGTAAGGACCGTGCTAGCCCGAGATTAGGGGCCTAAGCATAATAATATTAGGCCTATAGCCAATATTGGATGTCTCCAAATGCACATCAATCTCACAGGCCTAAATCTAAATTATATATTCGCTTCGTCCTTGTCGTCTCATTTTCGTGTCCGTCTCGTTTAATTGCATTGTGCAATATAATGCAGCTGAAATTTGATAATGACCACTTACGAAGTTCTGAAGTGCTGGCCTACGTAGGCCTACACTGATGCTCGAAAACAAGATTTGAAGTATCATCCATATATGAAGATCAGTCCCTTCAGCTAGCCACGAGGCAGCCATGGATATAATATAAAATGCTAGCGATTGCTTAGCCACGGCATATTAGGGCAGGTGGCCCGACCTCTCCCTCACAGTCTCATCTTCCCACCGACAGCGTAGCCTACGGTCAATGTACTCATGATAGCTGAGTTGGCTAGGGGCAGTGGCGTAAATCATGGGGGGGACAGAGGGGGACAGTCCCCCCAAAGTTTTGACTTAAGCCCTGCTGTCCCCCCAAAATCCGGCCCTCGTAGGTACTCTGTCCCCCCCAAAGTTATGTATAGATTTTCGCCTCTGGCTAGGGGGGCAGATGTAGCGGGATCACGAGCCAAATTTCTGCCCTGGCGGAATTCAGCCATAAACGGGCTGTAAATGTTTTAGTCTAGACTCTCTGGAGTGACAGGTGGAGGTGGGGAGTGGGGGCGTGGGACCATACAGTCACTGAGTGAGGACCGGCCGAAGACATGACGTAGGCTATGTGCAATTTACTAGACCTACTCTGAGTGTCGTATCTCCGTTCACAAATAGGGCGTATACGCTTACGACGCGATTTAAAGACTTAGGCTATTTATTTGTAGCCTATTAGGTCGTGTACTATGTTACTCTTTGACACGTGCATCTATCATCTTACTCTTTCCTACGTGTAGGCCTATTAGAAGCAGAGAATTAACAGCAACAAAAGCAAGATAAAAATATACGAGACTATAGGGTACAACCGACTTTCCTATAGGCCTACGCGTCGGAATGTTGGACAGTGCGATGATGCAAGATTTGAAGGAAAAAGAAACAAAGGCAGACCAAGACCACGCTGGATAGATAATTATATAAATAAGGACATAACATCACTTGGACCAACACTAAGGGGAACTATGAGTAGGCCTACTTGTCTGACACGCGTAGTTGTTACGACTGGGCTGATGGTCACAGTAAACAAAACAACCCATGCGATACCCATCTAAGAGGGTGGCGACCAGTGCTCCCCAGTTATGCATTTCTCACGCTCCAGCGTCTACAATTCCCTTACTTGTCATTTCATTTCTAAGATCCGGTGTCACGTTGTTTTGTGCTGTAGGGAACCTAAAATTAAAAGTTTAGCAGGCGATCATCCCTCCACCAGAGCGCGATATACAACCGGCGTAGGCCTACACTTCTTTTCAAGTTACGAGGCGGCATCATAGACCTACACACTTGACAATCCCTTCCATTTAGGCTACAATTCCCCCTCCTTTTAGAATGTCTCCCACGTTCACTAACATAAATTTTGGTCTATGAGCAGTCTGTAAGCTTTGTGCATGGACTAAAAACATTGGAGAGTAGGAGCAGAGGAGACCTAATCGAAACCTACAAGATTATTACTGGAAAGGAGGAAGTGCAGAAGAAGACGTTTTTTGAATTAGCACCAAACAAGGCAACTCGGGGACATAGGTATAAATTATTTAAGAAACCGAAAGGGACATTAGGGCAGAAATTCTTAGTGCAAGAGTTGTAGATTTGTGGAATAGTTTGGATGATAGTACTGTCTCAGTGGACACTAGCACAGCTTTTAAGAAGAAGCTAGGAAAATTGGGCTACTAATCATGTTCCAGGTTAATTGCAGTGGTTTAACACAGACTAAACGTCTTCTGAACCACTTAAAACCCTTGTTATGTTATGTCATGTTATGTTTTGTCCGCAGTCCGATTCAGGGATTTATTATCGTCATCGGACTTACAAAATAGCCGAAGATAACAATAATGTGTCCACTGCCATTGAACCTTAGCGCCTTCCCGAGGTTCTTGTAAAGGGCTATATAAATGGCCAATGGCCATACATACATACATACACACATACATACATACATACATACATACATACATACATACATACATACATACATACATACATACATACATACATACATACACACACAAAACACACATACTTACATATACACACACACACATACATACAGTACACACATTAACTGTGTAACACACACACACACACACACACACACACACACACATACGTGTGAGAGGGGTAATTCCATGCCATGCGAATTTGTAATGCAAAGTCATGACCGACTTTGACAGCTTATATTTTCATAACCACTGGCACTAGAGCTACGCGGTTTTCACAGAATGTGGAGCATGGCCAGGTGAGCATCTGGTCCAAAAATAGTTTTTTCATGTGTGTGTGTGTGTGTGTGTGGGCAGGTGTGTGTCGTCGGTTTCCAGTGTAATACACTAGCAGTGTGTGTCGTGTTTTCAATGTTTTCTGCGAGTGGTGTGTGTCGTTGGTTTCCAGTGTAATACACTAGCAGTGTGTGTCGTGTTTTCAATGTTTTCTGCGAGTGGTGTGTGTCGTCGGTTTCCAGTGTAATACACTAGCAGTGTGTGTCGTGTTTTCAATGTTTTCTGCGAGTGGTGTGTGTCGTTGGTTTTTCCCGTGTAATACACTAGCAGTGTCATGTTTTCAATGTGTTCTTCGACAGTGTGTGTCGTCAGTATGCAGTGTAAAACGCTACCAGTGTGTGTCATACTATTTCATGTTTTTTATGACTGTGGTGTGTGTCATGAGACTATCCATGTATTTTCGTATTTTCGTTATTTACTGCAGCAGTGTGTGTGTGTGTGTCACGTTTGTGTGTTTTTCATGTATTTTTCGACAGTAGCGTGTATGCAGTACTGGGTAAAATACTTCTTTGTGTTTCAAATACAAAATGCAAAAAACGCAATACAATTTTACAAATGTATTTTAAGTACAAAGTACAAATAGCTTGTTGTACTTTATATTTAAAATACAAAATAAATCCATCTGAGCCCAAACAGAAGTAGTAAACTTTAATGCTACTTAGGCAGCATAATGAAAGTGTTAAAATGTTTTATTATGCGACATAAATAGCCTACTTCAGTATCAAGTAGACTAACTTGTTAAATCTAAAACTCCTTGTTCTGCTTTAACTGCAACAGTTTCTCAAAAGTGTTATCTGACATTCCTTTATGCCGTGGAGTTAATGTGTGTCCACCAGGACGGAATAAAATATTCAGTAAGTGGAGATGACAGAATCACTCTCATCAGCATGTCCTGTAAGTTTTTATATCCACACATTACTGACTATTGGGCAAGTTGTAAAAAGTATTTTTTAAAGTATTTAATATTTCAAATACAAAATACTTGGGAAAGTATTTTAAATATATATACAAAATATATAAGTTGCAATGTATTTTAAATGCAAATACATAAATACTTCAATGTATTTCAAATACCTTGTATTTCAAATACTCCCCAGCACTGTATCATGCTTTTCCATGTATATAACAGCAGCAGTATGTGTGTGCGTGTGTCATGCTTTTCCCTGTATTTTACAGCAACAGTGTGTGTCATGCTTTTCCATATATTTTACAGCAACAGTGTGAGTGTCATGCTTTCCATGTATTTTACAGCAGCAGTGTGTGCGTGTGTGTCATGGTTTTCCATGTATTTAACAGCATAAGGGTGTCATGCCTTTCCGTGCATTTTACAGCAGCAGTGTGTGTGTGTGTCATGCATTTCCATGTATTTTACAGCAACAGTGTGTGTCATGCTTTTCCATGTATTTTATAGCAGCATTGTGTCATGCTTTTCAGTGTACTTTACAGCAAGTGTGTGAGTTATGCTTTTTCAAAAGCATACATGTTTAAAGTTACATACATACATGTATATATAGTTACTAACATGCAGAGATACCATCCAAAATTGCACACACCCACATATATATATATACTTTTTGTCATCCGTAAAAAATCATGGGTTTTAGGGCAAAGACTATAGCAAAGCTTGATGGTGGGTCAGAACAAGCTCCGCAGAAAATGAAAGGCAATCCAGTTGACGGCCAACAGCAGTTTATCCTCAGCTTTGCTAACCATCTCTGTGATGCCCGGCACACTGTCAGGAAGATAGTCCATTAGTCAAGACATAAAACTTGACTATTTATATTTGTCCTCAGCTTAGGTGAAGCCCCACCAAGCTGGAACTGCATAAAGAAGATGGGTCATTCATTACTCTAGCCACATCATGCAACACAGCAGCGGGGAGGCCATGCGATTTCAGGACTCTGAGGGCATGCAGGGAATGGAGCAGACTCAGCAGACTCTAGCGATATGCGCTCAGATTGTCTTACTATGGTCAATCCCAAGATCGTCATTGTTGTGACACACTCTACTTCAGCGACAGTTAGTGGGAACTCACCGTCGCTGCGGATCAACAACTCGCGAGATTTGGCATATACCATAGACAACACCTGAAACCTCGCGTACATCAACAGAAAGAGTTCTTAATACTGTTGTATTGTATTGTATCTGGACATTTATAAAGCGCCTCTAGCAGTAATGACTATTCAGAGGCGCTTGTTATCCACCACCCTTCTTGAAATGGTTTACTTTTAGCACAAGTAAAACTGACAAGCAAGATATTTTGAAACAGAAAGCTTTAATGAAAGGAAGAAGTAAAATCCAAGAAATAAACTATCCACTTACAGGAAAAAGTTCAATTTCCTCAGAACACGCTGAATCAGAAATGGTATCTTCACCACAGTTGATGATGTATTCAAGGTTCTGTAACAAAATTGCCAAAGAAACACTTAAATCTTGGAGGAAGTGAATGCACCAGCAGTATGAATTTGTTTAAGAATAACAAATCAAATGCAATTTATTCTAATTAAATTACAATGATGCAAAAATGGCAGTAATGGCGTAACAAAAATAACCACCTAATATTAGCAGCGAAAATAACACATGTACAACTGAACTCATTTTAAACAAATTACTGAGACATGGCACCATCGGTATACCATCTAGCAGGTTACCAATAAATCAGCTGAAAATAATAATTCAAGTACAGGTTACAGTTTAAAAATTAGTGCAAAAAATGACCCAACACAAATGAAACCTAAACCAAATAAGAATAAAAATTTCTATATAAATTCATGACTGAATGAAAAAGATACATTAAATAGTTGTAATGGTTACACAAAACTCACAATGCCTTGCAGTTAAGTCAATGGAACTCAGTCCAGTTAAAGCCTTAAAGAGGCATGTAAAAATAACTACACAAAGTTACTTACATTCTCTGGTGTTATCCACCGATCTCTCATCTCCATAGCATCGCAGGTTGCTTCAGTAAATCGAAATGCTGCAGCGTCTATAGCTGGCTCCATTTCTTGACCTGATCCTGTTTTTTGCACTAACTCTGCAGTCTGTAAATTCTCTGTCTCAATATCTACCTCTGCAGAACCTTGAATCTTTTCAGTGTGGCTAACGTCAAATTCTACCTCTTCAGAACCTTGAATCTTTTCAGTGTGGCTAACCTCAAGATCTACCTCTTCAGAACCTTGAATCTTTTCAGTGTGGCTAACCTCTGTGTCCTTTGTCTCAAGATCTACCTCTTCAGAACCTTGAATCTTTCAGGAGTAGCTAACCTCTGTGTCCTTTGTCTCAAGATCTACCTCTTCAGAACCTTGAATCTTTTCAGTGTTGCTAACCTCAAGATCTACCTCTTCAGAACCTTGAATCTTTTCAGTGTGGCTAACCTCAAGATCTACCTCTTCAGAACCTTGAATCTTTTCAGTGTGGCTAACCTCTGTGTCCTTTGTCTCAAGATCTACCTCTTCAGAACCTTGAATCTTTTCAGTGTGGCTAACCTCAAGATCTACCTCTTCAGAACCTTGAATCTTTTCAGTGAGGCTAACCTCAAGATCTACCTCTTCAGAACCTTGAATCTTTTCAGTGTGGCTAACCTCAAGATCTACCTCTTCAGAACCTTGAATCTTTTCAGTGTGGCTAACCTCAAGATCTACCTCTTCAGAACCTTGAATCTTTTCAGTGAGGCTAACCTCAAGATCTACCTCTTCAGAACCTTGAATCTTTTCAGTGTGGCTAACCTCAAGATCTACCTCTTCAGAACCTTGAATCTTTTCAGTGTGGCTAACCTCTGTGTCCTTTGTCTCAAGATCTACCTCTTCAGAACCTTGAATCTTTCCAGTGTAGCTAACCTCTGTGTCCTTTGTCTCAAGATCTACCTCTTCAGAACCTTGAATCTTTCCAGTGTAGCTAACCTCTGTGTCCTTTGTCTCAAGATCTACCTCTTCAGAACCTTGAATCTTTTCAGTGTGGCTAACCTCAAGATCTACCTCTTCAGAACCTTGAATCTTTTCAGTGTGGCTAACCTCTGTGTTCTTTGTCTCAAGATCTACCTCTTCAGAACCTTGAATCTTTTCGGAGTAGCTAACCTCTGTGTCCTTTGTCTCAAGATCTACCTCTTCAGAACCCTGAATCTTTCCAGTGTACCTAACCTCTGTGTCCTTTGTCTCAAGATTTATCTCTTCAGAACCTTGAATCTTTCCAGTGTACCTAACCTCTGTGTCCTTTGTCTCAAGATCTACCTCTTCAGAACCTTGAATCTTTTCAGTGTGGCTAACCTCAAGATCTACCTCTTCAGAACCTTGAATTTGCTCAGAGTCTTGAATTTTAAACTGCACTGTTGCTGGAACTTCTTTTGTAGTCTTTACTGGCTTCGAAGTCGACTGTTCAAAAAAATAAGATTCAGTTAGAATTCAAAGTGCTGTTATATTGGGTAGCTAAACTGTTGCCAATCAAAGGAAATTGCATACAATGTAATTTAAACAAACTTGCAATAATAGCTAATTAAATAAACTATATTACAACTTTTCTTCTTACTCGTAATAAAAGCGTCTTTAGAAGAAGAATCAAGTACATGACAAAGCATCATTTTGCAGCTAAGCAGTTACGCAGACTGCTGGAAAACAACGAAACTGAGGAAGGACGTGACTCACAACCTGACCAGAGAGAATGTTCAAGATTCAATTAGTAACTCAAAACTGACCTTGTAGTTATCAAAGTGTCTGTTTGGCAAGCCTAGTCTTACATGGTTGGTTGAACTGATTGTAGGAGGATCAAGCAGATAGATAAGGATAGAGTACAGCCAGTGAAACATTGCTCAACAGCAGTTAGGGAGAAACTGCAAGCATTCACTGGTTATTAGAATTCATCTCCTGGTTATAGGATTGCCTCATCTTCTCCTCAGGCAATGCACACCAAGCATTTACAACTCTATGTAGGCTATAATTGATATACATAATTTTGAAAAATCTCTGACTCTATATAGATTATTAAAATATCATCTGATTGCACACTGGAAAAATTTCTAGCATAATATCAGAATGTATAACAACTTTAAACTTAAACTAATAAATAATTTAATTAAATAATTCACCTTTCTCCAAGGCATATCACCACCTCCATAATCATAGCGTAATTCTTCACCCGGAGCAATGTCTTTCCCAGCAAATAAGAGGACATGGGGTTTTCCAGCCATTGTAACCACTTTTGTGTAGCAGTTAGCCAATCGTCTAGGTAAGTCATTTACGAATCGTCCTAATCTTTTAGAATCGGTGCCATCAATGCTGCAACACAGGAATGAAGACTACGGGTAATCACCTGGTCAGAATAAAAGTTGCCATCTTTTCTAAAGTGCTCTTAAATCTTATTTTGACCAGATTACACTTTTACCAAGGTAGGAAAGTTAATGGCTAATGGAAAGTTAATGGTGAATGGAAGATTACTAAATAGCGAGATGGTGAACAACCAGACCCATCACCAGCTGCTAATCAGTCATTTTGCCTATATTCCTGTTGTTGCGCAAAGGATCTGCAGGGATAGAAGGCTGAGCTGGTCTCAAACTGCCACTATTGAAATATCCAGGGTGCATCAATGTCAACGTTTGCATAAACAGCTTATGTATGCAAGACTATAATCACAAAGTTGCCAACTTATTACAACAATCTTGTGTTGAAAGGAGTTATTATCAAATAACACACATACACATTACACATGTTTAGGATAAATAAACTACACAAATTCCTAAAGCAACACATTGTAAAGTGTTTCAATTGCAAACTGTTACTTAGCAGTAACAACATAATGTAGTTTAACTTCTGTTCTAGCTATGTCTCAATAAATCAGTGAAGACACACATCTTTTCATTTGATATGTGTTTCTGCAACACTCAATCTAATTGAGTTGGGCACGGTGGCGTAGGGGTATGTTCGGTGCCTTGCAGCCAGAGGGTTGTGGGTTCGAATCCACCTCAAGCTGCCGCGTAGGGACCCTGGGCGAGTCCTTCACTAACAATTGCTCATGCGCTTCGGCGTGAAACTCCGATTCAGTGTCTGCGCTGTAGTCGGGAGCGCCTCTGAGTAGAAATCTTGACAAGTGCTCATACATACATACATACATAATTCAAAATACTTACGCATACTCTTTGCCTTGCCAACCAAAGAAATAGACGTAGTCCTGTTGTGGCAGATTACAGGCTTCTTTCTCCAACATCAGAATGCCAGGATATTCTAACAAAAATGACCCACGGGCATGAGGCATTGTAGCAAAGACACCATGTCCTGAAACAAGAAACATTAAAAAGCAGTGGCATATATATGGCTATATATGGTTTTCGAAGTTGGAAGAGTAACTCGTCCTGTTCACAGCAATAGTGAGTAACCAGCAGCATGTCCTCCGTAGACAATGCCCAGGGCTCCACACATCCCAGTGCAACCTGTGTCCCAGACCCGACCCGTTCGCCCTTCCCAAAAAAGGTGACCGGAATTTTCTATATATCCAATGCTGTATAAAAACATCTACTAAGCAAATTATTGTCAATTTAAAGGAACAGAGGTAGGAAGCTGCTTTTTAAATTCTGGCAAGATGATAACACATTAGTACACCTACTGTTTCAACTATGTCGCCCTCAATCCTAAGACATTGGCTATGCTCCCCTTGAACTTGCCAACCTCTTATTCACTAAAACTTTAAGCTTCTGCCACCACGATTGACAAATAAACAAATTTACAATCTTTTAACAAAACATTTACTCAGAACAAATATTACCTCTCTTATTACAATTTCCATTCCTTAATAGCACTAGTACAATATAACTAGTTTAAAACTTCCTCTGTTCATACACATTCCTCAAAACTTTTAACAGTTTTCAGTACATGCATAATTTCTTTGAAGTATTGTCAGGAAACCTTTAAACCATCTATAGACGAAATGGGACAACTTGTCTCCAGTTAACTGTTCAACTAGACAAACAATGCCTTCAAATTAGTGCAAGTTGCAATGCCTAATGCGTTTTCGCATATAGTATCTGCAGGTATGTTTAATATTGTCAATGGGATTCAAACCATTTTAAGGAATAAAAAGTCCACTTTAAAAACAGAAATTTTTACTTCCATCATCCGTATACAGTACACTTACCAATGTATTCGTTTATGAAACGACATTCGAAACCAGGCTTGTCATTGTCTAAGAAATGCCGTGCCTCATCTTCTGGATGGATACGCGCATTTCGTTTTGCCTTGTCACACTGAAAATAGAGGGCAAAACTCTGTCAATTCCCTTAATTCAAAGTACGTATATAATAGCTATTTAGTTTGAGGAAACCCCATATTCAGAGATATCCAGAGTCACAAATAAACCATGAAACATATAAAAATAATAATACTTAATTAATAATACAAATAACAGGTTCATATTGCAAAAAGTTTGAGGTTTTCTATACCCAACTAATTATCATTGACTCATATAATCTTCACAGTGGTCAAATTTAACTGTATGGCCGCCTGCAAGGCGCCGATCTGTCCTGCTCATTTTACAATCGCTCCATGGGAGTAGAAGACTGTGTCAACCCTGTGGGCTAGCAGGTTTTAATTTAACTGTATGACCCCCTGCAAGGCGTCGATCTGTCCTGCTCATTTTACAATAGCCCCTAGGGAGTATAAAGGCTTATTCAACCTCATGGGCCAGCGCCTAGCAGGTAGCGAACTCGCGTCCTTCTGACCTTCAATCCATAGGTAGTTCACAAGCGTTTTTTCCCGGCATTATTTACTTTATTTCTGTCTCTGGTTTGCGTGTGGTCATGGCTTTGTGACTCCAATACGTGCAAAGTCATGGGTTCGGGTGTGTGTTACATACACATTCGTATGTATAGGCCTACACAAACACACACGAATTGCATAAATTAAGCTGAAATTTAAATATCTGCTAACTTTATATAATCTACTAGATAATCTAAATTTAAATAATGTACCAATAAAATATAATACATACTTTATATTTGTCGTTAATGGCTAGAAGTTTGGAATTAGCGCAATTTCGACGGTTAAACGCCATCTTGATCTGCTTGCTGTCGCTTGGCTATCACGTGTCTATCACGTGACCATAGACACGTGACCCCGTCCATAAAACACAAACCCGCGACTTTTCAAAAACTCGAGAAAATCGCAAATCAAAATTTTGACAGATTTTGGTGTGTGTGAGATGCGCCCAATGCGGGAATTTCATGGCAGTTTGGAAACCAATGACAGTATAACAATTTAACTATTCTATAGTAAATCGACCGTCCTGGAGTCGATTTCGACAATAAAACAAACCCATGACGTCATGGGTTTGCGTGTGGTCATGGCTTTGCGACTCTTGGGCGGGCAAAAGTCATGGGTACGGAGGTCTCACACGTGCACACACACACACACACACACATACAACCATACTGAAACTTATCAGCGGTGCCCAGTGAGATCTGTGCCTATTTGATGGGAAATAGCTACAAAATTGTCACGCCTCGGCAAGACTGTTATTCCACGCCACTTAGTCACGCTCTGAATACGCGTAAATCCTTTGAGGTTTGTACATCGGACCAATAATGGATTTGTCTGTAGTGCATGACCAACACCTCATCAATCATCGAACCTGCACCTTTTAGGCCTGCTTCTAAGCAAAGCAGCGTCACAGCAAATTTATTACAGTCAACACAATATTTGGCAGCAACAATTAACAGAACTGGCGACGTAGTTCTTGGGTTACCTGCAGGTGAAGCACCCCCCCACCACCGAACTTGACGCAGCTTGAGTCCACGTACACGATTTCCTCCTCCCAGCAAAGGGTGAGAATAATTTTATATTTCGCGTGTTATTTAAAAACATCTCTCCTAAATACATCATCTTCAACCTACACCTCATTCAACCTCAGTCGTTACCTCGCCACTAGTCGAATTCTCTCAACCCAATGAGTAGCCTAACCAACTGTGAGAGCATAGGCGTAGCCACATGAAGGCAGGAGGAGGCAGTTGCCTCCTCTTGGATTTTCCCGTATTTGCCTCCTCTTGCCCGAACTCCATCGCCATACAAATCTGCATGCAATTTACTTACTTACTGCACTGTTCAAGCGAATGTTGTACCGTACGGCGTATACTATTTCCTGACACACAGACACAGTTTTCGTTTCCGGTAACAAACGCCTAACTTCAGTATTTTTCAAGTAAATTGTACTAATCGAATTATTGTGTATTATCGTCATTCCGACTCATTCGTCAATTCGTCAATAGTCATTATTATGTCTGCGGGGCCGCCAAATAAGAAACTTCGACAGATTGTGCTATCTTTTGCCAGCCAAAAGCCAGCGAAGAAATACACAGGTAACGACAGGTTATTAGTAATAACGCCTATGGTTATTAGTTATAATTAGTAACGAAGCTTCTCTTGAAGAAAAGACCTAGTTTCATCAATCCAACTTTATATACTTACGGAAACAATTATTTCCATCATCCAGCTTCTATTTAATCAAACTTCCATTTAGGCAAGAAATCATTCTCATCAATCCCTGCAGCTTCCATTTTAAAGCAACAATGTAAAATAATTTAGCAACGTAAACTAGGGTTTAACCGTTATACCGTTAGGATTAGTAAATAGTAATTATGGTAACTTTGTAAGGGGCTTCTATCCCCCCTAAACAACCGGGCTCAATCCCTCTCCTTCCCCCCTACTGTGAGTGAAGAGATCTGTAACTTGTAAAAGAAACACTCCCCCTGTTTTTCACTGGGCTCAACTTGAGCCCACCGTGTATAGGGATAGAAGCCCCTGATTATGGTTCCTTTATCAACTGGTGTTTTTAAATTACTGTCGTAATTTTACTTCATTCTCATAGAGCTCATAAATAATATATTGCCACAGTGTAAAACTAATTTGTACAAAATCTTCTTTTAACTGGTGTCTTTAAAATTACTGAGCATTGTAATTTTACGTCACGTTTTCAATGTTTCACATTTGAAGTACTGCAACTATTCTTGTTTTTCTCTATTCCGTTGATTATGCGTGCTGTTTGTCACATCAAGTAAAAGAGCTACTTACTTACCCTGTGTATAACTTCCAACTTTTCCTTTGCTGCAAATTGGCCATGTTATGTAACTTATGTTACAGGTATATTTACAGACGAATATACTGTGTGTGAAGTTCCCAGTGACGGTGACTGTATGTTTGCTTCAATTGCCCTGGGACTAGGATGCTCGTAAAATTTTTACGTTCACATACTGATGTTCTCTATACTTAAAATAATGGCGGCAGAAGCTTTGCAACTGTTAGTTTCAGACATGCTGAAAAAGCAACTGTTAGTTTCAGACATGCTTAAAAAGTAATTGCTGTGAATTATACTACCCCTAAAAAAAAGGTCGTCAGGAAAAAAAGTCTACGATTTTCGTCTATTGCTCCATGGATAAATTTTGCCTCCTCTTGTTTGCTCCATGGGTACATTTTGCCTCCTCTTGTGCCTCCTCTTGAAAAGAGGTCTGGCTACGCCACTGTGTGAGAGCCGTGATAATTTTTGTATACTCAACCCATTTGGTATTAAACTACATGTGGGCCTAACTGTCAGAACGGAGGCTATTTCTTGCTGCGTGATTTCTGCCTGATAATTGCTACAAGTTGATACCGAGAATAAACGAAAACCGATTGATTGATTGCTCGTGAATAAGCTGGTGGTGACCTGGTCTTAGCTCTTAGAAATGTTGGAGTTCACGATTGTGCTTATGGGCTTACTCAGGTACGGCGGCCTTAAATGGTGTGGCATCCATTCAAACGGGCAGCGGTGGTGATGGATCTGACCCCATCAATCCACTGATAAATGAGCAGGGTTGAGGAGACGCTAATGACTCGCTATGGGCAGGGCTGCCGATAGAAATTCCGGGCCCCTAGGCAGAGCAGTCACGGGCCCCTAACTATCCACCCAAGACTTTATGAGAAAATATTTTTTTAAACTAACTGAAATGATAATAGTGCGGGTACCGCCCTTCAAAATTATATTTATGTATGCAACTATTGTAGTTAAGTGTCCGTAATATTATATTTTAAAAGGCATACATCATAAACTTTGTATAGACTTCGGATAGACTTAGTTTTGACCCCCATATTGACCGAATCTGTATTAAGGCTAGCCAATCGCTCTATGCGATACGCATCCTTATTGCCCATGGTCTCTCGGGGATGCGCCTTTTTGATGTAGTTCGGGCAACCTCGCTGGCTCGCCTCCTGTATGCTTCCCCTGCTTGGTACGGCTTTGCCAATGCTGGTCAGCGCGCGCGTATTAATGCAATAATACGCAAAATGGTACGGCTAAAGTTTTTGCCTGCCGACCAGATAATGTTTGATGACCTCTGTCGCCGTGCTGACTCTTCTCTTTTCTCATCTGTGCTTCACAACCCCAGCCATGTTCTTAATGGTCTACTGCCTCCTATAAAGAATGTTAAGTATTCTCTCCGTCCTCGTTCACATAACCGTGAGATCCCACATGCTGACGCATTAACTAGATGTGGTTTTATTACGCGTATGTTATTTTATTGATTTTATTGCTAATCTTTCTTTTTACTATTACCTTAATCTCATATATGCATAGATGTCTGTTTTATTGTATTTTATGATATTTTTGACATTTGTGATTTTTGTGATTCATTCTGATGTTCCCGCAGTGCGTTTGCAGGCGGTTCAATAAAGCACGTACTTACTTACTTACTTAACTGATCATAATATTTTTCATAAGTTCATTGCTGGGCCCAGCCCGGGCCCCTAAAAGTCGCCGGGCCCCTGGGTTTTTGCCCCTGCCCCCTCTCGGCTGGCCTGGCTATGGGGAAATGTGTACGTTTACATTTAGGGCCTACTCTAGTCTCGGCATATACATGTATCTTCTGCTCTAACCAACCCACCCAAAACCCATCCAAGGCAGCCAGGTTTATTGGCCAAAGCAGGGACAATGGGACATCTATATACCTTTACGCATGCTTAAAGGTATCAAGAAGTTCTTGGAACGCTTACGCTATTATTGCCAAATGGTGGTGGTCCCACGGCTGCTATGGGACCAAAGTGGACCCAAAGCACGTGGCTGTTAGGAAACTAAACAACCCACAGTCAAGGTTGGTCTTACTTTTATTTTTACTGAGAAATTCGACCAGTTACAGTTTTGGGTGTGCAACTGGGATGCGTTAACAAACTTTGGCTACTTTGTTACATAATTTAGTTAATTAATTATACGAAAGCAAACTTGTCCATTCGAAAAACAACTTCTATTAATATTTAATCTTCTGTCTAGTTTCATGAAAGTTGACTCTAAAATTAATACAAATGGCAGTGAAATAAACAGATCATCAAATGTACAGACAGACATACAATGATAAGATCTACCTTGAGTATTGCTCAAACGCCACTACTTTACCAACCGCTTACTTAGGCTATATAATAGCTTAGCCAATACAGAGAGGCCCTTTAATACGATTAGCAAGCACTCGTATTACCAACAAGTGTGCTTTACGAAAAATTGGACAGTTTTTCCGAATTCAACAGTGCATGTACAAGAGTGTGCTTGTGAGAGACCTGTAAGGTTACAGCACAAATGTTCTTTTATAATACCTTACATGAAACTATAAAAATATTATGCGATGAAGCACCAATACTAGGGAAACGGGAAACTACATGTTCTAAATAAGACAGATACTGGGGCCACTTTCAACTGTTCCGCCTGGGACCATAATCAAATTTTCCGCCTGGGACCATTATCAATTGTTCCGCCTGGGACCATTATCAATTGTTCCACCTGGGACCCATTATCAACTGACCTCATATATGCGACGCTGCACTTAAAATGTCAGTGCAGGTCTACATTTGCAGGTAAAAAAACAGGTCAATCACATGCACTAAAAATTAGGCCTACTAGCTACATCAGTACTAAAATTCTAGTCTCCAATTCAATCAAAAGGAACAAGGATCATCCTTTTCCGCACATGATATTTAAGAATCTAGTAAATGCATACAAACTGGGTAAAACATCTAGTTGCTACTATGCTGAAAAAATCTGCTACAGATTATTTTCAATAATGATTATTCGTTAACAGTTAAATTGCCTCTGGAAATCTGTTAAAAGTGAGTTTCCTAAGGATTCTCAGAACCCTGTCAACATTCATGGTAACATCTAAATTCAAAGTACAGCACCCATTGTTTGGAGTAATAAGAGTACAACATATAAAACTAGATTTTCAATTCTTTCAGGGCAGGGATCAAATTGCTGCATTTGCCGAACTATGCAACTGGCAGTATCTCCCACGCCCTCCATTGACGAGCAAGGAAAACGTTGCACTAAAAGTATCAAAAGTCACAAACTGCAGTGCAAGGTAAAAGCCAAACAAACTGTTTCCATTCAAACTCTCGATGCGGTTGCATCGAAGTCTGGCTCTGACAACCGACAACACACGATGCAACTCCAAAGAAGGCAACCGCTTTGTAACAAAACAACAACGTTCAATAGCATTTTAACAAGCGATAAAATTGTAACTTTTGGCTAGGTAAACGGAAGGATCTGCGTTCAGGACGAACAGGGTTTCACGTTCACCCCTCGTACCGCCTCCTTCGACAGGTCAAGTGGCCCTTCCTGCTCCAGGTAGACGTCTGATATGCAGCCAACGAGACCCCGAGAATACTTGCCTCCCGTCATTGTATAGAAGTCTGGCAGACCGCCTGAAAAGATTCCACAGACTCTGTAAAATTCTGAAAGTGTCTACATTTTGAAAAGAATTTGTCAGAAACATCAGTCAGTCGATCAGTCAGTGAGTGAGTGAGTGAGTGAGTGAGTGAGTGAGTGAGTGAGTGAGTCAGTCAGTCAGTCAGTCAGTCAGTCAGTCAGTGGGTCATCAAGTGAGTGAGGGAGTAAGGGAGTCAACCACTCAACCTCCACGCACAGAAATTTAACTTCTAAACCCGTTTGATTAAGACATAATCGTTAGAGGGTAGAATAGAATGAAGACTGAATAATTATTATGTTAGATGCTCTGTACAACTACAGACCACACTATATAGCTTGCTATAGAAACATCACAGCTTACCCAAATATATATTTCCGAGAGTATTCAGGCCCGTCATGTTGCCCGCAGACGCTCCTGCATACAGAGCAAAGCCGTCCACTTCTAAGGTTCCCTGTTGGCCAGTTCTGAAACAATCCAACAGTCAATCCAATTTTCAATCAATCTAGTTAGGCCTATGTGATGAATCGCAGCTGATTGGCTCAACACTCAACAGTTGTCCAATGCCTAGCACCTCATCAAGTAAGTAAGTGAGTAGTAGTTTCAGTTTATCGACACTGTGTGATAACAAAGATTATTAGTGTCGCCCTCCTCCTTTATCCAGGCTTGGGACTGGCACTGACTGAGTACGATCAGTGGCAGAGTTAGTAAGTGAGTAAGATGTCTTTAATGTTTAAACATGAACACATTTCCATTTGTGGCTGAAAACTGGTAGTGCCAGTCCTAAGTCTGGATAAAGGAGGAGGGCAATGCTAATCACCTTTGTTATACACAGCAGCTAATCATTTGTGGCTGAACATTTTAAGACACGGTAAATCTATAAATCGAGCAAGCAAGCGAGCAGTTACTAAAAATGCAATCAAAACTTGCCAGCTCTACAGACCTGCCTAAAAATACTGATTTTTATGCAACAGAACATAAGCTATGCAGCATAAATGAAAGTTTTTGTATAGCACATCATATTAAAAATGCCCGATAGCGCATTGGATAACATCTGGCGTAGAGAGCGAGAGGTACCGAGTTCGAGCCCCGTAGGGCGGATATGCTTTGTAGGCTGCTATTAGCGCCGTGTATTGCAGGCTGTCTGTTCTGTTAGTAGTTAAGATTGTTTCAATTGCATAACATGTAAATGTACAGTGCAGTGCGTTTGTCAGGTGCTTAATTAAAGAAAAGATATTATTATTATTATTATTATTATTATTATTATTATTATTATTAAATGGCTGTTAAGAAGAGATAGACGCCAAGAGAAAGTAATCAACTTGATACCTTTCCACTTTAATGCTGTGCGTTGCTCCGTCGTTTACTTCTTCAGTGGATCTAATTGAAGCAGAACCACTTCCCAACTCATAGCTGTAACATAATCACTACAATTACTATATGATGACTACAACTACTACTATTACTGCCACTACAACTACAACGACTTTAAAACGCAAACAGTAAATCTCCCATATTCCATGTGGAGCGTAGGGGAGGCGTTCATTTCCTTCCCTTCACCCCTTAAACCGGCAATGGACGAATCCCAAGGTCCTGGACAGAGGGCCAGTACATCGCAGTATTGCCATTCACTTCCCACCTTAGACTGGTACCAACTTCTACTGTTTAGTGACAGAAGCACATCTGCACAAAGAACTTGACCGCATGATCTGTGACAAAGCATGTTATCGATAGACCACTGTGTCACACATCACTACATCCACCCTGTTAACACCATATATATTCACACCCGCACAGTGGGTACTGAGGTTCTTTTGGCTTGACTTTGGGTTTGGATCAGGTACCAAACTCACCAAGAATTATTGTTCTCTTGTGGACTTAGTTTAACAGTTTAACTACGAGATTGTAATATAAGCGACTGGGAACCAAACTGAACGAATGCGGCTCGTCGTTCAAGTGTTAACTAAGTCCTGGTGAATACAATTGTCTGCCAAGATGCAGCTTTTCCTTGGTGCTGAGAAATTTTGGTGATTTAATTTACATTACATTAAATAACTTTAAGTTACACAGATTAAATCGGAAAAGCTGTACATGAGAAATGCTACTGAACTTCACTTAACATAATTATACTAATGATTGTTCTTCTGAAGTCAAACGTTTCAATAACAGATGATGCATACAAGCCCATCATATGCAAATAAATAATAAATAAATTTCTTAGATTAAGACTGACTGATTAAGTTTGACTTACTTACTGATTCACTGACAGACCGACATACTGACTGACTATTGACTAACCAACTTATTGACTGACTGACTGACTGACTGACTGATGTCATGACAGACTGATAGATTGGCTGACCGACTGGTGCAATACGTTTTGGCTACATAGCATTATTGTATTCATAGATCTTACCTGAAAACTACATAACCATTCTCCAATGCCACAGAAATGTAGTCACTGCTACGCAGATGGGTGCCAGGCGGTTGTCCTTGCCAGAAGAGAAGGGCATCTGGCTCATTGGTAGTCACACTGAACTCTATTGTCTCCTTCGACAGTGGACTGGCATGAGGCAGGAAGTGAGAGGGCAGCTCCATGTAGCCATCACCCTCAAAATCTGCCTCCATCTCTACTACCACAGTTTCAGCTAAAACATTATTTAATAGATAAGTAAGTAGCCTGGCAAAGATACATACACAAAGAAACACAATTTGCAGGTGAGTTGATATAGCACCATTTCTAGGTATGTAGGCTACTCAACCTACTAAAATCCACATATTAGGTTGGTGTGATTCTCCATACAGATTTTATTTTAGTTACAGTTATGTAATCATACTGCAGTTTGTCAGTTTGAATTGAATAAACGAATATTATTATTTCAGTTATAGTTAATGGTTTTTCATTTTAGTTACAATTACGGTTAAAGTTAGTATTAGCCTATGTTTTAGCAACAGTTATAGGATTTTGACAACTTAGTTACAAACTAAGGCTTAGTGACATTGCCTACAGATGCAGCAGCTATGCGTATTAATATGCTATAGAAACGTTTACAAAATAACTAAATTTAATAAAAATTAATGTGCCACTACTACCGAGTTAATTCACAAATACGAAATCATAATTCATTAGAAAAGTTAGGACAGACAATTATGTGAAAAGTACTTGAAATTAGTAACTTCTATTGTGCCAGTGTCTAATATATATATTCGTTTATTATCAAGCAGGTTGTCACACTGCAACCTGCGTGGCTGCCAGTTAAGCATCCATCCCGCAGTTGATGTTACCGTTGTTTGATCAGGAAAAACTCAAAACGGTCGATCAGCTATTAGTAGCTACTATGAGCGTTTATGACGCTCGCTTCAAGACGGCAAATTGTTTGAAGAGTGGCAAGTTCATTGACATGCAAAGTTCACAAGGCATCAACCGATGGCACACCAAAACCAAGCCATAATCAGGTCAATATCCAGAAGATCAGTCCATGAAACATATAGGCAGCCTATTGTATTGTATTGTATTGTATTGTATCTAAAGATTCATATAGCGTCTCTCTCAGAATAACTATTCAGAAGCGCTCTCAGCATGAATACCTCGGGAAAAAGAAATGTCTTTCATGAACGAGACACCAAAGAGGAAAAACTAGTCATTAGTTTAGCCCTTAATGAGGGGAAGGTCATTCCAAGTAGAGGGACCAATGGTGGATAAGCAATTTGAAAGAGGTAAGTCTTACGTTGGAATTGGATCAAATCCCAAACCCTCACATGGCTTTATTTCGGCTCTGCATCATACCCACCTGTTTCGCAGGTTGTTCCTCTGAAGCCCATATGGCAGACACATGTGAATGAGTCACCACGTTCCAGACATGTTCCATCGTTCCGACATGGTAGGCTGGCACACGGACGTCCTGTTCCACATTCCAATACGTGCTTAAAAGATATTGCTTCGTTGATCAGGTCTACACGATGGTGGCCAATCTCGAGCTAAAAAGTATAGATACGAAAATAGTCAAAAAACACCGATGACAAACTGTTATTTCTACTGACAAACTATATAGTTTAATCCTTTAGCGACCAGCTGCATTGGTTTCCCAGTCACTTTTAGTATATGCTCGTCTTTATAGGGTTAAGGCTTTCAACTTGATTTGGTTCAAATTATGACATTTACGACTTTAAACTTGCTTTGGTGCAGACTATGAAGTCTAAGACTTCGAACTTGATTTGGCACAGACTATGAAGTTTAAGGCTTTCAACTTTATTTTGTGCAGACTAAGAAGTTTAAGACTTTCAACTTGATTTGGAATTTCTGAAAGCCCTTCTTTGGCTTCAAACTCCTCCCAGTCTTTCTGATTAAAATGTTGGATGTTGGATAACCCATCTCCATCTGCTTAACCTTGCAATCAGAATTTGAAGCTGAACCTGAACTTACTTGCCTCAACGATTTTGTTTCTGCATAAGAGCCCGTGAATAAGCAATAAGCATGTTCCAAATATTATTATTATTAATATTAATATTATTATTATTATTATTATTATTAGGCATTTATTAAGCGCCATTATCTAACTAGCCAACCTCAATCGATGGCGCTGAGCAATCATTAGTGAAGGACTTGTTGAAGGTCCCTGCACTGTAACATCTCAGAGGAGACTTGAACCTGTACACTCTGTGTAACAAGGTGAGTGGCTCTAACCAATCGGCTACCATGTCCTAGTGACTTAGAATTAGGTTAATGCACTGAAGAAATCTGGGCATTACGATTTATGATTACAATTAAAACGCACTGTAAGATCTTGTGCTAAAAGGAGTGCTGAATGCAAAGCTTAGGCGGAGGAATGATGGTTGAATGGTAATACTCGGGCACTAACAACAGAAGGACGCAGTTTCGATACCCGCTAGCCCCATAAGGTTGACTCAGCCTTCCACTCCTTCGGGGGCGACGGTAAAATGAGCGGCAGTAGGGACGGATCGGCACCTAAAAGGCTGCCATACAGTTATAAAATGGATTCTTGTTTAACTTGTCATCATGTGTTCTTCCTATACTATTTCGTGTAATCATACTGAGGTTTGTCAGTTTGAATTGAATAAATTATTATTACTATATCTTATCAATCTTTACAAGTGCTTACTTCCGAGATGCAACCCTTGAACCCGGCCAGAATTCCTGCAGCCGGAGAGAGCCGCAAGTCAGAAACTCCTCCCACATACAGATTTGTCTTCAGGTTGAGTCCAACTGTGTCTCCAGCCGAATGACCTTAAAAACAAGAACATATTGTGACCCTTGATATGTAAAATATTCTTTAAATCACTGGCAGTCAATATGGACATTAAAAATCCTATAGCACGAAAATGCTCTCAAACAGATTCAAAGCTTTTAAAAACCGTGATGTCGAGGTTTTGTATATATTTCTATTCATACACTCAGACAGCATTACAGACTTTCAAAGAATTTCCCTCTCTCCCCTCTCAGTCTGTTTTTCTTCCCATTGTCCACTCTCTTACCACCTCCCTTCAAACACGTCTATCCCCAGTCTATCTCTACTAGTCGGAACAATTTTCAACTAATTCCACACACTTGTATATTGCATCCTGTGTTTCTTCACTTGCATATCCAACTATCCTCTTCTTTTCAGTGTGCATATCTCTGTTTTTGCTCTATCTGTCTATCTGTCTGTCTCTTTAACTACTCCTCTCCTGCTCAGTTACAAACAGCATATCCCAGTCTGTTGCATGTCTCAGTTTCCTCATAGATCCCCTTCACTGCAGATGATGAGAAAGATCCTTTACTCCATGTAGCAAAACTAGAACAAACAACTTTGGTGAGAAGCACAACAGAAAAACCTTTTTGTCCGGATTATAAAATCGTAGGCAGACAATATAATTTTAAAATTTAGCACATAATGTAATGTAACAAAACACTTGTATAGCGCATCTTAAGAAACTTACAAAATTTAACAGAAACAAATAAATTGCAATTTATCATCATAAACTATGTTTTATCATGTATGTATATAATAGTGAATTTAAGAACCCAATTCTTCACAAAATCGATTTCCTAAAATTGTTTTCTGTCATGGAACGGTCTTTTGCTTCTCACTAATGATATTGGAAAATGAATCTTGTACTACTACAAAACTGATACTAAACTACCAGTCAGACAACTTACAAAACTGATTAGAGTTTAGTAGTGCTACATAGAGGAAACTATGCACATCTTCAAAAGTACCAATACCCGTCATGGTACCTAACCATGATGGGGTTCCTGAAAGTGAAGGGTGTCTGGAGGTAAATTCAGCCTCCCTGCCGTCAACGCTTTTCCATGCCATTGAATGCTAATCTAAACTTCTAGAGGTCAAATTTAACCCTAGGTAGCTGCCTTGTTTGCCACTTGGGTACTCCAGGTCTGTCTGAATGTGTCCAACAACTGAGTTTGTAAAAGCGGTAGATTATAAACAGCAAATTAGCAACTAAAATGGTCAATTGTAAGTCATCAGCTTAGCAAACAACACTGGATAACTTGTCTTAGTGTGTTAATAGCAATATTATACTAGTAGAGCAACAAAGTTTAGCATTCAATAACTGACAATTCATTGTGAGTTTTAAAACTGTGAGCTGATCAATACACTGACAAAATGCTACTAGCACAGCAAATAAGACGTCAAATTGGTCACTGAAACTTGACCAGTTGTCCACTAGTGATCAGTGTTTGTGACCAAATAAACAATTATAAGTCATCAAAACGATAAACAGAAAGCCTGTGCCAACAGCAACAGTCAACAAGAGCTAACTTCACAGTGGATAGATCAATTACTAGCGAACTACAGCAAAACGAGTGTATTTCTACAGTGCAGTGTTCAGCATCTTTGATATCTGCAGCCGGATGATGGGTTGCATGCTGGTAGGAGGCAGGCATCAGTAGAAGCACAGCATCGGGGAAAACTCAAATTCGGGAAGTTAGCAGAAAAAAAACTCTAAGAAATGAAGCAAAAATGTAAGCCAAGCAAGGATGACTTGGCTCTGAACAGTAGTAATACCTCTTTCAGGATCAGGAGACCTTCCTACAATTAAGAGAACAGAAAATGCCTTAGCAAGTTTCTCTTACGAGGATCGTGAGAGCCAGTGCACGACATCCAAGTCAGCACAAACACGCCGGCAGACTTCCTCCGTTCAAAGTTATCTCAAAATAGTTGTTCTGACGGCAGAATCATTCAATACTGTACCAGTTAAACGTTATTTCAGAAAGCACCAATACAGCAGCATACAATGCGGAAAGCTGCATCACTTTCAACTTTTAAAAACAAAGACTTCCAGTAAAATTTCGATTTCTTCGCAGAGGGAAAACTACAATTAATTGATTTAATTAAGCAACATACTGAAGGCAACAATTAGCATAACATATTACTTTCTACACTTCCGTTTGACATCTTAGTAGCCTGTAGAACCTCTTTTTCGGCATGGTCCTTGCAACAATACACATACCTACTAATACTATCTTACCCTACCACTAGAAGTAGTAATGTTAGTCAAGTTAGTAAAGCAGTCAGCATCAAACTGTTACTGGAATTTAAACAATGTGAATTTAAACAATGTTGAATTAGAAAGCGAACTATGACATACTAAATATTAAATAAATGGAAATCAGTATTGAAAACTGAAAAAGAGTTCAGGTAAAATAATGAAATGAAAATAAAAAAATTCCATCTTTTGAATACCGCAACACTACTATAAATCAACAATTCAAACACCATCTGCAGCATAAAACCACCTGCTGCAAAAGGAAAGAGATAGAAGACTAGAGAAAGATTTTCCTTTAAATTCTAGCTGAAACAAGACTCACAAACTGAAAAACCACCTGCTGCAATAAGAAAAGAGATAGAAGACAAGAGAAAGATCGATAAAGATTTTCCTTTAAATTCTAGCTCTTAAACAAGACTCACAAACTAAAAAACCACCTGCTGCAATAAGAAAAGAGATAGAAGACAAGAGAAAGATCGATAAAGATTTTTCTTTAAATTCTAGCTCTTAAACAAGACTCACAAACTAAAAAACCACCTGCTGCAATAAGAAAAGAGATAGAAGACAAGAGAAAGATCGATAAAGATTTTCCTTTAAATTCTAGCTCTTAAACAAGACTCACAAACAAAAAAACCACCTGCTGCAATAAGAAAAGAGGTAGAAGACAAGAGAAAGATCGAGACATAAATCAAACTTCATTGACTGGTAAAAAACCCTAACATAAAAACATTTCATGTACTGAACAAAACTTTTCTGCATAACACAGGGGATGACACCTGCAAAGGCATATACCGTAACTAAAACACATTTATTGGCATTCTAACAGTGTCATCCTGTCTTGGATTATATTAAGCTATGGCTACACTAGATGTTAGCGCTGCATCTATGTCAACCTTTAGCAGATTAAACGAATATTGATTGATTGATTGATTGGCTACACCACATTGGTGCTAATTTAAATACAATTACCAAATTACTACACTGATATTTACATTATTGTGTTAATTTGCACTGAAAATTATAATCATGGTTCTTCTACGCAGCTAAAACTGAAACAACAACCACACTATATTTAAGGTTTTCTATCTAAGTATTGTCATGAACTTTATCATAATCATCATTACTAACCTTTGACAGCTATACCATTGTTAACAGATAAAGACCCATCTTGGCGACTACGTTCTGCGACGACTGTTATCCACTCGCCAACTGCCAGAGGTTCCCTACTCTGAATGTCAGCTGGCCCTACAAATAAGTATTTACAAATATGCATTATGTTCATAATAACTTCCTTGAAGTTATTCTATAACTTCATGGAATGACCTCCTCCCCTTCTATCCATGCTAAGATATTGAGCGGGACCTCTTTCATTCTTTTTTACTCCTTAAAGGCTTTCGTATTCCCTCGGGCTTCCCACGATGAAAGCGACTTCGAATAGCTTACATTATAAGAGACGCTTTACAAGTTTTCAAATACAATACAATGTATGTATCTACAAATGTAGGTGCCTGACACCTATGCATGCTTGCTACTGGTATTTGCTTAGCGTCTGTTAAACACCTCTGAAAGGTACTAAGACGTTCAGATGTTAACATTCATATTTCAGTTATATTTCTTTGACGACTGATGAAGCTCTCACCTACATGTAGTAGTACAGTGTGCGTAGATTCATGCCTTTCCTAAGCTATTTACCAAGCAGAGACTTTGTGCAAGTCTTTTGCACACAGATGCTTAGTTAGCATCATTGACAGATGTTTGTCATTTTTATTGAAGCTACATAAATATAAGAAATTAACACAGAATTGAATCATTAATTAATTAATTAATTAATAGCACAATAGAAATATATGAGTATAAAATGTAAAGAAACGCGGTATAAAATCACCGGTTCCTGTGTCGAACTGGAAGTGGATATGTTCATCTCGGATGCTAATTGCTATGAAGTCCCCATCTCCATTACGACTGAATCCATTGTACAGAAGGAGTGCATTGTTTGCGCTGTCAGCCCGGAACGTCAGTTTTAGGTGGACATCAAAGAGGGCGTCGCGAATAGTTGGATACGCGATGTAAGACGATGAATTAAATGATGGCGTAGCAATTTCAGAACCTGGTAGAAAAACATCAAGCAACGTGTGACAAATTGACAATGTCAGGTAATCCATTGTAACATAACAGTTAATTTACTATGCAAAAGCGACATGCTTGTTTATACATCTTTGTTGAAGCATGCCGTAGTTTAAAAATATTATGTTTATTAAAACAGACAGTGATTCATAATTGGCACCAGTGTACCGCACTGATTTAAGCATAATTAATTATACGAATTGCTGTAGCTATGTTCATGCCCATCATCTCCGATAGCGCATTGGATAACACACTGGCATAGAGAGTGAGAGGTACCGAGTTCGAGCCCATAGGGCGGACATGCTTTGTAGGCTGCTATTGGCGCCGTGTATTGCAGGCTGTCTGTTCTGTTAGTAGTTAAGATTTATGTCTTCTGTCATTTGTGTTCTTGTGAATTGTTTCAATTGCATAACATGTAAATGTACAGTGCAGTGCTTCAATAACGAAAACGATTATTATTACTATTATTATAAAGGTGTTAAATAAAATGATAGAAATCCATACCTTCTTCACATCGTTGGCCAGTAATTCCTACTGGACAGGAGCATCTGTATCCGGTACCTTCTTCAAGATTCTGGCATCTTCCTCTGCGCCCACAAATGCCTACAGTTTTAACAAGCTGTATTGATTTTGGAACCATATTTTAACACAGATGCCAAGCCAGTGTCATATGTTCTGCCAGTGGCAGATCCCTTTGATAATTACTGAACTCACCAGAAACTTCTCTTGACCAGTCATGACTTTATGCAATGCTCGTGAATAAGCTGGTGCCCTGCACTTAGCTTTATAGCATTGCTTCATAAATGTGGAGTTTACGATTACAATTACAGTGTAATTGCTTTCACATGTACCTGAACAAAACTGTAAAAAATTTCTGAGCACCCATCATAGATGCACATTGGCCATAAGTTGACATTTAATTAAACATTGATGGCAGTAGTAGTTGAAAACGTAAAAGAAACAGATTGTCCTGTTGTCTCAAAAAATGTCTTTTACAAATGTATTAATAGAATACTTCAAATTAATTTGAATCATTTGCAATATTCGACTCGCTTAATTAAATAGCTGCCTAGCTGCTTAACACTTTAACGATGTGCTGCATTGGTTTCCAAGTCACTTATACTACATGCTCATCATTCAAGTGCTAACAAGTGACAAAAACAGATACACAATAAATCCTATGTAGTCCCACACAACAGTACCATAATAATCAAATATTTAACTCACCTGGAGTACACCTCTCTCCCACCAGCTCACAGTTGACTCCAGAGTAATTTCTGGGACACACGCACTCATATCCTAACGTCACTCGGGCAGGGCGACATGTGCCACCATTGCGACACGTTCTGTACTGACACACGGGACAATCCGAAATACCATCGTTGTCAAGCACTTCGCCTCCCAGATTCAACTCGACTCCACTGACTACAACCTGGCTGATACATCCTGAATAGTTAGCAGAAACAATATTCTTACAACTGAATTGTAATTAATTGCAATTATAATTATGACAATAATATTTCTATAGCATGCTACTTCTAGGATGTTTTATACTGTCTACTAAACCGTCACAAAAAATGCTAATGCTCAGAGTTACGTAGTAGGTACATTTTTAGCTCCAGAATTACTGAAGCACTCTCAACAAGTTCCTGTAAGGCCTCATTTAATACCCAGATAGACACAACATATCAGTTATATTTCTCACTGATATAATATTGCATGTATTAATTACCAAGTACCAAGAACTACTTCATAACCACAAATAAATTAGTAGTTTACTATTCAAGAATGGCTAAGTTATGCTAGTGTCCAGTTTGCTGAATGCTTACCAAAGGTCAACATGATCCCTCAGCATTTAAACAGCATCCACCGAAAATGAGAAAACCTTATCACTAGACTATTATTATTAAATAGAGTTTTACATCACAATAATGATTTAACTCAAAATCTTAAGTCAATATTACTGTGACTATATTCTTAATTACCGCTGCCATCAACTTCGATATCATTACGTGTACCGAAAAAACTAAAGGCACTAAAATATTTTAATGTTCTGCAATTGCCTACCGACAAAGCCTTTGGTATAGCCAGCCAGCCTAGAAATTCTGCGGAAATCTGGTACTGCTCCGAGGTACAAATTCTCGGTAAGGTCAAGGCCGATGAAATTGCCGGGTGCCTGACTTTTGTACTCACGACCACTGACAAACAGTGATGCTATAATAACAAATGCATCATCATCATCATCATCATAATTATGAAGGTATGAAGACAGTAAGTAATCAAATTAAATTAATAAATTAAAATAATGTAAATTCACACACAATTAAAACAAATTCAAATGCAAGCCATATATAGAACCTTTGAAGTCCCTGAATGATTAAAAAGACAGTACAAGTGCACCAGAAGGAGGTCCTACCACCTCATTCATAATTAAATTAAATTACTAAATTACAATAATGTAAATACTGTTTGCCATACATAAGTTAAATCAAATTCATAAATTAGAATAATGCAAATTCCATATGTCATGAATAGTAATCTGTATTTTCGAAAATACATTTGCACTTTTGCCATTTGATAAGAACAGAACTAGGGCTGGGCATTTAACGCGTTATTAAGGCGATTAATGTGTTAATTAAATAACGCGCTTAAATTTTTAACGATGTGAACGCAATTGTCACTGCGCTCAATTATTTCTAGAAATGCGCTAAAACAATTTTTGATAAAACCGCTCAGTTTAAACGTTGAACTTTAAAATAAAAACTATAAAGTGAAAACAAGTAGTAAAAGCATGTTTGCTTTTTGTTTATTGGCTGCAAGCATTTATACAGCTCATATTCCACATAACTACTCAGAGCTGCTGTACTTGTTATCTATTGTGACATGTGTAATAAATTAATTACGTTATTAAAAATTTCAATCATGCGATTAATTTCTATTCAAAATTTTAATCGTTGCCCACCCCTAAAAAGAACATATCCAGCACTTTTGGGAGGCTATTGAAAATTGCAAAATGACAGACTGATTAGATGACAACGTGTGTTATAGAAGAAAAGAACAAGACTTGCCATCTTTCCCATCTCTTTTGATGGTGACTGTGTGCCATTGGTCTAACTCTAAGGGGTCTGTTGTGATGATCGCTGGACCGGAACCAACATCCAGCCGCAGTTCCGCACGACGGTTTCTCAGGCCAAACGATACAAAATCTCCTGTTCCGTCATCCAACTGGCCATTGTACAAGATCAACCCTGACAAACAGATGCAACACAATAGGTATTGCAATTAATTATAATTAATTACAATTAGGTCTGCAACACCTGCTGAATGAGGAATCCCAGGCACAGACAACAGAAGTGCATGCTCAATGCACACATTTTGCTTTAGGTGTGCCATCAGTTCAATCAATCAATCAATCAATCAATCAATCAATCAATCAATCAATCAATCAATCAATCAATCAATCAATCAATCAATCAATCAATCAATCAATCAATCAATCAATCAATCAAAATATGGTAGAGTGCCACTTCAAGATACCTACTGGTTCTACCTTTTGTCAGAGGTGCTTCCTTCCGGCCAAAGCCTTGTTTGTTAGATATGGGTGTGACCTAATAATAACAGAGCAACTATCAAAACCACACAGATATTGTGCATGACGGTCCCTGCAGAAATAATTATCTTGTGGGGTTCAAACCTGCACTTTTTGTGTTAAAAGGCAAACACATAAACCAATTGGTTACCATGGCAAAGGGTCCAAACAGCAATGACAAGGCAGTCAATTACCATCAGTCACTTGAGGCTTGAAGGACATTTCAATGTCAAAGGTCTTGTAGGCATCTTTGATTGTTGGATAACTCATATAAGAAACTGGATTCTGAGAGAAGAATGGAACCAGCTCTGTAAACAAATTAGAAAATCAATTAAAAAATTAAATTAATCATTAGTTAATCAGTAAATCATCAGAGCCATTGGTAGAAATGGTCAAACTATTTATTCCATTGCAGTGTCTAATTACACAAAAAGGTAGGCCTATTTATACATCTATGCCAAATTCCACACAGAGAATCCGTTCATGCTTAGTGCAATTTATACCTGTGTCCAAGAAGTGCTTAAAACAGACCAGCTTACCTGGTAGTTACGGTAAATCAAGGTAGTTATTACATTTTATAGTAATGTAATATGATCAAGTATTTATGTCACACCACTTTATAATATACAAGTGAAAAGGAAAACTTGGAGAAGCAAATGCTTAACCAAAAATATTACATACGAACATTTTATCAAAATTAGTTCTCAAGGGGTGGTTGTGGCGCTAAAGTATATTATGGATCTAAGTCATCTGTTGGTATGGGCCCAAGACCTCTTTTTGAATGGGACCAAGACATATGAGCAGCTGTCCAGTATCCAACAATTGGACAACCTTTCATTTAAGGGGAATAGGCTTGTCAGGTTGTCAGTTTCAAACAAAACATTGAGATTCAAACAGTGATCTTGGGGAAAACAGACCATGGTCTTGGACACATACAGTACAGAGTTCTTGGTCCCATTCAAAAAGAGGCTCAGGCCCATACCAACAAAGGACTGAGACCCATACAAACATGGGTCCCCGACCACAGGAACAAGGTTCCCAAACAAAAGTCCCAAACCAACACATGAACGCTGAGTATATCATGCAATTTACCACAGCAGCAATTCTTTATTTGCATCTCGGCTTTCTCGCTATTAAAATTTCTAAATATTCCCTCCAACCACAAGCTCATGACCGTATCTTTCCTCCTGCAGATAATTTGATGTGTAAAACTTTCATCACTAGGATGATATATACGGTCTGATCAAGATAGACTGTCTTTCTTAGATAACTGCAAGACTGTACTGATTTTGTACACCCACATGTGGTTAGAAATTGGTTTATTAAAGGATATTCTTACTTACTTATAAATGTCACTGGATACTAGACTGAATAATAATTCTGGAATTAGACTTATGATCTCATCAATTTATTTAGAGGGACCAATCATCCACAGATAACAAGTAACCTGATCAAAGAAATAAAGCAAAGCAAAGAACAAACCGCCGGACTGAAGAATGACGACTCCTTCTGCAAAGCCGTGCACATTCGTCGCGATGCAGACGTATTCACCAAAGTCCTCTGGACGGACAATCGGAATAATGAGAACTCCATTTTGCGTCTCATGATTTCTAAAGAAAGAAAAACACAGCATAATCATAATCGTAATCTCAAGATTTATACAGCACCCTAATAAATAGTAATAAAGTTAAGTCATGGGAATGGCTCAACAATCAAATAATCTGTGTAACATGCAACCAGTAACTGTTGCTTCTTTGACAACTGGATTCATTGAATTAAACGAATATTGATTGATTGATTGGAATAATATTAGTCATAGGTGCATTCAAATCTCAAACACTCAGTAGCTTTTAATCAATTAGACTTTAGAGGTCGTCCATCAATTATGTCAAACAAAATAGGGGGAGGGGTGTGGAAAAGTTTGACAGTTATTGACAAGGGAGAGGGGGGTTTGGTACAATTTTTTGATGTCAATAAAAAATTTCCAATGAATCAACAGAGACCCTTCAAAATGGTTGCTTAAACATTAAGTAATGCTAAAAATGTACAAAGTGCTTAATGTTTAATACTACTAAAAAGCTGGTAATAAACTAAACTCATATATTTTCAAATTCAAGATTGCATTTTTTAGTGTAAAAAATTATTCTACTTGTTGACATAATTTTTATGGGGGGGGTCGTCCTTCAATGTTTGACAGTTGTTGACAAGGGGAAGGGGTCGAAAACTGCCTAAAATTTGTTGACATAATTAATGGACGACCCCTTACATTAAACCTTGTATTACTTTACCATACACCAAAAAATCAGACATGATCAGAGAAGTCGTGTACCTTGGAAGCACTCCATCTCTCCTGGACCACTGCACAGAAGGCTTAGGGTCTCCATGGGCACGGCAAGTCAACACTGCCCGGCCCCCGGTTGACACAGTTCGACTCTGTCGAGTTACAGGAATAGATGGAGCCACTATTAACGAAATATATGAACAAAACATAATCAGGCCTCTCAACTCTATTGCATTTTCCAGGGTGAACTCTGCCACTGCCATACTCAGATGACGCCACTCACAAGCCAGGATAAAAGAAGGGCAACACTAATTTTTATGTTCATTATAACACAGCATCATCAACAGAAAAATCACAGCTATTATTTACCGGTTGCTAGCAATGTTCCCTCTAAGCTGTGCGCGTGTGAGCGCGTGCACAGAGGTCGTGAGACGAGCGCACACAAGAAAACATGGAGTGCAAACACCAAAAAGTTTGTAACGGTTAGGCCACATTACAATATATCTCTGACACACTCATGTTTTACTTATAAATCTATTTTTGCATGTTTTATATTCCTTAACTCCATGCTCCGTTATATTTTAAACAAATGCTAGAATTTTAAGTAGTCCTGACGTACATGTAGGCCTAAAATAGTGTGTTGGAGACACGGTAACATTGATTATCCACCGAATCCGCAATGCGCACAGAGTATTCTCTTTGTAAAATTCATGTTGCACAAAAGAAATTTTATGCGCACACAGACTCCAAGAAATTAGAGGGAACATTGGTTGCTAGATAGATCAATAAATATATGATTTAAGATAAGTCATAAATGTATGGTAATCTTAACTTTTAAATTAAGTCGTGCTTGACACAAAACATGATCACGTTAAATAAACAGCGCCGCGCCTTCTCTGTGGCTGGCCCAGTGACCTGGAATGGGCTTCCGGTGGCACTGCATCTGACCTCAATTATAGGACACTCTGCTCAGTTCTTCTCTGGTCTTAAGACTGTCCTGTTTGACCGAGGTTGGGCTGGGAGCATTCCTGAGTAGACTAAAACTAGGGGCGCTAATATAAAACTACTGTAATAATAATAATAATAATTAATTAATTAAGCTTAAGAAACTGTTGCAGTGACTCACTGGCAACAATCAGAGTGACTTGCGCAAATACGGTTCCTGTGATACTCGTAGCGACGCATCGGTATGTTCCTTGGTCTTCCTCTGTTGCCGAAGGAATGATAAGCTTTGTGCCTTCCAGAATGATGTGCGGTGACATTGGACCATCCACCTTGATCCACTTCACAACCGGAAGAGGCTCGCCTGGAATAGATAAGCACGACAAAATAGTCTAACTTGCTTTGGAATTCTAACTGCTCTGACTAAAACTATAAACTGCTTTTGACCATTTATTAATGATGATGATGATGATGATGATGATGATGATGATGATGATGATGATGATGATGATGAGTGCTCTGCCCGAAGGCAGGTCCATTGGCTTTTACGCCACCCGGGGATGAGGTGAGTGAGGTGGTTTCCCATTGCCTTCCTCACAGACAATTGTGGGCGAGCAACTTGTCCAAGGTCACTATGCAGTGGCTTGAGGTAGATTCGAACCTGTGACCCTCCGCTTACAAGGCACAGAACATACCGTTACACCACTGCATGCCACCATTTATTATTATTCGGCATTTATTAAGCTCCACTATCTAATGACCCATCATCAATTGATGGTGCTAACTGCTAAGCAATTGCTATTGAAGGACTTGCTCTAGGTCCCTACCACACAGTAACCATCTCAGGGGAGGCTTGAACATGTACTTTCCGCATTACAAGGGAAGCTCACAAACGGAGTGACTAACATGCTGGATTGTCAGATCAGAAGGTTGGGGATTCAAACCTCTCCAGGACAGATAGAAATTTTGACATAAACATCACAAAATATTCTGTGTAAGTATTTAATTTAATTTGTATCTCCAATTTGAACTGCTTCAAAATGAAAGTTTACCCAGGTGTATTCCTTATCATGTTGGATATACAAGCATGTTTCTTATGTGATTTGCTGAAGAACATTTTGTCATTAAGTTAGGAAACTGCCTAATTCACCTATAATAAAAAGCAGGTACAACATAACAATGTAATACATAACGAAATCACTTTATTCATTTACTCTCCTACAACTGTTAAGCTAATTTGCAAATGCTAAGTATGAATTGTATGACAAATAGCACTTTTGTGAGTTGCCTAAAAAGTGTTATATCAAATGTCTAATTAGCTAATTAACTAATAACTTGATGTGCAAAGCAGTTCCTCAGTGACCTTGAATGCTCATTTAGAAAGCCTTCAATGAATATACTGATGATTATCTCATGACAGGCGCGAACCTCCATACACACCACATTGACCTATCTACCGGTATACTACACAATGCACATTTTCATTTACACTTATTACGGTACACTTGATCTTTCTAGAGAAAACAGAAAACAATCGTTTCAAAGACCAACCAAGTCACACTATTCCATGACATAACTCTTGACTATTCCATGAAATAACCTCTGACTATTCCATGACATAACTCCTGACTATTCCATGACATAACGTTTGACTATTCCATGAAATAACCTCTGACTATTCCATGACATAACTCCTGACTATTCCATGACATAACTTTTGACTATTCCATGAAATAACTCTCGACTATTCATGACATAACTCTTGACTATTCCATGACATAACTCATCACTATCCCATGAAATAACTCTTGACTATTCCATGACATAACTCTTGACTATTCCATGACATAACTCTGACTATGCCACGACATAACTCTTGACTATTCAATGACATAACTCTCGACTATTCAATTAAATAACTCTTGACTCCGTTTTACCCACCTGTAACTTCACAGTTGATCTCAATAAAGTCTCCGACTTGCAATACCTCCCTCTTATCAGGCACATGAATTGGACCTGTTGTTCCTCCTGGAACAAGAAAAGTACAATTACGCAACATAACCAAAGCATCCACAAAGTACCTTTTGGTAACTCTTATAAGTAAGTAAGTAGACTAAGTATGGTCTTTTAATATGCCATTTGCAAACGCACAATGGGACAACAGTTATGCAATGATAATTGTAAAACATCAAAGAAATAATATTAATAATAATAATGCATAACAAGCTAAATGCAGGTGGAAGATAATTAATAGTTGTAAAAGCATCCTGGTGATAAATCCCTTCCTAGTAAAGGGGTCAGAATGCGGAATGGTACGATTGTAAACCAAGAATATCCCTGACTACCAGTTTCACTGTGACAAGTTAATGATGCCTCTTCGTTAATACAATAATAATAATTAATACAATAATAATAATTAATACAATAGTGTCCTCATGAGAAACACTTCAGAAATTATTCTTACGTCGCAACCGGTATTAATGGAAACAGCAACTTATTAGCTGATTCTGATGTCTTAATGCTAATCTACTTTCTCAGCCAAAAAATACCATAAGGCAACAGCATTCAAATAGCACCTCATCAAATTTTGATTAAATATTGTGTATTCATAATTTTAAATTTGTCACACTTGGAAAGCTTAAGCCACAAATATCAAAATAAAGTGAGTTGAAGTACAGTAAGGTAACGTATGGCAAAGTAAGCACAGCTCTGGTAAGGTCAAGATGAGAGCATAACAAACCATTTCATGGTATAACATTTTAATTAGGTTGGTCAGCATCAGGCAAAATTACACAAACTAAGTAAGTAGCACCTCTGACACTGCGAAGGCGCTATATAAATTATAGATACAATACAATACAATACAAGTAAGTATATTCTTTATTAAAACCAATTGCATATCTGCACTCTGGTGTACATACATCTTAACAACAATCAACAGTTAATGTCAGTACAAGTACAACATTCTAACAATAAACGTCTTTCGCTGTAAATTATCTGCAACAGGTACACAATGGTTGTGCAATCGCGGTCGCAGGGTATATTGTTGGGGTTTTCTTTGGTGGAAGTAAACAATGCCGTACGTGGCCCTGGTTCGTCAGCGCCGAGTATGTGAATAAGTAAGGTTTCACTACATAAGAAGTAGACTACAAATAGGTTACCGGTAACTCTGAGCTGTCCATAATCTCTTGTAGTGCCGACCTCGTTTGTTACCATGCAGACATACTGGCCCTCATCGTGAGACTGTATGTTGAATAGCCTATGAAAAATACAAGAAAGGAGCAACAAACTAGTATGCCATTCTTCATTTACTTATTTCAGAGATACAAGTACTTAACAAGAAATTGAATAATGTAATCGAAGGTAGTAGTTCATTATCTAAAAGGATCTTCACATCATGTACTCAATATGTAAATAAACAAGTTTTAATTGTATATGAACTGCCTTGAAAACCTTGTAATGTATGTGCTGTAAGTATCTAAGTAGGCCTACATACATGGCTATTAACATATAGTACCTTTTAGGAACCACACATAGCGCTAGATCACCTAGAACATATTTGGTATTAAAGATATTCCAATGCAACTAAGACAAACGGATAAGAGCTTAAAACACAGATAAGAAATAAGCACACCTAAGAAGAAGTTAGCAAAGAATCAGTCAATTAAATTATCTTGTTAATTGGCATGATAATTACGTGAGTATTCCGGCCTCCACCGAGTGTTGTTCGGGCAATGTGCCGCCCTGCTTCAGCCATTGGATCCTCGGGTGTGGTGACCCTGTGACCTCGCACCTGAACTCAACCGTCTGACCAGCTCCCATGTGAATCGTTTTTGGCGAGACAATTGCACCAGGTGGCGCTGTGAAGGAAACAGATATTCAGTCAACACCATTTCCCAGTAACAGACATTCCATAAAGCAGTAAAGCATTACCAGTATTATTGTTAATATTATCATTACTGTAGTCGTCGTTGTCGTCGTCGTTGTCATCATCAATATTTAAAAATCATCAGTGTCGGCACCACCACCATCATCATCATCATCATCATCAGCACCACCACCACCACCACCACCAAAACCACCACCACCACCACCATCACAATTATTAATCAGTAATTTACATTGCATTAATTTATGAATTCATCTCTTATAGGCTGTAAGGCAAGTAGAAAATTATTTAATAATCACTGGAGCATCAGTTAAATAAAATTAAAATTTCACTAGAAGAAGAGTCCGTGAAACAAATATTCATTTTCTTAGCCTCAGCGTATGATGGTGGGTGACCAGTCCTCTCCCTTGCCGTCTTGATTTCTGAACTCATGTACAGCACCATTTTCCTTGGCGTCGGCCATGCTACGGCACTATTGTATTGTATCTAAAGATTTATATAGCGCCTCTCTCAGAATAACTATTCATAGCGATGTATTGTGCTCTCAGCACGAAAACCCCGGGGGAAAAGCAAACGATCTTTAAAGAACAAGAGACCAAAGAGGAAAAACTAGTCATTAGTTTAGCCCTTAATGAGGGGGGAAGGTCACCTTATAGCTATTACTATTATAAAAGATTCACGAGGATACTCACCTAGTATTATCAGCTCAGCCAGACTTTCTGCGCGACCGGCATCATTTGAAGCCGAGCATCTGTATCGTCCCGAGTCAGCTGCCGTTACGGATGCAATCTCGAGAACACCCCGATGCTCAGTGGCAGTGGGTGACAGAGAACCATAGAGTTTGCTCCATTCGATCTCTATGGGTTCAGTGCCACGGGCTGTGCACTGCATCAGGAAGTGGTCGCCTGGACGAAGCGTCTGCATGCTTGGAGAAATCGAGATAATCGGAGGAACTTAAAAAATGAAAATCAACAAAATGATGAACAGTCAGTATTTACATTAATTTAATAAATAATGTAATAATGTAAATTGTATTTGTCATGCATAATTAAATTAAGTTAATAAATTATAATAATGTAAATTCTATTTGTCATACATAATTAAATAAAATTAATAAATTATAATAATGTAAATTCTATTTGTCATACATAATTAAATAAAATTAATAAATTATAATAATGTAAATTCTATTTGTCATACATAATTAAATAAAATTAATAAATTATAATAATGTAAATTCTATTTGTCATACATAATTAAACAAAATTAATAAATTATAATAATGTAAATTCTATTTGTCATACGTAATTAAATTAAATTAATAAACTAGAATAACGTAAATTCCATTTGTCACACATAATTAAATTAATTTTTTTTTAAATTTATTTTCATACGTAATTAAATAGAATTCATAAATTAGAATATAAATTCCGTCTGTCAGCAACTGACCAAGAACGTGGAGCTGAACGGACACTTCACCACTTCCATACTGACTCCTTGCAATGCACTTGTAAGTACCGCCGTCCGATTCACTCACTCGATCAATGCGCAGAATGCCGTCACGAACGTAATGCGTATCAGGCATCTGGCCGCCCACTTTGGTCCAGTGCAGAGCGGGAAGAGGGAAACCTGAAAACAGATAATGTCCGATAAGATACTGTTTAAGGGTATGGTGAAGCTGGGCACAAGATAGCGTGTACAGTGGATTTAAGGTGGCGCTCATCAACTGTCTCTGGTTGATCAGAGAAACTAAAAACCTAAACAGAAAACCAAAACTTAAACTAGAAAAAGAAAACTAATTCTAAAAAGAAAAGTCTTAGAAAATTAAAACTTAAACTAGAATTGTCCTTTGTGAATGAGCTCTTTCAGTTGTTCTGGTTTCTCCCCGTATCTGTCTGCCCTGTTCAGTCACTTATGTCATTTCATTCTCAGCTTAACACTTAAGTTTTCCAAAGTCCTTAACCACTACAGGCTGTCTCAGTGGACTGATCTTCTGGATGTTAACATGATTATCGCTTGGTTCTGGGTCAACACTGGTTGATGCCTTGTGCCTTAGACACTGGCGTGACAGAAATGACTAATTAAAATGACCTAATGCGAAGTCTCATTTACCCGTTGCTGAGCAGCGAAACTCAGCCGTCTGTCCCAGTGCAACGCGAATCTGTTGTGGTTGCACAGCAGCTGATACGTGCTGACCATCGGGTGGAAGTGTTGTCCACAGTCCTTCATGACCAGTAACTGAAATGTTAAAGTACAAAGTAAGTCAAAGTATGTTATGGGAAAGAATGTAATCTGTGACAAAAACTCTTGCTTCACTTCTGGTTTCTCTGAACTATTTGACTTCTTCGACCAGATTCTTCAACGGATATCAGTCAGTTAATCAACCAATCAATCAATCAATCAATCAATCAACCAATCAATCAATCAATCAATCAACCAATGAATCAATGAATCAATCAATCAATCAAACAAACAACCAATCAATCAATCATTCAATCAATCAATCAATCAACCAACCAACGAATGAATCAATCAATCAAACAACCAACCCACCAACCAACCAATGAATGAATGAATGAATCAATGAATGAATGAATCAATCAATCAATCAACCAACCAACGAATGAATGAATCAATCAATCAAACAACCAACCAACCAACGAACGAATGAATGAATGAATGAATGAATGAATGAATGAATCAATCAATCAATCAATCAAACAATTAATGTACACTCGATATATCGCTCCTTCCAGATACCTACTCAGAGGTGCTCCCAGTCTAGCCTTGGCTGAGAACCATTTTTACAGACTAGTAAAAGGCCGAAGAATTACTAAGATTTCACTTGATGTGAGTATTGACCAATGCTTTGTACACGTTTTGATTGCTTAAATTTGCCGCTATAGAAGTTATTAGATTAGATTGGTGGTTTAGTACGTTAACGACATGGGTAGTGGCACATATTCAAGTTTTGGGACCCCATAAATCATAAATGGACCATTTAGGTCTGATAGTACTTTATCAGCCTCTCTTTCTGATTCATGCCCGACCCACTGCAGTGGCAGATCCTCTGGCCCATAGTTACACTATTGGATAGGGGTAATGTAACTGTTGTCACATGCAGACAGACAGAGAAACAGACAGACAAACAAACAGGCAGTCAAACAAACAGGCAGAAAGACAGACAAGCAGACAGACAGACAAACAGGCACACAGACAAACAAACAAACAGGCAGACAGACATGGGCAGACAGACAGACAAGCAGACAGACAGACAAATAGGCAGACAGTGACCAACCAGCCGATCTATCTAGCCAGTCGACTATCTAACAGAGAGATAGAGAGACAAACAGACAGGCAGACAGACAGACAGACAGACTAACCTGAGACTTGAAGTTGTCCTTCTGCAGATCCTTGTTGACTTCGTGCAATGCATCTGTATATTCCCGAGTCGCGATTGGTTGGAGATGAAATATCCAAAATGGCCGATCCACGGCTTCCTTGGATTATGGCATTGGCCGGCGTCTGCCAGTATACATTGGCCGTGGAATCACCCTCAACTACGCACTCCGCGAATAACCTCTGACCCGCCCCAATTCTTACAGAATTCGATGGTCTGATTGAAACGCGCAGAGCACCTGAAACAGCAGGATTCACATCAGAACTTTATATTTCATTGTCTACAAACATAAATAAAATATTACAATTCATTTGTTACTAAGCGAACCATAAAAAATATTACTTTCGCAAACCATCCTATCCCCTGGATCCGACCCTATGAATGCCGTCATAATAGCTGTCCACTTCAGCACCATGTTGTGTCCTCTGACCCGACCCCTTCTGGATTCTGACCTGACACTGAAACTGACCTCCACGACTTGATTCTTCTGGATCTGATCTGATCAGTACCCCACCGACTGTTACTTTTCAAATTACGCATAGCATTACAGTGCTCTAGATATTCTGTAATTATACACTTAAATAACTAGGATATAACCTCAACCTTGGAGTGAGCGGCCAAAGCAACACCACCCAGCCAAGATAACTAAAGACACAATCACCTACCATCTTTGCTACACTAACAACTCTACTTAGGGCCCCTACCCAGCTGGATCTATCCCTTCAGGGGTACCCATTGTTTCCGCACATCTTCCCCTCTGAAACTTGCTCACTTATGTAATGTTTTAGGAACATTCTAACATTTAACTTATCTGTAATGTGTACAACATATCTTAGGAACAATAAATTGATTGATTGACAAAAGGTAAAGTGGTTTTGGCTTAGCGTCTGGCTAACCTTGGACCCTGAGGGTGGCTGTGGCTGACGTGGTTCCAGAGCTGCTGGTTCCTGTGCAGATGTATGCTCCCTGTTCGTCTCCAGTCACCTGGAAGAATCGAATCGCTCCACTGCCCTCTGTGACCTCCGTGTTACGCGTAAATGGCTCATTGTTAGCTCTAAGTCACAGGAAACATACGATCAAATGATTACAGAACAGCAAGTGCAGCACTCTAAATACTAAAGCGTCTTACAGAAAAAACTAACGGCACTGATATTTTGAGAGCTTGTACAAAGCAAATCCATTGGAATATCGGTATAATGAAATTTTATCTCTACAAAAAAACTAATAGTACTGTTATTTTGAGAGCTCAAAGAAACAAAAAAGTCTAATCAACAAGTTTTATGTTTCTAACACTAATAGCACTGATATTTTGAAAGCTCAAAGAAACAAAAAAGTCTATTCAACAAGTTTAATATTTATAAAAACTAATAGCACTGATATTTTGAGAGCTCAAAGAAACAAAAAAGTCTATTCAACAAGTTTTATATTTCTAAAAACTAATAGCACTGATATTTTACGAGCTCAAAGAAACAAAAAAGTCTATTCAGCAAGTTTTATATTTCTAAAAACTAATAGCACTGATATTTTGAGAGCTCAAAGAAACAAAAAGAGTCTATTCAACAAGTTTTATGTGTATACAAACTAATAGCACTGATATTTTAAGAGCTCATACAAAACGAGTCTATAAAAAAAAATTATTTATAAAACCACAAGCATTGATAGTTTCAGAACTCCTAGAAAAGAGTCTATTCAAAATTTCTTACACTGATATAGTCAGCAAATGATGGCTATGTTTTCTGGTTCTACTTACCTCCTCCAGGTAAATGTCAGAGCTGGCGATCCAGCCGCAGCGAGACATTGGAACAATGCGTTTCCACCGGCCTGGACATCAATGACGTCACTTGGATATATTTCGACAGCTGGATATTCTTGTCCTAGAATTACAAAATCATCATCCAACTGGTATCTTATGCCAAAATAAAAGTAATATAATATAGATACATAAAGTACATATAACATGCCATTTCAGGGTGCCTACAACAATAGCTGGTTTTGTACTTTACCAGGATTTTGTAATCGATATCTTAACCATAACTCGTCTGAGTAGTTTTCTTGAAGAGGCGCTATATAAATGTTCGATATGGATGCAATCTCCATATTTCCATATGGGGCGCGGTGGTGTAGAGGTATGTTCGGTGCCTTGCAGCTGGATGGTTGCGGGTTCGAATCCACCTCAAGGGGGTATATTTGGTGCCTTGCAGCCGGAGGGTTGCGGGTTCGAATCTACCTCAAGCCGACGCGTAGGGACCCTGGGCAAGTCCTTCACTCGCAATTGCTCATGCGCTTCGGCGTGAAACTCTGATTCAGTGTCCGCGCTGTATTCGGGAGCGCCTCTGAGTAGAAATCTTGAAGAGGCGCTATATAAATATCTGAAATGAATGAATGAATTTCTTCAGCGCCAAAAGCAGCTAAGTTGTGGGATAATCTCCTTAGAATGTTGTCTAAAATGGTATCGGTTAGTTACATTTGTGTTAAACAAAGGAGCTCACATTACAACGGTGCAAGTTATGAGTGTGACGTGGTCAAAGAAAAACTTTCACCTAGTGCAAAGCGAGAATTTTGCTTTATTGGGCTTATCATCTTTACCTGATCTTACCTACTGGTAACTATTGTAAAAAGAAACTTGGAACTCACTTTCAACGTTTATGATGGCCACTCCGCGAGCAGAGCCACCCGTATTACTTGCTGTGCATATGTAAGAGTCCTCGTCAGCCTCTGTAGCTTCCAAGATGCGCAGCACATTACCATGCACCTATCAAAGGAACAGAGTTAAAAGTAGCATCTACTGGAAACAGAAGGCAGCACAAATTCATTCTTATTTTTATTATTAATGCACTCGTTACATGTCTTAGTAGGCTATTATCATTATCATTAATCATAATAACTATTACTATTATTATTATTATTATTATCATCATTAGGGCCTATCATTATCATTATTATTATGTGTACGACCAGTAAGTCTGAATCTCAGGCATGAGAGAAGTATTTGCAAATAAATTGGTCCAGGGTCATTACACAGAGTCTACTGATCAGGCTCAAAATCGCTATCGTCAGTGGATAGATACCATGTCACACAACACAGACCACCGCTCTGCATAACAGACCACTCTGCATCAACAAACGAACAACATGTTGCACAATAAACCACCACGTCACACAATGAACCAATGTGCCACACAACAGGATATTGTCCTGCACAAAAGAACACCTGTCACACAATAAACCACTATGCAACACACAATCATCATCGTCGTCGTCGTCGTCGTCGTCATCATCATCATCATCATCATCATCATCATCATCATCATCATATATTCGTTTAATGAGATAAGATCTGTTGTCAGAAAGCAACGGTTAAACCTATGACAAGAGAATAGCAGTTTAATAAACCACTACGCGACACACAATAACAACTGTACAACACATAGGCATTACTCAGACAACCAATTATACAACTGCATCACTTTGGACAATCAATGACAACATACCTGGTGATTTCTTCCAAGCGAGCCACGTGCCCTTGTCCACGTGATGACTGGAGTTGGGTTCCCCGTAGCCAGGCATCGAATTGTACCCGTACTTCCTTCATTGACATTTTGATAATCTGGGTCCATAGTCACACGAGGTGCTTCCGCTGTTAGAAAGATATCACCAACAGAAGATCTATTCTAACCCTGTAACTTCTACAGTGCAGGATCACCTAATCAGAAAAACTAAAACATGGATTTTGTAGCACTGACCAATAGCGTGTCAGACTACCCGTTAAAAATTTCTGTATTAATAACAATTTTCAAATTTCACAGCTGAGATGACTTGTAGTAGGTCAATTAATCACCCAATTAATCGCTCATTAATTAGATTCACAGATTAATTAGGTTAATTAATCACCTTTTGATACATTTCATTTGATACAATTGATAACTTTCACAAAACAAAAGTTATCAACTGCCACTTAAAGTCTTTTCACAAACCAATAAGCCACTAGGCCTATATACATGAAAATAATTTAAAGATACATGAAAACAATTTAAAGATGCAATAAACACAAAAGAACTTAGCTTTCCCATTATAATTAATAGTTGAGCTGCTGCCGGTCACTATAGGTGCCAAATTAGAATTATGGTCACACACGCATTTGTATTATCTTACAGAGTTGTGTCTTGGTCTCTAATCCTTTCCTGGGCATAGATTTCTTCGCTCTGCTGCACAGGGTGCATGACCTGGTTGTTCCCCAACCAAAACGTCCACTATAGTCTGTAGGGCACAGAAGCTTTACTGCTTGTGGTCGGACCAACTTTCTGGAACAGGTTACCTAGGACCTTATGACACAAACGTCTTAGTCTTTCTATAATACCTCTCTTTCGTAATGCTCGAAGATCATTTTGTTCGATCCTGGTTATTCTGTCTTTAGGTCGAGAGCGCCTCTGATTGATGAGTCTCTCTTGAACAGGAGCTATATAAATCTGTGATCACAGTTATGATTGTAATTGTAATTTTAACAATATACTTCTGCCTCCCAGGATTAAGAACAATAAACATCCTGGTTATTGTTCCTCCTGCAAACTATGTACAGCGCATGATCTTGAAAACGAAAAAATCTAGAAAGTCCGGAAAAGTTACCACGGCCTGGAAATTGATCGTCTGTAATTGAGATGCTGCTGTAGGCAACCTTTCTGTCACCATTTACCAGGTAGATGGTGCAGACGTAACGGCCACTGAACTCTGGTTTGCACTCTGGTATTACCAGCTGTCCACCAACCTGGTAAGAACCTATAATTATGTGCAAATGGAAAGACATTTTTAAAGTTTCCATATCATGTCTTAAAAATTCAATTTTCATCCCAGTTACTCTCAACACTGTCAACTTAAAGCGACAAATAAATCATCAAATTTAGGTAGCTGCCTGGTACCCATTGGATAAGCTACTTGGTACCCATCGGATAGGTTACCTGGCAGCCATCACATAAAACTACCTGGTACCCATCACATAAGCTAACTGGTACCCATCAGATAAGCTACTTGGTACCCATCACATAAGCTACTTGGTACCCATTCGATAAGCTAACTGGTACTCATAAGATAAGCTTACCTGACACCCATCAGATAAGCCACCTGGTACTCATAAGATAAGCTTACCTGACACCCATCAGATAAGCCACCTGGTACCCATAAGATAAGCTACCTGGTACTCATTGAATGTCAACTGGGCTTCTCAAAATGATTATGATTTTCGACTACTGTTTAAAACTTGAATCGACCAATGACTGTTTCACACAGGAGGCACAGAAGCCATTAGATTAGGTACATCTCAGGACAAATCTCAGTAGTGGATGACATTAAGATTCAAAAATGATCAACTTAATCACAAAGACAATATTTTAAAATGATAAATGAAATCTCATTTAGAATTAAGAAAGATGTCAAACCACAAAGTGCTTCATTACCTGGTGGAAGGGTGTTTCCGAATCTTGTCCATTCGATGGCTTCCACCTTGACGTGGCTTCTGGCAACACAGTCCACCCTCGCCTCCTCACCAGGTCGTACCCTCAAGTCCGGTTGGTCGACTACCACCTCAAAGCCTGGCACCTCTGAAACACGCACAAAAGAATTGTATCGATACAGTCTTTACGCATTTTAAGTAAGTGACGAAGTATGGTCTTTGGGACAACAGTTATATAATGATAATGATAGAACCAGTGTTTCCGTTAACGCCCAAATGGCCGTTTTTACGTCCGTAAAAAATGTCCAAAACGTCCAAATTCTTCGGGCAAGGCGTAAGGAAAATTCCAGTGGTGAGTTGAATACGTCCAGTTGTTTATCGTCGGACGTATACACACCAAGCACTAAGGCTAATTAGATACCTAGTTCGTCATTATGTGGACTGGTCTGCAGGTTGAAGCTGCATGGGTGCCTCTGTTTACGACATAAATTATATACGATGGCCTATTTTGATAGCTAACGGGATAGCCTACGATTGCACGGCGTCAGCGACGGTCAACGAGATTATGTTCTCACTGACACTGATCTTATCCTCAAGTTAGTGGAGGAATCTTGGTAGTGTACTAGTCCAAGATCTTCCCACCTAATCTGTAGTAGGCTACATCGCCCTGGCCGTGTCAGCTTTCATGCTTGTCAGCCGCTGGACCGCAGCACCAAACTAATTTCACTGACTCACTCGACCGTTTCTTCTCGCTAGTTCATTTCCTAGAGAGCGGCTGACGCAACAATAGGAAGAATGTGGAAGTTCGTCGTGCGTTCAGACGCAACACGTGGAAGTAATAGCACCGAGAAGCGACATGTTAACATTAACTTAAGAAATATATTGTTGCGTCAATAATATTATTATAAACGATTTGCTATGTAACGTCGTAAAAGCAAATGTGGCCACTAAAGTACCATCGACAAAGATCATGCTAAAATACAACAGCAACTGGGAGAAGACGTATTGTTGGCTCAGGCCTAAAGATGGGCGGATGATTTGCAGTCTGCTCTGCGGCCAATAAAGACAACAGGTTCGCCAGGGAGGGTGCAGGTCTCAGAATGGTGGAGGTAACTACTGCATTGTATTTTTCTTCTGGATTATGAAGTTTGGACCGATTGCTTTGGACCTTTAGCGGTTTTGGACGTGCCTACAGCATACCTATATTATGCTGTTATTGTATTGCAAATGAGCGAACTGCTTGATGTTGTATGCACTTGGTATGATGCGAAGCAAACGCAGTATAGGTATAGGCCTACTACCAACAACGAAAGTTAAATAATGCAACAGCATTCAGCTATACTTAGTAAAGCAGATCTGCAAGATGACATGTTCAAAGTTGTTGGTCTAGTTAAGGAGTGTTACACAAAAATTAATTAGAATCGACTTCTTTCATCGCACGCATCCTGACAGAACATGCAGATGTTCTGCCACATTATAGTAAAATGTGTAAGCTTTTGCTTTGCGTCCCTGTCACAACGGTCGAATGCGAACGTGCATTTAGCCTGCAGAACAGAATTAAAACAAAAATAAGAAACAGACTAGGAGAGGAGAGAGTCGATCTCATAATGACCATTAACACGGGTTCTTCAACTGACTCATTCGATTTTATGACTGCTGTTCGACATTAGAGATCGGGAAAGAAAAGGAGACGAGTGCCTTGTATCGGCCAAAAAGTCCCAGTTACAGTGATTTAATGGCTGACTTTGTTACATTTTTCTGTTTGCTTATGCATTAGTATTATTGTTTTTGTCGTAGAGAAACTGTCGTTGGAAGCATTATTTCCTAAATATTAATAATAGGGCCTAAAGTTTGTGATTGCATATTTTTTCTGTTATGTTATATACGCCCGGCGTGATCGCCGTAGAAATGAGCTACGTCCAAAATTCCAGGTCGGGACGTACGTACGTCCTGTTTTTGGGCTCTAACGGAAACACTGGATAGAACATCGAAGTAATAATATTAATAATAATAATGTGTAAAAAGTTAAATGCTAATGAAACAGGATTAAAACGAATTAGGACAAATCGTTTTAGGACCACAATGGCTCAATCCAGGTCCTTTGTGTGCATAGGTCCCTCTCTATGGAATCGACTTCACCCTTCTCTACGTTCTACAATCCTCTCTAGTAGCATCTCTACCTCTTTCTCTCACCTTAAAACCTTCCTTTTTCCTCGGAGTACCTCGCACTGGGAGCGCTTCTGAAAGGCTTATGCCATGAGAAGTGCTTTATAAATGATCAAATACAATACAATACAATACAATGATTGGTAACTGTACAGAATCCTAGTGATAAATCCCTTCCTAGTAAGGTGTCAGAGTGCGGAATAGTACGGTTATACCATGGGAATGCTTCCCAAACACTAACACTGCAACACTGCAGATCACTAAGTCTATTTCAGAATCAAAACAAAGAGTCCGATACCTTCCTCGACAACCACAACTGCTCGGACACTTGACCGTCCACCCTCGTTGACCGCCGTGCAATGGTATTCACCCTGGTGATGCTGCGAGATGGCCTGGAACCGCAGAACGTCATTTTCTATGATGGCATCCCTCGGCAGAACTCCACCCGGTCCACCCGACCACTCGATTGTCGGCGCTGGATACCCAGACACGATGCATCGCAGCTGCACTGCCTTGCCTGCACTGGCCGTAACGTAACTCGGGTCAATTCTTGCAACTGGTGGTTGACCCACACCTAACATCAACAAGATATGTAATGTAATATACAGTGTATCGTATCAATAACTGATACAATACAATACAACTCTATTTGATAATGCCTGCCTTTCAAAGTTCAGAAGTGACACAGTATCTACTTTTACCACATGGTGTCCAATTAATTGTACCTTAGATACTTTGATCGATTTGTAAAACATGAAAGGTAGTTGGAAAGCCTACTTCTAATTTCCAGATATGCCTCATCAGTTGCCACGTTGTAGAAGTCCGACCCTGTGCAGAGGTAGGCTCCCACATCTTCCCGCCGGACACTGCGAATGGTCAGCGTTCCCTGACCATCATCGACGGCTCGTGTGTCCAGCGGCCGTCCATCTTTCCGAGTCCAGGCCACAGTGTAAACGTTCTGTTCAAAGAAGAATAGCATGACTAGAAATATAGAATTCCACGCCATAACACTGATCGTGTTTAGCATAGTTTTCTGATTGACAATGATTCGGCTGTTCATCTAAGTCTACCATTTGAATCCTGCAAGGTTGCCAAGCTATGATTGCTTCTAACCTTCAAAGTATTTGTGGTATTTATTTATTTATTTTTATTTATTAAGGTCACTTGTTATAGCGCACCTTGAAGATTTCTACTCAGAGGCGCTCCCGACTACAGCGGACACTGAATCGGAGTTTCACGCCGAAGCGCATGAGCAATTGCGATTGAAGGACTTGCCCAGGGTCCCCACGCGGCGGCTTGAGGTGGATTCGAACCCGCAACCCTCCGGCTGCAAGGCACCAAACATACCCCTACACCACCGCGTTGGTATAATTTATCAATTAGTTAATAAAGAATATACTTACTTACTTATCTTGGTTACAGATAACTTGCGCAAATAACTTATCCAAATCTGATAACGCCTGCATGGGAAATGTGCTATTGTTTTGAAAAACATCGAAGATTTTTCATGAAACTCCTCTATACAAACAGAATGTGAAGGATGTAAAGCCATACTGGACTGATTCCTTTGCAGTAGAAGTGGACATTTGACCCCTCTGTAGTTGACTGCCGCTTTGGTTCGTCCACAATCACTTGTAAATGTCGATCACTTACTAAAACAAACACATTACATCAATACCAAATAATAAGTACAGTCTGGACTCATTAAGACGCTCCCAATTTACACAACATTCTGCTTAACATGAAGTGGTGTAATGTCCCATGTCCACCAAAGCTTTTGAACTTGGTTACTGTGCCATACAAAAACTGCAGTGCAGCACTAAATCTTGACTTTTCACCATTATCCGTTTTCAAATGTGGTGCTGTATCATAAGGCATGTCCCTGGTAACTTTGCATTTACGAATCCGTACTGTGTAACTTATATAATGCCAATGTCCAGCATTCAGAACATTACATTTAAAACATTCTGAAGCAAAGTAATAGAAGCATCTGTGTACAATAAAATCAAAACCATTTAGTTTAGTGGCACCTTGTAAACACGAGAAAATGAATAATAAAACTGCACATCGAGTCATTACAGCTGTTGGTAGCAAAACGGTTCAAAGCCAGGTATATCATAATATATGTAAGTATATTTGAATATGTATAACGAGATAATTTTTGGATTATAGAGCCTCTTATTGGAAATTCTAACATGGCCATAGGTTCTCTAATCTTTCTTCATTTACCTAAGTATTATGTGATGTGCTCTATTTATAATAATTTTGCTTTGGATATGTTTATTCATTGTTTAATGTGTAATACTGTAATATATAATACATTATTTTACCTTGCAAAATGCATCAAAATTATATGAGAACTGTTACAGTGGTCCAAGTGGGTTAGTGATGACGAAAAACTGAAGCATGATTAGCCTACACTTTAAGATTGCAATATTGCAGTGTTTTTTCTTCAATAGAGGAATAAAGGTATTAGGCAAACACAAAAATCAAATTGATTTTGCTGATTATACTTTAAGTATGTAATATTGCAGCATTTTTCTTCAATAGAGGAATAAAGGTATTAGGCAAACACAAGAATCAAATTGGTTTTGCTGATTGTACTTTAAATATGTAATATTGCAGTGTTATTGTTCTTCAATAGAGAATAAAGATATTAGCTAAACAATAGAATCTAATTGTTTGCTGATTATGAAACGCTACAGCACCAGTTTACACACCTGTAACCGAAAGTTCTGCTTCCAGCTGAGACCGTCCAAAGGCATTGACAGCTGCACAAATGTATCGCCCTGCATCAGACGGACGCAGGTCTGTAATTCGCAGAGAGTTGTCCCGACCAACCACAGCCCGATCAGGCAGTGGACGACCGTCGGATCGAATCCACTGGATGTTGAACGGTCCCTGACCTTGAACGTCACACTTAAAGGTCACGCTTCCCCCAGCGGAAGTGCTCAACCGTAATGGAGTTATTGCGATCTTAGGCCGGGTGTCTTCTGTGAAGGAAAAGCAACATAAACTGTTTTATGATGTGGACCTTATAAGACCCTTCAAATGCAAAACTGACATGACACAGTGTTTAACTCCGCCACTGTTCGCTTTCTGACAGTGCCAGTCCCAAGCCTGGATGAAGGAGGAGGGCGACGCTAATGATCTTTGTTATCACACAGTGTCGTTAAACTGAAACTACTACGATGCAGTGTTTCTGAATGAACTGGTGCCCTGTATTAGAAATTTGGAGTTTACAATTATGATAATCCCTAACAATTAAATAGCTCTGGAGCAACGAAAGTGTCTGGATCAGCTAAGCATTGTCAATTACTGGCTGCAAAATATCAAAACTGTTGATTGAAACATTAAAATTGTCATTGCTAACAAAATTTAAATAAAAAAAATTTAAACCAAAAAACTACATAATATATCAAACCGAATATGTAAAGAATTAAATAAACAAAATCATAACAGTATTTTAAGATTGAAAAACAGAAATCACATTCAAACGTGTTCAACCATTTTGTCAATCAATATGATGTCTTACCCGACTCCCGGGTGCATAAGCCACCTGGCTGACGTGGGTTGCCAGAATAACCAGCAGCACACCTAAAAATTAAAAATTCATCAACTTACTCACCTAGATAAAATACAACACAGTGTAGACAGATACAGTACAGTGTAAGTGTTAACACAAAATTTAACCCTCTTGCCCCGAGAAACCGATTTATTGGTTTCAGCGTCCGTTACTTATCCCGAGAAACCGATATATCAGTCTCGCCACCCATGACGCCTGGGAGCGCCGGGTTATGAAAATATTGCAATGGGAATTCGGGGGCAAAAGGGTTAATATAATACAATGCCATTGTATTGGAGGAAAAAGAATGTACATTACTTCCAAAAGGAATGCATTACTGCAAAACTGCATATTTCTCATGTTGTCCAAATAGCCATGTTGACGCCACCAGCTTATCAATACCAGTCTTCATAATAATTTACAAGCAGCCAACGAAGACTTACTGGTCACACTGGCGTCCTTGGTAACCATCAGCACACCGGTCACACGTTGGGCTTCCATCGTCATCGAGATAACAGGTTCTTGAAAACCTAAAAATTAAATCAATCATTCAGCATAATGACTAAATCTCATGGTAGATTTAATTCTTAATGCATGAGATATTTGCAGAGTAGATGATTAAGAGATATTGCAGTGTAGGCTCACATGATACGATATACTGGTTAAGCCATTTTAAAGCATTTGGACAGCCTCCACTGAGTTACCGTGCCATTGATTTACCATACTGTAAGATTTTTCTTCAATTATCATCTGTTCTTCACGGAGACAATCAATTAATGCTCTCTGTGTTAAGATCGTGGTGCTATAGAAGTCTTTAGAATAACCCATGGTTTGCCTTCCTGTTAATCCGCAGTCAGTTTTCAGAGAGTATGTCTATGAGCTTCGTAAAAGTTGCTGCTGTGTATTATACTGTAAACATCTTCAGTTCCCTAGAACAGGTAACTCGGACCTGCCACTCTCAAACCACCCAATGCCCAAGGAAATGCGCGAAACATAATTGTGCTAGGTTTGCATGTATCTTGACATTTAATAGAGTCCCCTCAAGTGCCTCACAAAAGCATTACCAACACTAACCGACATGGCATTAAGTTAATTAAGAACAAAAAGTACTACCTATAAACAAACGATTTCCTTTACGTTACCATCGTCATCATAATAGTAATCACATATTTGTAGAGCACCTCTTTAAGAAAGTTGCTACCTTACAAAATACCTTATCATAACTGTAGCAGTAACTGGCACTTACTGGTTTCCAGGGATCGTCAGAGGACATGGACATGCGCGACAGTCATGTGGACTTCCAGATCTAGGATCACCATAATATCCAGCAGCACATCTATCACAGCGGTCGCCCTCCGTGTTATGCTGGCAGTTCTGTTAAGAACACACACACACAGAATTATCAACACAAAGATTTACCAACGAATACAAAAGTTTTTAGACAATGTTACATACATACATGCATAAAGAAACCAAATTAGCGACATACAAAACTATCAAAAAACTTAAGTATATTATACATGGTTGGTTGAGCCTCAATGCAGCACTGTCATGGGCTCTCGTGCCGTCGCCAAGGAATTGGATCACCTACCAATGTCCGTTCAATGCTCAAACTCTATCTCTTTCATTAAGAAACGCCTCAAAACTCTCTATTTCTCATTGACTTTCAAACTGCTCCTCACCTGGATACTGGCTAACTGCATCTCAGAGTTGCATTTCTGTGTGACTTTGAGCATGACAAAAATGTTTGCAAAATAATAATGGTTTATAAATTGGGATTGCATAGGCATATTTAGGGGGTTTTATGGGTTCAAACCCCTGAAATAAATTGCCGAAAATATTTTTATATGCGAAATACAAAAAACTTAACTATTGTGACCATGTCCAATGGAAAACCCCCCAAATCGTTTCCTGGCTACACCACTGTAGTATTGTATTGCATTTAAATGAATTGTATGGTATTGTATTGCATTGTATCAGTTAGCACTGACCCAAACTACATTGTATTGACTCACTATACAGGCTCCAGTTGACGGATCGCAAGATGTGGAATGACCATAGCAGGTGCAGGAGACACAAGTGCCAAGTGCTTGACCTGGAGCCTGGGCACGAGAATAGCCAGCAGCACACTCCTGAAAAACAATTAAATGGTGTAATCAATCTGAAATCAATCACAGCTATGACACGGTAGCCAAGCGGCCAAGATGATTTATTCTACTCAATCACAACCAAAACCACTGAAGTGGTTTATCTGTGTTTATCTTCATGAGATACTAACACAAATCTGCAATCTGTTGTAGCTTAAGTGAATCAGGTCGTTCCTGACCAAAAATGTCACAAATAACAGCCTCTTCTCTTGACTGCTCGGTCCTCGATCATGTCAATTCACTCTTTGGAATGTACTCTTTGGGTATTTCTGATCCTGACCTTGGTAGGCTTCAATGCATCAAAAACTCTTGGCTTGTGTGGTGCTGTGTGCACCTCAAAACAATTTCTTTAAACTTACTTTGTTAATTTCAAGTTGTCATTTTTTCAAAGTTACCGTACTTTGTCATTGACATTTCTACAACTGGCATTTCTTCTGTTAAATTCAAACAGACCTTAGTGTGATTTACTACTGCAACGACATCTACCGGTATATAGAGCCTTATAATGATCAAATCAAATCAAATTTATTCGAATCGATTCCATGAACAGTGAGTACAATGTACATGTGTGAATACAGTTAATAACCGTTTACATTTCGTAAGCGCCATTAATAAGAAACAAAAAATTGATTTAAGAGGTTAAAGTTTAACAGGTTACGTATTAAAAATCGATTCGTGGGGAGAAGAAGCCCAATGGGCTTATCTAGTCTTCCCCACTATGATGGAACAAAATGATAAAACTAGAAAGGAAACATGTGTCAGTTCAATTAACATAGGATGAGAAATAGGCATGGCAGCAGTAAAATCAACGTCAGTTAAGTAAGTGTTTTTTATAGGCCTGCTTGAAGGAGTTGAGCGACCTCTGATTACGGATGCCACGGTCAATGGAGTTCCATAGTTTAGGCCCAGTTATTCTAGCAGAAAATTGTCTAACATTAGTTTTACAGATTGCAGAGCGAAGATTAAACCGAGATCTAGTGTTGTAACCGTGGACAGAAGCATTAGTGGAGAAATAACAATTAAATATACAGGGTAAAGTGTGGCTCTGATGTCGGTACATGAAGATAGCAAGTTGGAGTTTATGTAGGTCAAAGATAGTTAATAAGTTTAAACTTTTAAACAGACTAGAAGTCTTTGCCAAGTAGTGTACACCAGCTATGATTCTTACAACCCTTTTTTGGAGTAAATGTATAGGTTGGAGTGGAGTTTTGTATCCACCTGCCAATATTATAGCACCATAATTAAGGTAGGGTAAAATGAAAGTATTATATAAAGTACAGAGAGTATTAGGGGGAAGAGTAGTTTTAAGTCTTCTGATAACCCCTATAGACTTGGCTATCTTATTTTTAACTAAGTTGATGTGGGCATGCCATTTTAGGTGTTCATCCATGATTATACCTAGAAACTTGACTTCAGTTACCCGCTTTATGGGGATGTTATTAGCACTAATGGTCTTGCTAGGGTCATCCTGGACCTTTCTTCTGGAGCTAGAGAAGATAATATAATTAGTCTTTTTAACATTGAGGGACAGAAGGTTAGCATGAAACCAATTGGTTAAGTGAAGCAGTTCAGAATTCATGGTGTCATATAAGTCGTGATCATTATCAGCAGTGACAAAAACAGTGGTATCGTCTGCAAATAAGTAGAACAGAAGCTTGTTAGTACAATTATTAATATCATTGATATAGATCAGGAATAAAAGGGGACCGAGGATGGACCCTTGCGGAACGCCACAGTGAATGGAAGCCAGGTTGGAAAAAGTTTTGTTAAAATTTACTTGCTGAAATCTGTCGGTCAGATAAGATTTGAACCATTCCAAAGCCATCCCTCTGATGCCGTAGTAGTTCAATTTGTCCAATAGGATGTCATGTTTAATGGTATCGAATGCTTTGGACAGATCTAAGAATACACCAATAGTGATTTTGCGATGGTCAAGTGCTTCAGAAAGCTTATCTACTACTTCCATAATGGCATAAGTGGTGGAATGGTTTTTTCTGAACCCAAACTGTTTATTGTATAGGGATTTATTAGTTTCCAAAAAATTATATAGTCTATCATGCATGGCTCTTTCAAGAATTTTAGATAAACAGCTTAGTTTAGATGATTGCTCTAAGAAGCCACTATAAAACTCACTTCACAGGACAGTCCAGTGTAGCCTGCTGGACATGAACAATCCTCAACCATACTGGCTATTTCTTGTCCAGTATTGTATGAAACTGCAGTGTCCAAGGTGACATCGCGAAGTGACGATCTCTGCATTGAAGTGTGGTACGTAGCGCGCACCAGAATAGCATCGAGCTTCGCCAGAACATTCAGAAGAGTTTCTCGTGTTGGACTAGTACCATCTATTTGTCTAAATGATGACTGCAACCAAAATAAACACAGTTTTCATATACAGTGATCATATATATTCAGCTTTGCATTGCTAGGTGATGCCTTTGTAAGAATGCCTTAGTAAGTTACCTAAAAATCTGCTATATTAATTTTCCTGATGCATGCATACATACCTCGATGAATTTAAATAGCACAATCGTTGACTCTTAGAAGATCACATACTGCAAGACAGTAGAGTTCAGATAGATCCTCCTCAACTGGAGAAAGCCTTCTCTAGCCAACATTTGCAGACATTATGATCGCAATGTAAGACAGTCAATATGACTGATTTTATGATAAAGTTCTACAATATTCTTGAACCTTGTAATTCTTTATGTAAATTAACTACAATTTGTGACCTTAGTAAATTCTTTAAGAATGAAAAACAATATTAGGCATTAACAATTGCCAAAAAAAAACAGAAAGAAAACAAAAGAAATCAAATCCAACAAATAAACATATTAATTTGACTCCTACAATCTCAAACTAATTTACGAGTCATCTGTTGACAGGATGCATATACGAAAGAAAACATCCAGATAAAATTCACCTGGTCAAGTGGTAAAATCAATAAAGCCTACAATCTAGGGTAGAAGCCTAAACTAAAAAGCCACAACTTCAAAATAAGTCGAAAGTTAAACAGATGAAACGTATGCCGCTCTACAAACTTCGATCAGCTGGACTTCATGTCGTGTTGGAGACTCAGTCACTGAACGAAGATTGGTGTACAGGGTCTCGTCCCCACTCTGCAAAGAAAAAACAGATAAGACAAGAAAGTTTAGAAAGACAGATTAAATGAATCAAATGGATCAAATGAAAAGAATTGCTAAGATTCATTTGTCTGTCGGATATGGTAGGGCGGGGTGTCAAAGAGCCGGTGTCACGAAATAGAGTATCCCCAATACCCCATACATGAGTATCCCCCTTAGCGAAATGAAGTATTCGGTTTAGTTTGCATTATTGGCGGTTTCTGAGTGTATTCAGTCGTACTGTTTGGATTTATTGTACACATAAAATATTTTAAGTTGCATATCTTTAGTTTTGTTCGTCGACCTGAAATTAATTTACTTCGTTTTTGGTGATTTTGACTGGATTTTCGTCGAGGCTATCGTGATGCGTATGACGATGGGGGATAGAATGGTTTATCCCCCCCGGATACTCTAAACCGGTTTATTCCATCCGGGGGGATAAATTCATACACCCCCGGATAGTCTTAGGACGGATACTCTATTTCGTGATACCGGCCATGGGCCATTTCTGACTGGCTGACGATGTTTTTTGGCCCACAATGTTTGTGATTGATAATGAATATGAAAACTAAGATTATGTTTTTTTTTTAATTTGACAGTTTGTACGCTAAAAAATGCTCCATGTAAGGTTTAGTTTTGCAAAAATTGTCTGGGGAAGGGCCCACCGAGCCCCTCCCAGATCCCCATCCCCACTTTGCTAAGGCTCCTTTGGCAACCTGGCCTACCACTTGCTGGAAAATGTTGCCACTGGCCTGCCATTAAAAAAGCTTTGATACCCCTGTGGTAGGGCATATTGTATGTGAAACAAAGCATTGCATTCCATCTATACGATGAAAGACAAAGTTCTGGAGATAACATCTATGATCAGAGCAATAGTTGCATGGTTTTGTCAAGCCCGGATTTCCAGAGAGTACTTTCACTAAAATAATATTTTTACAAATGCTTACAGTAAAGTCTATTCAGCAGAAGTTCCTCCTGGATATAAAAGATCACTGACTTTAACCCAGAGGAAAATGTTGCTACTCACGATAAGCTCGACATCAGTGTCTTGGTAGGTTCGACCACGGGAAGCAATTGCCGAGTAAGAAAGCAAAAACTTAAGCGAACCACCATAAGATGTAACCTAAATAAAATGGACAAACAGTGAACAATAATCACAAATTATAAAACTTATTTATATTACTGTTAATGAATTTATGTCATTATTTTTATGGCAGACGTAACACTAGCATCTTTAACAATGATAGGGGTGTTTGTGACAAAGACTATTCTACCTAGATGGTGCCAAAACAGAAATGAGATATGATGCCACATGGTAGCAGTGCAAGTAAAGATAGTTATTACAGACAGTTGATGGACCATATTTATTACAAGACACCCAAGTGAATAAAAAGAAGAATAGCAGTCCCTTAAGCTAAGCCATGGGTATGAAGTGTTAGTGACTTCATTTTTCTTAGCCTCGGCATATGAGAGTTGGTGGCCAGTCCTCTCCTTCGATGTCTAATCTTCTCAACGACAGTATACAGTCAGTGTACTCATTATAGCTGAGTTGGCCGGGGTGCAGGTGGAGCAGAAATCTCAAATCAAATTTCTGCCCTGGCAGGGATTTGAATCCCCAATTGCAAGTCCAGCATGCTAACCACTACACTATCAAGCACCCTCATAAAAGCTAACCCAGGTATTATCAGTGACATTTTAATTATGACTGAAACATGAAACTTCCGCCTGACCTTATTTCCTCTAAATCGTGGTGGCAGGTTCCAGTAGAGACTTTCACCCTGGCGCTGGATGTCATCGAACCCTTCAAAGCTGATCTCATTTGCCGGGGCGTTGACTCTGAAACCATCCGTGATCTGCTGAGTAAGACGCTTCGTCGTAAGTGCAAAGTTATGCGAACCATCTGGTTGGAAGACGGGTTTAATCTGAAATACAAAAGGAAACTCTCAGAGACACTGTAGAAAAACTTAAGGCACGGCTAGAGTTCCTGTCTAAGCAAACCTCATAAATATCCAACAGCTGCTGAATATTTATAATTCATTCATTCATTGGTTCATTCTGAGAATTTATATAACGCCTTTTCAAGAGATCTACTCAGAGGCGCTCTCTGCGCTAACCTATTATGATGATAAGTGTCATTACGAGCGAAAAATTACATCAGTAAGCAAAACAATGTATAGTAACTGCCAGGAAGCTAGAAGAGTCACCACTGGCGGGCCAATGCACATGCGTGGAACCAACCAATGTCGTCAATGCTGAAGATGGCATGGATGTTCCTTTCTGAGCAAACCTTGATAAGTATATAGACACAACAGGTTCTTAATATTTATAATATACTACCACTACTAAGCTGCCGGGCCTTTTCAATTGTGGGGCCCTCCATTTGGAATGGGCTTCCACCAGAGCTGTGCTTGTTGCCTCAAAACAATATGTCCACATTCTATAAGTTGCTGAAATCTCTATTTTTAGCGGTGGCTGGGTTGTGAGCGCCTCTGAGTAGGTCTCTTGAAGGGGCGCTATATAAATTCTCAGAATGAATGAATGAATGCTGTAACAGCTGAGCCGTACCTGAGACTTGTAGTATCGTGAGCTGGTACACTGCCTTGTCAATCCCATGCAGTGACATGAGAGGCATCCATTTGGGTTGGCCTGTGACAGACTGAAGTAACCAGGTCTACATTCACCACAGCCGACGCCTGTGGCATAGACCTATATAACATACGTTAAAAACGACATTAACATTAATAAATAACGTTGCAGAAATAACCAGAAATGCCACTTTGGTTAACAATTCTAAATGCATTTTTAACACGATGCGCCACAGCATAATTTTAAATTAGTAGTTCTATTTCGCACAAGGCATCAGCTGATGGTTTAACAACATGTGCTAGTATATAGAACCCCAAAAATGCTTGTGCCCAGACATACAGACAGGCAGGCTAACAGGCAGGCAGGGACAAGGAGACCCAGAGAGAAACTTGATAAGGTTCAGTGACAGATTTGATAAAATGCTAAGGCTCACAAATGTATTTGGTATCACTGAAACTATCCAGCAGTAAAAACAATGACGCTAGGAAACAAAGGCAACACCCCTCATCACAACAAAGCTCTTACCTTGCACTGACATTGACGTGATCGACTATCACATTGTGTATTTGGCACAACACCGCGTGGATCACATCTGCAATCTAAGACAAAAGAGCGCAAAAAGATTGTAACTAATTTACAGAACTTAATACTTAAAACAGAAACCTTAGAGTCTTGTAAGGTAAGACATGATCTATAGTTCTCATATTTTCTCACACTACACAAACACCTTCTCATGAAATAAATGCTCATGCAAATCACTTAGCAAGAGTGTAATGCATGATCAGCCAATAATAATTTATTATTGTTATCATTTACTATTATTATTAATTAGAAACTATGTGCGCTAGTAAACGGATCTCCAGTATAACCACAAGCACAACTAACAGAACCAAATTTTAATCAAGCCAAAGTCCAGAAGGATATTTTCTTAATAATAAAATAAGCTGTTATTAACCAGACATAGCAAAAATAACAGCCTCTGTTCCACAGGTTAACATCAAGAAGGTTGGGTTCAAATGAACCAGCAATACATTAACAGCGTCAGCGCTTATTGCGACTGGTATTTTGAATAGAAATTATCAAAATTTGGTAATAAAAAACTAAACAAATCAGCATTTTGTAAAACCAACCAACCTCCTCCACCATCATCTGATCTGCAGTAGTCACCTGGAGTAAACGGATCTCCAGTATAACCACGAGCACAACTAATGAAACAATAGAACAATAAAAATTCAATACAAAAGGCAAAGGTTAAAAAAACAGAAGCATTCTACTGACCAATCGTCAAATTCATAAAACAATACAAACATCTCATACACAACCCTGGCACCATCGTTTTCTTCAAAAGGCATTTGGACAATTTTGTGTCAGAATCTAATTGAAGGTCAAATCAATTTCCTGTCAATCCACTAGAACGTTTATGGGACACAATGCCAAACAATACAAGTGCATCTAATATTGTCCTCCTTCCAAAGTTCAGAAATGTACAAACAACAATAGTAACAAACAACAGCAACGATGATGCCTCCCTCCCATCTATTTCCTGCTTAACAGATGACCTTTCTGAAAGTCCCAAAGAGTTGATTGTTCTTTCAGATAATAAGTGTTAACACTTGGGAGAACCATAGTACGACAATTAGTCCAAAAAGTACACTACAGTAACAGTGAGTAAATCAGTATGTAAAGCATGACAAACCTCTCGCAACGTCTGCCCGCGTGACCCGGTGGACACGCAGTACAGGTCACCTGACCATCCTCCTCCAGGTGACATTCCTGGCTGAACCTAAAGACAATGAATCCTATTATCAAATAACTGGTGACAAATAGAATGGAAGAGGTAAGACAATGGGAGGTAGAATGTATTGAATTTGTCTGTTATTGTATCAGAAGATTTAAGTAATGTCTTTTAAAGTACCTCACAAAAGCACTAAATTTGAAACCATCTAAAAACTGTAATATTATGTTTTCATAATGAAAGTAGAAGAAGAAGAGCAGTCCCGTAAGCTAGCCTGATAAGCAGCCATGGGTATAAAGTGTTAGCAACTTCATTTTCTTAGCCTCGACATGTGAGGGTGGGTGGCCAGTCCAAACCTCACCGTCTCATCTTCCCAATGACAGTGTACAGTCAGTGTACTCAATATAGCTGAGTTGGCTAGGGGGTGCAGCCAGAGCACAAATCTCGAACCAAATTTCTGCCTTTGCGAGGATTTGAACCGCGACCTCTCGATTGACAGTCCTCACACACTAACCACTACACTATCGCACACTCTATAATGAAAACAGACATAAAAGTTTTAGAATTTGAATATTTACTGATTTAAACTTACTGATTCGGTGCATAAGACAGTGGACAAGGACAAGGTAGGCAGTCATTTGGCTGACCTCTGGTTGCATCACCATAGTAACCAGGTGCACATATATCGCACCGGTCACCTGCAGTATTGTGCTGGCAGTTCTGCCGATACAAAGAAAAAGAAAGCCAACTAATGTCATGCAATGCAACAGATTCCAATGCAATACAATACAATGAAAAGCAGTTACAACATAACATTACTGTTACATATGTTGAAGTCACATGCAATGTGATGTGACACAAAATGTGAAGTGTTCACTTTGAATGAAATCTGACTTTGCATTTCTGCCTCAGGTGTGTTTCGATTAAGTGCCCAGGCGAAAAACCGATTTCCGCAAACTAGTTTGGTTAGGCATTTAAAACTGCAGAGCTTATGAACACGAGGCAAATATACTAAATGATACAGTATAAAACTCAATTCAGTAATTTATAACTGCAGTGCTGATGCGCTCCAAACAGCAGCATCTCCGTAGAGTATACAGCAAAGTTCTTAATAATAGCACAAATGGCTCACAGTTATTAAGAGGCATGTAACAGGTGTGTAATCTTCACCTTTTCACCTTTTAACTTTAAAAAACTTCCCTGACAAACAAGACTGGTGTCAAGGTATGACGACATAGTTCAACCGTTGTCATACCTTGCATAGTCCAGTGGTTGTGTCACATTCTGATGAATGGCCAAAACAATCGCATGGCTCACACGTTCCGAGGTAAAGTCCACCACCGGACCTTCGGTAGCCAGTGTCACAGAACTTGGAAACAAATTACAAGTCACTAAACATTAACAAAACTTCCCAAACTGCATATTTATCTGTGGTTAATTCTCTGTAGATAATAATTCAATAAGTTAGGAAAATGACTCCCATACCGCACACACTATAAATACAAATAATATTCTTTATTGAAACAATCCGGTTGACAAACCGCAAGCGGTTACAGTGTACAGTTATGCAATTATTGAAACAATTCACAAGAACACAAATGACAGAAGACATAAATCTTAACTACTAACAGAACAGACAGCCTGCGATACACAAAGCTAACAGAATGCATGTACCGCAGTAGCACACTAATTTATATAGCACTTGTCCAAGGTCTTAAAGGCACTTCAGCCAGCCTAAGCGATGAGACACCAGGGTAGTTCAGTACAAACTTTAAGAACAAGTCATCTGCAAGTGAATAATGCTTGCAGAACAGAAAGTTTCCAATGACTCAAGTTTATAATATAGAACCAAACACGCCTACAGGTTCTTGTCCATGAATTTTTGTCTTGAAGGGGCGCTATATAAAACTACTGTAATAATAATAATAATAATAATGAATAACAGATAACATATTAAGAGCTCCAGATCTAAGTAAGTAAGTATATCCTTTATTGAGAAGCACTAGCAAACGCACAGCACTGTACATGGCAAGATTAATGCATTCAAACAAATAAACAAAAATTTATATATGCAACCAATGAATTGAATGAGAAGCTTTATTGTACATCACATCTATGTTGATGTTCAGAACCTCTGTAGAGTTTACTGAAAAGCCATATATAAATGAGCATTTACAATTACAATTACAACGCATGCAGTGTTGATATCCCAAAGGGAAATTCAACGCAACTAGCCTCACCTCACAGGACAATCCTCGGTAGCCAGGTGGGCATATGCATTCTTCAACTGCGAACGCTCTCTCCTGACCAGTGTTTCGATTCTCCGCTACATCCAGACTAACGTCTCGAAGACTGTATTTCAAAAAAGCAGCACTGTTCAGAAAAATACTTAATCTCATAAAATAATATTATCCGTCATTATGAATATTACCCCATATTTTTACTTTTCTTGGTTTGACATGCTGTATGTAGCAACGAAATTTGTGTGACAATCTCATGTAGGGTTCTAAATTATTGTGTATGTGCTTATAAGCCATAATTGTCTCCAACATACAGTTCTAATGTACTGTATTATCCTTTTTCAGATTACCTCACTTTTTAATTTTGTTTTAATTAATTCAAACTGGCAAGTACACAGTACACTTACATGATATGATAGTAACAGATGATAACAAGTTTAACAGGAATCGAATTTAACTGTATGGTAACCTGCAGCATAGGTACCAATATGTCCTACTGCTCATTTTATCGTCGCCTCCCCCCCCCCTAGGAAGTGGAAGTCCGAGTCAACCTTATGGGGCCAGTGGGTATCCCACCCGCTTCCTTCTGATCTTCGTGCCAGCATGTTACCATTGAACCATCTCGCCGCCCCTTTAACTTCATTTCTTCATGTTAAGGTAAGATAAGCCTTACCCTAATCTTATCTCACATTACTTCAATGTTTAAAAATCACATTAACCTTGATTCAGTCGAATCTTCTGTGTACTTGGCCTTGATCATGATGAATTCAAGATCTGCCAATACCATCATCAGATGCTCTCTTGTTGCCATCGTACCATCAGCTCGTCTCCAGGAATTCTACTCAGAAAATAATCACGACTTAGTAAAAATAATTCCATGCTCTTCTGAAGACAACAAGTGCATATTCGTCACAAAATTATACCAAACAGTTTCTCAGAAATATAGTCTTATGACTGACTCATCTTTCAGCCAAAATGCATCGGTTTGTTCCAATTCAAAAGGTCAGCATCACAGAGAGTAAATGTTATATCCATCGAATAACTGGGCATGAAGGAACTATCAAATCACAGAACCAGCATCATTTGCCAAGCCACTTCTGACGTTTGTTAAGCAGTCAAGAGATACACCATCAAAATAAATAAATAAGTAAAGTAAGTATTTAACAATAATTTCCTTCAAATTACCTCATAGAACGGAACTCTGACGCTAGTTGCAGAATTTGCAGGAATAGGCACATTGTTTATGTATTCCAAAATAATGTCATTTCCCTGTAAAAGTCAATAACAAAGTAGTAAATGCATGGGGTGCTGGGTGGGTTATATAGTTGCAAATAGGGGGTTTGATTAGCAGATGATAATAATTGGGTAGGTGAATGAACGATTGGGTAGGTGAATGAACGATTGGGTAAGTGAATGAACGATTGGGTAAGTGAATGAATGATGGGCTAGGTGAATGAACAAGTAAGAAGGAACACTAGTTTATCTCAGTCATTGTTAGTGCCTTAGGCCTACTTACTTACTTTCTGTCAGTCATTTCAACAGGTAATTTACAATATTCATTTTGTTCATTGTTTTTATGACACTTTCCTACGTGTGAGGCAATCTTCCAACAATACTGTCTTTAAAAATGTAGCTTAGCTCCTAACAATTCTCCTGTCTGACTAGCAGTGAAATTACTTAAATTTACAGCTTTTATGAACCTCATATAGACCCAAAAATGTAGCTATATAACGGATATAAAAGGGTGTCATTTAAGATAAGTTGAAAATATTTTACCAGAATTAAACCAGAATGGCTCCAAATTCCGATATACTAAGCAGTTCTGCTTGGAATTGTGCACGATTTAAAGATTGCATAGGGCTTTTTAAGGGCACTTGTACAATGTTCACATAAAAATTATTATTCCACACCTCATATTCGCATTTTGTTGTGACTGTGAGTGTGTTACAAATTTAATTAATTAATTAATAATAATAATAATATTAGGTTAAATCAGTATCCGAGGAAATGAGAGAGAAGTTAACTGAGAAAGCGTACACTGATTTCCACATCTGGATATCCTGTTGGAGTTGTATCAAATCCCGGAAGATGTTGAACAGTGAAGCGTAAATTACCACCATAGCTCGTCACCTATATCAAACCAGAAAGCAACTGGTCTCACGTCATGGCAACATAAATACATTTGTATAATTTAACTTAAAATCAAAGCCGTGAATTCCAAAAAGTGAGGCTACCGACAATCTCTTCAGAATGCTAGCTGTTTTAATCAGTACTCTATTAGGTCCAAAGGCAGAAACAACCAACTCAAAATTCACAACATACATGCACAATGCTGAACAAAAATAAGTCAAACGCACAGACCACAAAAATGTATGTAAAAGTCATTTAATGAATACACAACAATTTATATTTAAACAAATTTTCATGTTTATATATTCTATATTATATGGTGGGGCAGGGGCGCCGCTAGACGTACGCACTTACGCAAGTGCGTACAGCGCTGAAAGGCTAAGAAACGAAAAATTGCAAATGAAAAAAGTGAAATATTATTAAGTTACAAAATTATAATAACTTAGGTACTAGTTTTAATATTAGGTAAACTAACAGTCTAACACCATCTAGCAGTGGCGTAACCAGTGCTTCCCCAAAATTACGCAGATTCCAACCTCTCTGAGGGGAGGGGTCTGGGAAGAGGCTGTAGGCCTAATTAAGGAACTTTTATTTGGGTGTGTATAATGGTGCATTTTGGATACCATCTTTTTGGTTAAAAGTAATAACAATTTAAATCAGTTCTTTGGGAAATTAAATAATTTCTTAATTTTAATTATATCTAGCGAGGCGAAAAGCTTCCTCATTCGTGCCTAAACACCCCTTGCAATCCTATTACTATTTACCAAGACCAAAAACAGACAAAGATAATTAGGCTAATTATACGAGACGAAGATACAACCGATTTGCCTCTAGGGCCTAGGCTAGGCTACGGGTCGGAATGTTGGCCCGTGCGAAAGCAAGACAAGAAAAGAATTATTAAAGCAGAAATTAGTTTACTGCGAAAGATCGCAGGGATTTCAAGACTTCAGAAAATAAGACACGCTGGCATTAGACAGCATATGGATCGAAACAACTCTGCTAGACAAAGTCGTTCAAAGAAGACTTCGATGGTTTCGACATTATTATAGAGCGAATGCAAGTTGACCGAAAACCACACGCTGCACTACATGCAAGATTAGAAGGAAAGGACACTATAAGGCAGAACCTCCTCCCTTTCCTCCATTCGCTCCTCCTCCCTTTCCTCCATTTTCACCTCCTCCCTTTCCTCCATTCGCTCCTCCTCCCTTTCCTCCATTTTCACCTCCTCCCTTTCCTCCATTCGCTCCTCCTCCCTTTCCTCCATTCGCACCTCCTCCCTTTCCTCCATTCGGTCCTCCTCCCTTTCCTCCATTTTCACCTCCTCCCTTTCCTCCATTCGCTCCTCCTCCCTTTCCTCCATTCGCACCTCCTCCCTTTCCTCCATTCGCTCCTCCTCCCTTTCCTCCATTTTCACCTCCTCCCTTTCCTCCATTCGCTCCTCCTCCCTTTCCTCCATTCGCACCTCCTCCCTTTCCTCCATTCGCTCCTCCTCCCTTTCCTCCATTCGCACCTCCTCCCTTTCCTCCATTCGCACCTCCTCCCTTTCCTCCATTCGCTCCTCCTCCCTTTCCTCCATTCGCACCTCCTCCCTTTCCTCCATTTTCACCTCCTCCCTTTCCTCCATTTCGCTCCTCCTCCCTTTCCTCCATTCGCACCTCCTCCCTTTCCTCCATTCGCACCTCCTCCCTTTCCTCCATTTTCACCTCCTCCCTTTCCTCCATTCGCACCTCCTCCCTTTCCTCCATTCGCACCTTCTCCCTTTCCTCCATTCGCACCTCCTCCCTTTCCTCCATTCGGTCCTCCTCCCTTTCCTCCATTCGGTCCTCCTCCCTTTCCTCCATTTTCACCTCCTCCCTTTCCTCCAATCGCACCTCCTCCCTTTCCTCCATTCGCACCTCCTCCCCCTTTCCTCCATTCGCACCTCCTCCCTTTCCTCCATTCGCTCCTCCTCCCTTTCCTCCATTCGCACCTCCTCCCTTTCCTCCATTCGGTCCTCCTCCCTTTCCTCCATTTTCACCTCCTCCCTTTCCTCCATTCGCTCCTCCTCCCTTTCCTCCATTCGCACCTCCTCCCTTTCCTCCATTCGCACCTCCTCCCTTTCCTCCATTCGCACCTCCTCCCTTTCCTCCATTCGCACCTCCTCCCTTTCCTCCATTCGCACCTCCTCCCTTTCCTCCTTTCGCACCTCCTCCCTTTCCTCCATTCGCACCTCCTCCCTTTCCTCCATTCGCTTTTCCTCCCTTTCCTCCATTTTCACCTCCTCCCTTTCCTCCATTCGCTCCTCCTCCCTTTTCTCCATTCGCACCTCCACCCTTTCCTCCATTCGCACCTCCTCCCTTTCCTCCATTCGCACCTCCTCCCTTTCCTCCATTCGCTCCTCCTCCCTTTCCTCCATTTTCACCTCCTCCCTTTCCTCCATTTTCACCTCCTCCATTTCCTCCATTCGCACCTCCTCCCTTTCCTCCATTCGCTCCTCCTCCCTTTCCTCCATTCGCACCTCCTCCCTTTCCTCCATTCGCTCCTCCTCCCTTTCCTCCATTCGCACCTCCTCCCTTTCCTCCATTTTCACCTCCTCCCTTTCCTCCATTCGCTCCTCCTCCCTTTCCTCCATTCGCACCTCCTCCCTTTCCTCCATTCGCATCTCCTCCCTTTCCTCCATTCGCTCCTCCTCCCTTTCCTCCATTCGCACCTCCTCCCTTTCGTCCATTCGCACCTCCTCCCTTTCCTCCATTCGCTCCTCCTCCCTTTCCTCCATTCGCACCTCCTCCCTTTCCTCCATTTTCACCTCCTCCCTTTCCTCCATTCGCTCCTCCTCCCTTTCCTCCATTCGCACCTCCTCCCTTTCCTCCATTCGGTCCTCCTCCCTTTCCTCCATTTTCACCTCCTCCCTTTCCTCCATTCGCTCCTCCTCCCTTTCCTCCATTCGCACCTCCTCCCTTTCCTCCATTCGCTCCTCCTCCCTTTCCTCCATTTTCACCTCCTCTCTTTCCTCCATTCGCTCCTCCTCCCTTTCCTCCATTCGCACCTCCTCCCTTTCCTCCATTCGCTCCTCCTCCCTTTCCTCCATTCGCACCTCCTCCCTTTCCTCCATTCGCTCCTCCTCCCTTTCCTCCATTCGCACCTCCTCCCTTTCCTCCATTTTCACCTCCTCCCTTTCCTCCATTCGCTCCTCCTCCCTTTCCTCCATTCGCTCCTCCTCCCTTTCCTCCATTTTCACCTCCTCCCTTTCCTCCATTCGCTCCTCCTCCCTTTCCTCCATTCGCACCTCCTCCCTTTCCTCCATTCGCACCTCCTCCCTTTCCTCCATTCGCACCTCCTCCCTTTCCTCCATTCGCACCTCCTCCCTTTCCTCCTTTCGCACCTCCTCCCTTTCCTCCATTCGCACCTCCTCCCTTTCCTCCATTCGCTTTTCCTCCCTTTCCTCCATTCGCTCCTCCTCCCTTTCCTCCATTCGGTCCTCCTCCCTTTCCTCCATTCGCACCTCCTCCCTTTTCCTCCATTCGCACCTCCTCCCTTTCCTCCATTCGCACCTCCTCCCTTTCCTCCATTCGCACCTCCTCCCTTTCCTCCTTTCGCACCTCCTCCCTTTCCTCCATTCGCACCTCCTCCCTTTCCTCCATTCGCTTTTCCTCCCTTTCCTCCATTCGCACCTCCTCCCTTTCCTCCATTCGGTCCTCCTCCCTTTCCTCCATTTTCACCTCCTCCCTTTCCTCCATTCGCACCTCCTCCCTTTCCTCCATTCGCTCCTCCTCCCTTTCCTCCATTTTCACCTCCTCCCTTTCCTCCATTTTCACCTCCTCCATTTCCTCCATTCGCACCTCCTCCCTTTCCTCCATTCGCACCTCCTCCCTTTCCTCCATTCGCACCTCCTCCCTTTCCTCCATTCGCACCTCCTCCCTTTCCTCCTTTCGCACCTCCTCCCTTTCCTCCATTCGCACCTCCTCCCTTTCCTCCATTCGCTTTTCCTCCCTTTCCTCCATTCGCACCTCCTCCCTTTCCTCCATTCGGTCCTCCTCCCTTTTCCTCCATTTTCACCTCCTCCCTTTCCTCCATTCGCACCTCCTCCCTTTCCTCCATTCGCTCCTCCTCCATTTCCTCCATTTTCACCTCCTCCCTTTCCTCCATTTTCACCTCCTCCATTTCGTCCATTCGCACCTCCTCCCTTTCCTCCATTCGCTCCTCCTCCCTTTCCTCCATTCGCACCTCCTCCCTTTCCTCCATTCGCTCCTCCTCCCTTTCCTCCATTCGCACCTCCTCCCTTTCCTCCATTCGCACCTCCTCCCTTTCCTCCATTCGCTCCTCCTCCCTTTCCTCCATTCGCACCTCCTCCCTTTCCTCCATTCGCACCTCCTCCCTTTCCTCCATTCGCTCCTCCTCCCTTTTCTCCATTCGCACCTCCTCCCTTTCCTCCTTTCGCTCCTCCTCCCTTTCCTCCATTCGCACCTCCTCCCTTTCCTCCATTCGCACCTCCTCCCTTTCCTCCTTTCGCACCTCCTCCCTTTCCTCCATTTGCACCTCCTCCCTTTCCTCCATTCGCACCTCCTCCCTTTCCTCCATTCGCTCCTCCTCCCTTTCCTCCATTTTCACCTCCTCCGTTTCCTCCATTCGCTCCCCCCTCCCTTTCCTCCATACGCACCTCCTCCCTTTCCTCCATTCGCACCTCCTCCCTTTCCTCCATTCGCTCCTCCTCCCTTTCCTGCATTTTCGCCTCCTCCCTTTCCTCCATTCGCTCCTCCTCCCTTTCCTCCATTCGCACCTCCTCCCTTTCCTCCATTCGCACCTCCTCCCCTTTCCTCCATTCGCACCTCCTCCCTTTCCTCCTTTCGCACCTCCTCCCTTTCCTCCATTCGCACCTCCTCCCTTTCCTCCATTCGCTTTTCCTCCCTTTCCTCCATTTTCACCGCCTCCCTTTCCTCCATTCGCTCCTCCTCCCTTTCCTCTATTCGCACCTCCTCCCTTTCCTCCATTTGCTCCTCCTCCCTTTCCTCCATTTCGCTCTCTTTCTCCCTTTCCTCCAGTTCGCTCTCTTCCTCCCTTTCCTCCATTTCGCTCTCTTCCTCCCTTTCCTCCATTTCGCTTCCTTCCTCCCTTTCCTCCATTTCGCTCTCTTCCTCCCTTTCCTCCATTTCGCTCTCTTCCTCTCTTTCCTCCATTTCGCTCTCTTTCTCCATTTCCTCCATTTCGCTCTCTTCCTCCCTTTCCTCCATTTTGCTCTCTTCCTCCTTACTCTCCATTTCGCTCTATTCCTCCCTTTCATTTCGCTCTCTTCCTCCCTTTCCTCCAACTCGCTCTCTTCCTCCCTTTCTTGCATTTCGCTATCTCCTCCTTACCCTCCATTTCGCTCTCTTCCTCCCTTACTTCCATTTCGCTCTCTTCCTCCCTTTCCTCCATTTCGGTCTCTTCCTCCCTTTCCTCCATTTCGCTCCCTTCTTCCCTTTCCTCCAATTCGCTCTCTTTCTCCCTTTCTTCCATTTCGCTCTCTTTCTCCTTACCCTCCATTTCGCTCTCTTCCTCCCTTACCTCCATTTCGCTCTCTTCCTCCTTGCCCTCCATTTCGCTCTCTTCCTCCCTTTCCTCCGTTTCGCTCTCTTCCTCCCTTTCCTCCATTTCGCTCTCTTCTTCCCTTTCCTCCATTTCGCTCTCTACCTCCTTGCCCTCCATTTCGCTCTCTTCCTCCCTTTCCACCGTTTCGCTCTCTTCTTCCCTTTCCTCCATTTTGCTCTCTTCCTCCCTATCCTCCATTTCGCTCTCTTCCTCCCTTTCCTCCATTTCGCTCTCTTCCTCCCTTTCCTCCATTTGCTCTCTTCCTCCCTTTTCTTTATTTGCTCTCTTTCTCCATACCCTCCACTTGCTCTCTTCCTCCCTTTCCTCCATTTCGCTCTCTTCCTCCCTTCCACCCATTCGCACCTCTTCCTGCCTCTCCTCCATTCGCTCTCTTCCTCCCTACCTCTATTTCGCTCTCTTCTTCCCGTTCCTCCATTGCGCTCTCTTCCTCCCTTTCCTCCATTCTCTCTCTTCGAGTCCGACCTCAGATAGCTGCTGCTCGACGATTGTCGTAATAGTTTCGCCAGTGGCGTCACGAGTTCGGATGAAAGCTGTAAATTGTTCTTTTTACCACATTCTGAGAACCGGGGTTCTTACCGCCATCAACTTTAATAAGCAGACCGATATCTGTTCTGTGCTACTGATGTCTGCGCTCATATCTAGCAATATAGTGTAAAACTTGCCCGCACGACTTTCTGCGACAATACTGTCTCGAGTTTACTGACCACACATTCTGAATCAACGAACTCATGGGCATTAGCCTACGATGATTTAAACTACTGTGAGTCTGTGATCGAAATTTCAGAAGTGCCACAAAATTTCCAGAGTCATAATTTAGCGTCAGCGAAGGAAAATGTTTGCCGACCTCACAATAATAAAGTCTTCACAATATAAATTCAACGAATAATAGTAATCTAGGATGCCAATAAGTAATCTAAACGGTTTGTAGTTTTTGAGAGCTGTTTAAATCTTTACGCAGTTGCGTAATTGCGTAATGCTAGTTACGCGCCTGATTTTTGGTAGGTATAGCCAAATTATATTATTTACTATTATAATATATAATACTATCATATTATAATGAGTATAAAATACTGTTAATATGACATTTGTACAAATATTTTATTTGTACACCTAAATGGCTTCTCTCAAGTGTTATCTTTCAAATTTAAAAATATCAAATTTCAAACTGTTTTGTTCCTTGAACATTTTAGTTAAACTACATCATTACCACATGGCTTCACGATTCGGTAGTTGAATCCTTTTTGCTTGGTTTGTGTACCATTTGTTAACTATTTCTGCTATTTGTGTCTAGTCAGCGATAGGCTAAGTTCATACCTTAAGGCTTAGGCCTATGGCGTTCTTGGAAATTGAACGTATTTTCTAGTTTTTGTTAATTTCGATAAATGTCTGGTTTGCTACTATATATAGTATTGTCTGCAGTCAAAATAAAAAACGACTCAAACTACATCTTAGCTACCAGTGACAGCTGGTCCTACCAGCACTGAATTTATAGAGCAATTTTGTTCAGGTGACTGCTAAAACTGCTACCATTACAGTGTGGAAATTTAAAAAGTTCGGACGCTCGTTCTTCGTACCCCCCACATATTTTCGTCCTCGGGCCCCGGCCTATGGTCGCATGCTGATTGTGCGTACACAATTAAAATCCTAGCGGCGCCGCTGGTGGGGGGGCCCGATAGCGCATTGGATAACACACTGGCATATTGAGCGAGAGGTACCGAGTTCGAGTCCCGTAGGGCGGACATACTTTGTAGGCTGCTATTAGCGCCATGTACTGCAGGCTGTCTGTTCTGTTAGTAGTTAAGATTTATGTCTTCTGTCATTTGTATTCTTGTGAATTGTTTCAATTGCATAACATGTTACATGTAGGCTAAATGTACAGCGCAGTGCGTTTGTCAGGCGCTTCAATAAAGAAAAGATAATTATTATTATTATTATATTATATTATTATAGCCATTATAAAATGATAAGTTCATAAATTCAGTCATTTCTCTTCACATCTCCAGGCCACGTGAGCCACCACAGCCAAACCAATCATTTAACTGCCTCATATAATTTAACAACTTTAAATTATTTAACAAAGCACACTGACCTTATTTCTGAGGAACTTTGCAGGCAGGGACCAGTAGTACTCGCGCTTGGGCAGACTATGGAACGTGCTGTACATGATCTCCTGCTTCTGCCGATTAACGGTGATACCGTCTGTTATGGTTTCGTGACGATCACGATCGGTCAAGACAAAGCCTTGTGCATCAGATCGGAACGCAACTGTCAGCTACAGAGTATTACACGAGCTCAGCAGTAAAACAACTGTAATTGCAATTAATGTAATTAATTTACCTAGCAAGAGTCTTTCACAAGTACTGTGTACACCACCATCGGTGAGATGGATGTATGTGTGTGTGTGTGTATGTATGTATGACTGTATGTATGTATGTATGTATGTATAAATGTAGATAATTGCCATAGCACCTATTAAGTATGTACCGCACTAAAGTACTGGTAAGTTTGTCAGCTCATAATACAAGCTATGGTATAAGCACTTTATACACAGCTGTAAAATCTTGCGCTCTGTCCAAAAATGAAGTGCAAATCATGCCTTCATAGAATAAAAAACAGTGAGACTTTCCTAAAAAAGTACAGAAAACTCTAATTTAAAAAAAATTACCTAATGGCTGTCTGTTCTTTTTCACATAATCTGGATTTTCGTATGTGAGGAGCCAACATGTGCTGCACCAGTTGCGACTCTAGCACTTTAGCATATAGCTATATTAACTTGTTTTGTATTGCATTGTATTTATAAATTTATATAGCGCCTCTCGCAGTGCATGTCAATCAGAGGCGCTCTGATTTGTGCTTTATAAATAATAATAATAATTACAGCCAAACTGCAAATTGTTACTCTAACAAGACAAACCAACCCAAAAGTAAGTTTATTTTGAAATTATTCAACTTGTGAACTGCTTGTGCAGCCACATTATTTTCTACGCAGAAGGTATAAATACCTGGGCTCTGCTCCAAGTGGTACTCGTACACGAGTGAGTGACCCCCATGCAGAAACACGGCACACAACCATACGGGTTGATCTCTGCTGGAAAGAATGTGTTTTCTCGGCATCGACTGCAAGTGGGACCGTCGGCAAATTGCTGTTAAGTAATTATATTAAGTAAGTATATTCTTTAATAAAACCAATTGCATATCCGCACTCTGGTGTACATACATGTTAACAACAATCAACAGTTAATGTCAATACGAGTACAACATTCTAACAATAAACGTCTTTCGCTGTAAATTATCTGCAAACAAAATTATTGGCAAACACAATGATCACACAGCATCCATCCAACTACTATACATACCAGCTCACTATAAAACCCAACAACCATGCTCATTGGGTGCACACTAGACCCATAGCTGGTCGCCAATTACCACTAGTGCCACAATGCAGGCTCCGTGAATCATGAATGCGCCTCTCTGGGAAGCAATACTGTCAATGCTCCTCCAGAGAGTCAGCCATCCAGAAACTTTATTTTCCAGATTTGATGACAACAACATTATCTTGAATTTATGATTATAATTAGAATTAAAATTTGGAAACTGAAAATCGATCAAGAATACATAACTGAATGTCATTTTATTCTGAAAAATTTTAATGACATAGGCCAGGAATAACAATAAGACTGAAAAACAATCTTTAATGTAATCTTTTAGTTTAATTATGTAAGAAATGTATGCCTACTTTGCACTGGCAAAGTCCGGTGCGTGGATCAGCCGTCAGAGAGAGGCTGCCTCTAGGATCACAGTGCGTTCCAACTGTATGCAAATGAAGACAAACAAAATATACAATTTAAATTTTAACGCATGACTGAAAATAACGACAAACTAAATACTACTACTACTACTACTACTATTCCTTTATTTCACAAACTCGTTGTTTGCACAAACGCAACAAGATTACAAAATCAACAGTTTAGATATCGATTAGACAAAAATAATAGTCAAATAGATAAGAGGGTTAGGAATGTATTAATGACTGAGAGCTATTGCTAAAGAAATGATTGTTTAAATGCGCAATTTAATGCATACCTGGCTATTAGTATATATAATGGAGTACAGTATATGAAGCGGAGCAGTCCCTTAAGCTAGCCCTGAGGTGGCCATGGGTATGAAGTGTTAAACTTATTTTTCTTAGCCTCAGCATATGAGGGCAGGTGGCCAGTCCTCTCCCTTGCCGTCTCATCTTTCCACTGACAGTGTATGGTCAGTGTACTCAATACAGCTAAGGGGTGCAGGTAGAGCAGAAATCTCGAACCAAATTTCTGCCCTGGAAGGGATTGAACCTCCGACCTCTCAATTGACAGTACAGAACCCAAACCACTACACTATCAATCAAAAAGCAGAAGTGACAGTAAGTGAACACATGATAGCTGTTCATTTATTGCAATATCAACACTGAGCGCCTCTTCGGAGTCTCTCCCATACCTAAGGTACAGAGACCACTCGGCTGTTTCTGATAGCCAGCTGCACAGGACTTGCACTGTCGACCGGTGTAGCCGAGAGGACATTGACGACAAGAGATCTCCCCATCGTCTTCGATATAACACTCGGAAGCTGTCCTGTACACATCAACATAAACACAGATATTTACCCAGCATCCGATTGGCTTATTACCTTACATAGTTAATTGGAATCTGCAGGCTATGGTGCAGTCCTGGGGTGTTCATGCAATGTGTGCATGTAAGTAAGTAAGTGTGTTTCGCGGTATGCATGCATGTATATAATATGTATGTACCCTACAAGCATTTCCATGGGCATTATTAGATGGGATCCAAGTAGGCTCTATGCAGTTCCCATATGAGAATATAGGTCATATATGGGCTTTACATAAGCAAGCTGGCAAGGTATGTATGTATGTATATAAGCATGTATGTAGGTGTGCATGTATCATAATTTACATCACTTGTTGAGACCCATTGTTTCACTCAGCCTTTGTTTGACTGCATCTTCGCCTTCAGCAAGAATTCTAGGCCTCAGATTCAAATTTACTGACTTTCTGGGCATAGAGATAAATACATTTATTAATTAATGATCGGGGTTAAGAAGGAACTGAAGCTTAGCTGCTCTCTAGAGGTTCACAATTGAAGGTGATTTTTAGACAATAACTGGGCGTTGACCTAAAACAAGTCTTCTTTGATCGGTGTTAGTCTGAATTGAGAAAGATGTTTTTACTGACGCTAAATCTCCGCCATCAGCTGGAGGGCATGGACAGAGTTGGCAGTCGTTGGGCGTTCCACGCGTCGCGTCTCCAACAAAACCCGGTTTACAACGGTCACATCGATCGCCCTCAGTATTGTGCTGACAGTTCTTAAAACAACAAATAGGGTAACACATACAAATACAATGCCTGATGATTCACATTATTAAAGGCGCCTCTAATCTTCGTTGCGACGATTTCACAATTTTCATATTTGTCTATGATTGCCTTCATTAACTTGCAAGTCATCATGACTCCAAGACAAACAAAAACAAAATATTTATGCAATAAAAATTTGCACACAACTCGAAATTGAATAACTGAATGATAATTTTGTGATTTCCACAGTTTTTACTGACATACATACATACATCTGACTGATGGTAGTGTACACAGTCGGGAGTGCCTCGGAGTAGTTTTCTTGAAGGGTGCTTTATAAATTCCCGAATGAATGAATGAACATACATACATGCATATACACATACATAAATACATACATATATATATCCATCTGACCGATGGTAGTGTACACAGCACTCGTGAAAGACTCTTGCTAAGTAAATTAATTAAATCAATTACAATTACAATTGTTTTACTCCTGAGCTGATGTAATACTCTGTAGTTGACAGTTGCATTCCACTCTGATCCACAGGGCTTCGTTGAACTTCTGTCATCATCACGTTATTTATTAAACAGATTTAAATGGTAAACTTTGTGTGGCATTTGAAAATATATTCTTACCAGGCACAGTCCAGTGCGTGGGTCACATTCATTGGAATGACCATGACAGTTACATCCAACGCATTGGCCGATGTACTCGCCTTTATCTTCCGTCCGACGGAATCCAGGTGAACATTGCTATCCAAGAAACAATCAACAACAGAGATAAATGTAGGCACCAGTACAATCAACAGTAACCAATACAGGTAATGCACCTGTAGTCGTGCATTTGTATAGCTCCACTTACAGATCACTAACAGCCACAAAGTGTAAATAAGAAAAGTCGCATGCAACAAAATTTGTGCCTTAAGTTTTAGGCTACAAACCAACAGAAAGAATTTCAAAGTTTGGGAAATGCAATAATGATCGTGATGGTGGTGGTCATTGCGGCAGCGGTGTTGGCCATCATGATGATAATGATAATGATGAAGAAGACGATTGCAATGATGATTATGATAATCATGATGAAGATGATGATGAAGATTATAACAATATTTATGATGATGATGATGAATTTAACTCTAGATGCAACTTAGTAATCATAAAATTGTAAAGAGTGCCACTTCAAGAGAAACTAGTCATAGAACAATAGTTGATGATGATCCAGATGATAGTCCAACGATGCTGTTGTCTTAAGATGATTACTATTTAACTACCTCACACGAGGGACCAGTGTATCCAACTGGACAGCTGCACTGCTCCACCAGAACCGCTCTTCCAAGACTTGTTGTCTGAGGTGCTGTAACCGTCAGAGAGATTCTGCTCAACCTAGACAATCCAATCAGTAACATAACGATACAACTGCTAATCCGCTAAAGCTCAAGATTGTGTAAAGGTTTTTTATGTTACATTCATAGGCAATGATATTCAACTCCATAAATGCACTTTATTAAACATTGGCATGGAATATCAACTGTATACAATCGTAGATGGAGACTTTAAATGTCGTGGCACCCATTCAAATGGGCAGACGTGGTGAAGGATCTCCCAGACAAATTAAATTAAAACTGAGCAGAGTTGAGGCCATACAGTCACTATAGAAAATGCGTACAGTTACCTTTGCTCTCTTTAAACTACAGTCTTTGGAAGACATATCAATGCCCACCTTATGATTTTGTTTAATATTGAAGTTATTTTCTAAAGCTAAACCCACTTTAGGATCCATGTTGCCAACTGCGTTATATGAGAATACAGTGCACCGAGTTATACGTCTCGTGTACTCATAAACATTGTTTGCCAGACGCTGGAGAATAAGACTTACCTGACTTCTTCCTGGTCTCTGTCGTAGCTGGACTTGATGAGGATGTAATCGATATTCTGAAGTGCAGTCATGATGTTCTCCCTTGTCGCTTTCCTCCCTCCTTGTTCATCAAGTGACCAGGAAGCCTGCCACAGAATGATGAACGGTAGTTAAATAACGATTTAATATGGATCATTTCTTATTCCCACATAGTACCAGTTTTATCTATATTATAGTATCAGTTTTATATCATCTATGTTGTAGTATCAGTTTTATATAATCTTTGTTAGTTTTATATTATCTATTCTATGTTACAGTACAGTTTTATATTGTTTATGTTTGTGTTTCGGCAAGGGAATTCCAGCTTCTAATATGTTGACAGTTTTGCATCAGGTTTAGCAACCAGCAACCTATAATAATTATTGTTGTTTCATGTTCTCCGGTCTGGACCACCACTGAGAAGTACCTCTTAAAGAGGCAATAATTATATTTGCAATCAAAATTACTCAACGACTCGAGTTGAAAAATCAACAGAAAATGTCCTCGTCAGATCCAGCATTAACGAATTATCATGAAATTATCAAGAAGTTTGCTAAAAAAGTAAAACCTTATGGAGATTTCAAATTACAAAAGAGGGAACAAACACTGTCTTATTTCGTGAACATATACAGCTCCAGCACTATAAAGCAGTAGTCTCACTCTGCAAAAGAGCTGGAGCATGAACAGCTCTTTTGTCAAAAGCGTTTGGTCGCCACATTCAAATAAACGGCAATATTCACTTTAATTTCATATAAGAAATTGTCAAATTCAAGCTTGAAAACAGTCCTATTAAAAGAAGAAGGCATTTAAGAATTAAAAAGTACAGAAGGGCGGGTTTAGATCAGAGCATATAGAAATAAATTGGTCGAACCTCCTGCAATGGAACAGTTGCCGTCTGCTGAGCTCCAGCGAAAGGCTGAGCAAATGCACTATGGTATAACGTAACGTCATTGCCCTAGAAAACAAAAAAGCATAATAACAGATTGTAGTGAAATTGGATATAAAAATGTACATTGACTATACACTGGGTTTATGAAATTACTAGCCTTCTGCCCTTTTGTACCGATGCTATGAAACTGAAGATTCTGACAGTTCATCTTTGTCCTCTTCCTCTTTTTCTTTCTTTTCCACTCCCTCCTGCTCTTCCTCCTCCTGCTCCACTTCCTCTTCTTCTTTTTCACCTTCTCCTCCATCTCCTGCTGAATCCTTCTCCTTATCAGTTCCTGACGCCAGCCATTTGACGGCAATGGGTACAAATAATTGATCTCCATTGTCCTTGGTCTTTGTCAAGTGCATCACTCCCGTTAGTGTTAGTCCAAGTGTTAGTTCAATCCTTCTTCTATTATTGGTATAATGCCCCATTTATTACTCAAACATTAGTCACACATTATTATCACCACCATCATCATCATCATCATCATCATCATCATCATCATCATCATCATCATCATCATCATCATCATCATCATCATCATCAAATTTTAAAATGTTATCATCATCATCATCATCATCAAAAAATGTTATCATCATCATCATCATCATCATAATTATAAAATGTTATCATCATCATCATCATCATCATCATTATCATCATCAAATTTTAAAATGTTATCATCATCATCATCATCATCATCAGGCAGTATTCAAAAGGCATAGTAGTGAACTTACGCTGAGAACCAAATCCGGACCTGACTCCAAACGTGGTCGCCCTCCAGGTGATACAGTATAGGAGACTGTGTATGTTAGCTTACCACCATAACTTGTAACCTGAAACACCAGATGTACGAGATGAGCATATGAATATGCATGTTGCATAGGCAGCCATATTAACCTGTGACAGCCATTTCTTTTCCTGAGGTGTTTGTACCTGGATGTATTTATGGCAATTTATATAGAACCTTTCAGTTGAGTAAATAGCTTGACAAAAGGTAATATTATGTTTTCTTCAGATAGATTAAATGAAAGAAGTTAACAAGTAAACAAATAACGGACATAATGGTAAATAAATAGGAATTTCAATGGTAGCATGGCTAAGCTGAAAGTTTATGCAAACCTGTCACCTCTGTTCAACCTATCAGGTTAGGGACAGGTCATGTGAAATATGTCACTTAGTCTTCGTGAAACCTTTTGACCATAATCATTGCCTTAGAGATAATGATTATTTAAATGCAACATATAGGAAATCTGAATAAACATTAAAATCAAAATATTTGTAAATGGCTAAAAATAGGAGATGCAAAATAAAAATAAAATGAATCAAGAAAGTCACAAAAAACACACACCTTGTTTCCCAAGAAATGTTTTGGCAAACTCCAGTAGTACCCGGATCCACGAACCGCTCTGGAGTAATCCCTGATAACGAATTCACGAGATCGGCCATCATAGCTGTAAACACTGCCATCTAATGGTCGTCGGTTGAATCGATCCACAACTTCCAATGTATTACCAATAGAGATCTGCAAAACCATAAAAAAATTCAGACAATGATCGTAAAAATGCCAAGATTGCAACAATGCAAACACTAGTAAATCCTCACTCTGATCTTCAAGGCTCAGAGGGGTCTTGCCCCGAAATATGTGGTCGACGTAGTAATTCGGCCTCATTCAGCTTCCTCCCACCGTCCACTTCGTTCCTGCAATAGACTTGACCTCTTGTTTCCCCATACTAGAACTGCTATGGCTCAGTCTCGATCCTTTGCTTCAATTGGTCCCTCTTTTTAGAATGCGCTTTCTTCTTCAGTTTGCACTACAAATCTTTCTGGCAGTCTCTCTTCTTTCTTCGCTTTTTTTCATGGGGCGCTTCTGAACAGTTCACCCAACTAGAGGCGCTTTACAAATGCTTATATACAATACAATACAATACAAAATGCAGAGTCTGAAGAATTGAATATGTGAAAAATAGATGACACATTTTCACATAATGCTTTAAGCATTAGTGAATAAACAGATTTTCAGTATTATAAGATGTCAGCTATTTCACAAACAGAAGAATTATTTATAAACGTAAACAATGGTAGTAAACAGAAGTTTTCACTGGGTGAAAATAAAGATATTTGGATGGCATCTGGAATCATTTCATGAGGGTGAAAATGAAGATATTTGGATGGCATCTGGAATCATTTCATGAGGGTGAAAATGAAGATATTTGGATGACACCTGGAATCATTTCATGAGGGTGAAAATGAAGATATTTGGATGACACCTGGAATCATTTCATGAGGGTGAAAATGAAGATATTTGGATGGCATCTGGAATCATTTCATGAGGGTGAAAATGAAGATATTTGGATGGCATCTCGAATCATTTCATGAGGGTGAAAAAGAAGATATTTGGATGGCATCTGGAATCATTTCATGAGGGTGAAAATGAAGATATTTGGATGGCATCTGGAATCATTTCATGATGGTGAAAATGAAGATATTTGGATGACACCTGGAATCATTTCATGAGGGTGAAAATGAAGATATTTGGATGGCATCTGGAATCATTTCATGAGGGTGAAGATGAAGATATTTGGATGGCACCTGGAATCATTTCATGAAAGGTGAAAATGAAGATATTTGGATGGCATCTGGAATCATTTCACAAGGATGAAAATGAAGATATTTGGATGGCATCTGGAATCATTTCATGAGGGTGAAAATGAAGATATTTGGATGGCATCTGGAATCATTTCATGAGAGTGAAAATGAAGATATTTGGATGGCATCTGGAATCATTTCATGAGCGTGAAAATGAAGATATTTGGATGGCATCTGGAATCATTTCATGAGGGTGAAAATGAAGATATTTGGATGGCATCTGGAATCATTTCATGATGAATATAAAGAAAGAAGCAAGTACCTCTGATAGAAATAGTGAGCTGCTGGTACAGTCAGCTGCATGTCCAAAGCAGAAGCATCGTACACATTCGCTTGACTCGTGCGCCTCTGCGTTGAAGTATCCTTGCCGACAGACTCCACTCGGAGCTAAAGAATTCCAAGATAAGAAAACAATCATAATTGTAACTACACGAAGATGCTAATCGAATGCAATGATCTTCAACTCTAAGCAAATAATAATAATAATAATAATAGTAATAATAATAATAATAATAATTAGGGCTGTGCATTTAACGCATTATTAACGCGATTAATGCGTTAATTAATTAACGCGATTAAATTTTTTAACGCAGTTAACGCGATTGTCACTGCAACCAATTATTTCTAGATATCTGCTAAAACAATTCTTAATAAAACCGCTCTGTTTAAACTTTAAAGTAAAAACTAAAAAGTAAAAACAATTAGTAAAAGCATGTTTGCTTTTTGTTTATTGACTGCAAGCATTTATATAGCGCATATTCAACATAACTACTCAGAGTCGGTAGAGTAGTTGTACTTGTGATCTATTGTGACATGCGTTAAAAATTAATTGCGTTATTAAAAATTTTAATCGTGTGATTAATTTCGATTAAAAATTTTAATCGTGTGATTAATTTCGATTAAAAATTTTAATCGTGTGATTAATTTCGATTAAAAATTTTAATCGTTGCCCACCCCTAAAAATAATAGTTGGGCAGCCGCATGACAGAGGCAACGGGCGACCCTCACAAAACAACTTATCTCTTCCAATGCTTGTCGGTACGCACACAGCACTTTAACACCGTTCCTTTATTCTTTTGAGCAGCACATTGGGGATGAGAACCTTTAACCCAGTTCTATAGTTTCTTAGAGCCTGAGGGATCCTTTCCACCTCGGGTGATTAAAATAATAATAATAGCGACAATTTCTAGGGTGCCGTTACACCGCACTTGCCATTACAAGGGAACATTGTAAATAAAAACAGAGAAAGAACGACATTTAATGATTAATTAATTGACAGACTGATTAAATAAATAACATTTAAAATACGTTGAAATGTGGTAATAATTAATTATTAATCAAAGTCGTTAACTCACGCAAGACATGCACAATGGTGTCTGGTTCAACGAACAGGCTTCCCATACTGTTGAGGGCCTCACAGGTGTAGGCACCCTCATCCTCTTTCCGTGCCTGCTCTATCGTTATCACACCCCGGCCGGTGACGGGACGGCCTGGCCGCTCTTCGATCCTCTCAGATGTGGTTGTCACCCGTGGGGCCTGACCCACGTGGCCCCAGTTCAGCCGCCAGACAATGAGGGGCGGTGGGATGCCAATGGCTTCACATTCTATGACAATTCTCTGCCCCACATGAACCATTATCTCTCTTGGAGGAACTTTGATGGCTGTCGGCCGGCCTATAAGAAAAAGTAACAAATAAAAGAACTGTAGTCGTAATTAGTAACTTCTATTGCGCCAGTGTCCAATGCACAACGCATCAACCGATGGAGCCACAATCAGGTCAATATCCAGGTGATCAGTCCGTAACACTGAGAGGTAGATAGCAGTCCGTAACACTACGGTGTATAAGCAATTTGAAAAAGTTAAGTTTTAAATTGCAAAGCCAGTAATAATGACAACTGCAATAATGACAGAGTCTGAAACAATTAGAAAAACCAGCATCATGGATGTTGCTGCAAATGTTTGATTAATATCCTTGATCTGTTCTCATTTGGGTAGGTTACATTATCCCTACATATTGAAAGTTTTCGTGGAATTAGTTTCGTGCGTCAAGAATCATTTCAGTCATTTAATAAACGAGGTGTTTTTTCTTCAAGTCGGCTTAAAACTAAGGGTACAGCTTTCACTATCACTCAAAATTCCTTTGAGAAATGCCATTTGATGGCAATGGGTACGCATAAATGATCCATGTCCTCAGGTTTTGTGAAGTCCAATTCACCACATTCCCATTTCTCTCAAACAATTGTCTGTTTGTAGCAGATAATTGTAATTATGACAATTTATATAGCATTGTCCGTAGGATGCAGTGTCCTTCCAAACCTTTGATATTGTCTCCTTTTGTCTCTTATCTCCTAGCAACCAGATCTTGTTCTTCACATGGCATAAATCTGGAAAATCCTTTAAAACATTTTTTAGCTTGACACAGCACTCGTCATTAGTTTTTAAATAACGCCTTAGAA
>JACEVL010006451.1:1980000-2210000 GCA_020284085.1 Aporrectodea caliginosa
AAGACGGTTTCTGTTGGAGAAGGAAAATCGTTACCTGATCTTCCCTTGACCACCTGACTTGCGGTGGAGGGCTACCTCCCGTTGATCGGCAGACAAAGGAAGCTACCAATCCTTCACGAATTCGCATGTCGCTTGGGGAAGCATGCACAGTCACTGACTCTATAATTAATCAAACAATACAATTCCAGATACAACTGCCCAGTGATCAGCATGATTGACTGCTAGTCATGGATTCAATTTCCTTCTTTAGGATAGAGGACAAAGTTTTCTAAACCACATTCACCACTGTTATGTTATGTTATATGTTATGTTACAATATAGGCCTATCTTCCTTTCTTCTTCAAGCTCTCTGCCGTTGGGCAAGTTCAAACTTCAAAAGTCTATCGGCGCCAATCCTCTCGATGCTGGGCTTCCTCCCTCAGTCTGCTGTATCCATCAGACATCATCCAGTCCAACAGCACCCGTCTAGGTCTTCTTCTCGTTCTCTTCCTTCCATTTTTCCTTCCATGGTAGTTCTCAGCAGGGAATCCCTCTCAGCATGTGATCAATCTACTTAGTCCGTCTCCCTCTAAGTAAGTAAGTAAGTAAGTATATCCTTTATTGAGAAGCACTAGCAAACGCACAGCACTGTACATGGCAAGATTAATATTTAAGCAAATAAACAAAAATTTATATACACAACCAATGAATTGAGTGAAAGGCTTTATTGTACATCAGAGGAACATAGAGGAAGAAGAGCTAGAGTTAGTCATAGGGGAAAATGAAGGATTGAACTAGTCAGATCTAGGGAAAATAGTTTATTTGTATATTTCTAACAGTAGCCATAAGAGCTCTTTTCTCTTCCAATAATTAATTAATTCTAGGGCTGGTACTGATTAAAAACATTAATCGATTAATCTCCAAGATCTAACTTCAATTAATTGATTAAATTCACAAAAAACTTTTAAAACGTAGTCACAGAGTCAGTTACTACTTGCTCTCTAAAAAAACTTAAATCATTCTACATGTTGAAGGTGATACGTCATCGATGTGTTTGGACCACAGTAAGCGGAGTGTAGGACATTATCCCCCTGGACATAATCCCCCCGGACATTGTCCCCCCGGACATTTTCCCCCCAGGGTAGGACATAATCCCCCCAGTCTAAGATATAATCGTATAATATTCTTGCGGAAATGCAGGAAAATGATGAAAATAATTGTTGGCCTAAATGGAAGTTTGATTTATAAGGTGTATAAGTGTTTCCGTAAATAGAAGCAGCATTGATTAAATTAAGTTTTTATTTAATTGAACCAAAGACTTGTTAGTGTCAATCGGTTCTTCAGTTATTAAGTGAAGACTTGTTAGTGTCAAGTCTTTCAGTTAAGAAATGAACGACATTAACTCGTCTAAATGACACTAACTAGTCTTCACTTTATAACTGATTCACCGATTGACACTAACAAGTCTTAACTTTCGTACTGCTTTTGAACTGAATGACATTAACAAGTCTTAAGTTTAGACCTACACCTGAATGAAATAGCCAACAAAAACGGCAATTAAGGTTTATCAATGACATGCAGCTTATAGGCTATTTACACAGAGGGGGGATTTTGTCCGGGGGAATAATGTCCTACGCAAAATCGGGGGGACAATGTCCGGGGGACAATGTCCTGGGGATAATGTCCTGGGGGATTATGTCCAGGGGGGATAATGTCCGTTCCCCCAGTAAGCGAACTGTTTATTGCAAAATGGTCGCTTAACTTTCCACTCAAACATTTCACATTATCATTGTTCGCCATATTGTTTACTCCTGGAAAAATGGGCCGCTCGACTGAAATAAGTAAAAAATTAACTGAAGAGGCTGAAATTAATCGATTAACATTTTTACTGATTAATCAATAATTGTTAAAATTCAGAGCCCTATAATTCCAATATTTAAACTTTCGTGACTTCTTTAAATTAAACCTACCACAGTCGGTAGTTTCGTCGGATCCATCTGGACAGTCGTACTTTTGGTTACATTTCAGTCTTTCATCAATACATGTTCCATCACCACAGCGGAACTCTCTACTGGAACAAGCACGCGGTGGTGGAGGTCGTGTCTCCCTCTCTGTAAAAGAATAATTATTGGCATAATAGAATAATCTTTACCATTCAAGTACAATAACACTGTAAGGACAAACTTTGTATATAGTTCCAAGTCCAGGTCAACATCTGGAGCAACTTCGAATGAGAAAGAGGTAACTCCAGGAGCAAAAAGTAGGAGCTCTTTTTATGTCATAATTTTTTAAGTTATTTTTATTACTAATTTACAGCACAATCAATTAATCGAATGCGCGTACCAATGTCCTTCAAGCCAGGGACATATAAAAGTAAATGTACACATTTTATATATTGACCGTATGTCCTCGATCCTGCTGATTTTTCAATGAATTTATCTGGTGGGATCCTTCACCACCGCTGCCCATTTGAATGGGTGCCACGCCAATTAAGGTTCCCATGCACAGACCGTGCTAACCTGAAGTTTAAATATCTTAAATAAGCCACCTTTGGGAATCAAACCGTGATCCGCATGCTCTCTAACGCAAATGTGACGCAGCCTATGCTCTAATCAATGTAGCAAAAGCATCTACTGCTAACATCTAAAAAAGTTTACTTTTGACAGTGTTTGGCTGGAACATCTAACAGTAGATGTCTTGAAAGGGCACTAAGTACATGCTTGAATGAATGAATGTATGGATGGATGAATGAATGAGCTCGGTTTTCTTACATCAATCTTGTGACATTTTTCCAAGTAATTCTACAAGATATATCTCATCTTGCTCAATTAACTGGCTTTTATATAAACTTAATTTCTTATTGAAATAAACTGAAATTTCTTACTGAAATAACCTCAACTACCATGAATTCTTGACCCTTATATGTCAACCTACCACAGCCAGTTTCATCAGATCCATCTGGACAGTCATACTGGCGGTTACATTTCAGTCTGTCATCAATACAGGTTCCATCACCACAGCGGAACTCCAAACTGGAACAAGCACGCGGTGGAGGTTGTGTCTCTGTAAAAGAATAATTATTGGTATAATAGAATAACCTTTACTACTGTTATGAATGTCATTATTAAAGCTACTTTATTAGATGCACTTATTAAGTAATAAGCCATAATCATCACATACCAGTCAAGTACAATAACACTGTAAGGACAAAGTCGGTAAATAGTTTGGTATGATGTCAAGGTCATTAGAGCAGCTTGGGATGAGAAAGAGGAAATGGAATTCGAGGAGCACTAAGCAAGAGCCCTTTCATGTCATAATTTTAAAAGAACATCTAACAGTAGATCTCTTGAAAGGGCACTAAGTTCATACTTTTAATGAATGTATGAAAGAATGAATGAATAAATGAATGGATGAGTGAATGGATGAATGGATGGATGAATGAATGAGGTTGGTTTTCTTACATCAATCTTGTGACATTTTCCCAAGTAATTCTACAAGATATATCTCATCCTGCTCAATTAACTGGCTTTTATATAAACTTAATTTCTTATTGAAATAAACTGAAATTTCTTACTGAAATAACCTGAACTACCATGAATTCTTGACCCTTATAATTTATGTCAACCTACCAACACAGCCAGTTTCATCGGATCCATCTGGACAGTCATACTGTCGGTTACATTTCAGTCTGTCATCAATACAGGTTCCATCACCACAGCGGAACTCCCAACTGGAACAAGCACGCGGTGGAGGTTGTGTCTCTGCAAAAGAATAATTATTGGTATAATAGAATAACCTTTACTACTGCTATGAACGTCATTATTAAAGCTACTTTATTTGATGCACTTACTAACTAATAAGCGATTATCATCACACTCTTAAGGACAAAGTTGGTAAGTAGTTTGTTATGATGTCAAGGCCATTAGAGCAGCTTGGGATGAGAAAGAGGAAATGGAATTCTAGGAGTACAAAGCAGGAGCTCTTTTATGTCATAATTTTAAAAGTCATTTTTATTACTAATTTACAGCACAATCCATTAATCGAATGCATGCACCAATGTCTTTCAAGCTAGGGACATATTAAATAAATGTACACGTTTTATATAGCAACCATAATATTATGGCCTTGATCCTGCTAATTTTTCAATGAATTGATTGGATGAGATCATGAGATCCTTCACCACCGTTGCCCGTTTGAATGGGAGCCACACCATCGTGGACCTTAAATGCATAGACCGTGCTAACCTGAGATTTAAATCTCTCAAATAGGCCAACATTGGCAGGTGAACCACGATCCACACGCTCTCTAACACAGAGGCGCACGAGATGCAGCCTACTCCAATCAATGGAACATAAGCATCTACCACTAACATTTGAAAAAAGTTAACTTTTGGCAGTGTTTGGCAGGAACATCTAACAGTAGATCTCTTGAAAGGGCACTAAGTTCATACTTTTAATGAATGTATGAATGAATAAATGAATGGATGAATGAATGGATGGATGGATGAATGAGGTTGGTTTTCTTACATCAATCTTGTGACATTTTCACAAGAAATTCTACAAGATATATCTCATCCTGCTCAATTAACTGGCTCTTTATATAAACTTAATTTCTTATTGAAATAAATTGAAATTTCTTACTGAAATAACCTGAACTACCATGAATTCTTGACCCTTATAATTTATGTCAACCTACCAACACAGCCAGTTTCGTCGGATCGATCTGGACAGTCATACTGTCGGTTACATTTCAGTCTATCATCAATACAGGTTCCATCACCACAACGGAACTCCCAACTGGAACAAGCACGCGGTGGAGGTTGTGTCTCTGTAAAAGAATAATTATTGGTATAATAGATTAACCTTTATTACCGTTATGAACGTCATCATTAAAGCTACTTTATTAGATGCACTTATTAAGTAATAAGCCATAATCATCAAATTACAGTCAAGTGCAATTACGCTGTAAGGACAAACTTTGTACAAGGTTATAAGTCAAGGTCAACAGAGCAACTTGGGATGAAAAAGAGATAACTCCAGGAGCAAAAAGTAGGAGCTCTTTTTATGTCATAATTTTAAGTTATTTTTATTACTAATTTACAGCACAATCAATTAATAGAATGCATTTAACTGTGTCCTTCAAGCCAGTGATATATAAAAGTAAATGTACACGATTTTATATAGCGACCGTATGGCCTCAACCCTGCTGATTTTTCACAGAATTATTGGGCGAGATCCTTCACCACCGCTGCCCGTTTTAATGGGTGCCACGACATTTAAGGTCCCCATGCACAGACAGTGATACCCAAGATATTAATCTTTCAAAGATTATAAGCCAGCATCGGGAGGTGAACCGCAATCTGCACGCTCTCTAACACAGAGGTGCACGAGACGCAGCCTATGCTCTAATAAATCTAACATAAGCATCAACCACTAACATTTGAAAAAAGTTAACTTTTGGCACTGTTTAGCAGGAACATCTAACAGTAGATCTCTTGAAAGGACACTAAGTTCATACTTTTAATGAATGGATGGATGAATGGATGGATGAATGAATGAGGTTGGTTTTCTTACATCAATCTTGTGACATTTCCCAAGTAATTCTACAAGATATATTTTATTCTGTTCAATTAACTGGCTCTTTACATAAACTTAATTTCTTATTGAAATAAATTTAAATTTCTTACTGAAATAATCTGAAATACCATGAATTCTTTACCCTTATAATTTATGTCAACTTACCAACACAGCCAGTTTCGTCGGATCCATCTGGGCAGTCGTATTGTCGGTTACATTTCAGTCTATCATCAATACAGGTTCCATCACCACAGCGGAACTCCCAACTGGAACAAGCACGCGGTGGAGGTTGTGTCTCTCTAACATCTGTAAAAGAATAATTATTGGCATAATAGAATAACCTCTACTACGGTTATGAACGTCAATATTAAAGCTACTTCATAAGATGCACTTATTAAGTAATAAGCTATAATCATCACATACCACTCAAGTACCAGGCTATGGTTCTAAGTCAAGGTCAACAGAGCAACTTGGGATGAGAAACAGGTAATTCCAGGAGCAAAAAGCAGGAACTCTTTTATGTCATAATTTTAAAAGTTATTTTTATTACTACTTTACAGCAGAATCAATTAATTAAATGCATATTCATTCATTCATGCATTCATTCTGGAGATTTATATAGCGCCCCTTCAAGAAGTCTACTCAGGAGCGCTCCCAGCCCAGCCACGGCAAAAGAAAAAAGACTTGAGTATACCAATGTCCTTCAAGTCAGGGACGTATAAAAGTAAATGTACACATTTTATATAGTGATCACATGGCCTCGACCCTGCTGATTTTTCAATGAATTGATCAGGTGGTATCCTTCACCACCGCTGCCCGTTTGAATTGGTGGCACGCCATATAAGGTCCTCGTGTATGGACTGTGCTAACCGAGATTTAAATCTATCAAATAAGCCAACATTGGGAGGTGAACCACGATCCGCATGCTCTCTAACAGAGGCGAAATGAGATGCAGCCTATGCTCTAGTCAATGTAGCATAAGCATATATACCGCACACATTTGGAAATAGTTAACTTTTGGCATTGCTTGGCGGGACCTCTCCCAGTAGATATCTTCAAAGGGCACTTCATGTATGGTCGTGTTTTAAATGAATGAATGAATGGATGAATGAGCTTTGTTTTCTTCCATCAATCTTGTGACATTTTCCCAAGTAGGCTAATTCTACAAGATATATCTTATCCTGTTCAATCAACTGGCTCTTTACATAAACTTACTTTTTTAAATAACCTGAACTACCATGAATAATTCTTGACCTTTATATGTCAACCTACCACCACAGCCAGTTTCATCCGATCCATCTGGACAGTCGGATACGTGATCGCATTTCCGTCTATCATCAATACATGTTCCGTCTCGACAACGGAACTCCCAATGGGAACACTGCTCCTGTGGAGCAGGACCTGGTGTTGTATCTAAAAAGAACGTTCCAGTGTATTTTATTTCAACTATAATTCATAGTGTTGTATTACATGTGCCGTAGAAAATTAAGAAGCATTAATACATTTTTATTAAAAATTAAGAAGCATTAATTAATTTCTATTCAAATGAACAGCCCTGCATTGGATCGTTAGAATATTAACTTCCTCTGACACCTTATCCTATACACTGCATATATAATTATATACTATAATGTTATGTGTTTTTTCGATTGGCTTCAATAAAAGAGATTTGATTGATTGATTGATTGATTGATTGATTGATACAGACAACACTTTAACTGTAATGTAATGCAACAGAACACTTGTATAGTGCATCTTAAACCACCAATAAGCAATGTTTTCTGTCAACTACAGCGTTCTGCCTGTTGCATTTATAATTAAACAAAGACAAATACATCTTAAGAGCTGCTCTCTGTCTGTCTGTCTGTCTGTCTGTCTGTCTGTCTGTCTGTCTGTCTGTCTGTCTGTCTGTCTCTCGATCTCTCGGCACTGTGTACACAGCTACTATCAGTCAGAAGGATGAAGGTGTGCAAATCTTAATTGATTCAAACTGACATGAACAAAGTATTGATTACAAGTCATAATATGAACGGATGATCATAATTTATAATAGGAGTCGAATTTAACTGTTTGGCAGCCATGCAAGGCGCTCGTCTGTCCTACTGCTCATTTTACCAACACCATCTGGCGAATGAAAGACTGAGTCGACCTTTGGGAGGGTAACGGGAATCCATGCTGATCTTCTGCTCTTCATGCCAGGGTGTTAACCATTCACCTAAACCCCCATCCCCATGTAGGGCATGTAAACCATTACGGTGTGTAAGTTAATGGGACATTACATCATTTCATGTTAAGCAGAATGGCTCGTAAACCAGAAGACCTCTTTCTTTTCTCTGGGTCTTTCGCACTGGGAGCGCCTCTGATTGGTGTGCACTGCGAGAGGCACTACATAAATTGATAGATACAATACAAAATAAACGAGTCCACACTGTATCCTGTTATCGATGTATCAGTCTACTTACAGCAATTGTCATTTTCGTCAGAGCCATCTGGACAGTCGTCTGCTCCATCACATTTCAGTCGATCATCAATACAGGTTCCATCCTCACATCGGTATTCATAGGTCGAGCACTCCCTTGGATGAACTGGTATATCTAAATATTTAAGGTCATTATTACTATAACTATAACTCTGCCACTGATCGCGTTCTCAGTCAGTGCCAGTCCCAAGCCTGGATGAAGGCGAAGGGCGACACTAATCATCTATGTTATCACACAGTGTCGTTAAACTGAAACTACTACTACTACAATAACTATCATTGTGATTATTATTATTAGTTTAGCCATTGCAATCATTGTTATAATCATTGTTTTCAACCACAAGCCACCTCTTTCTTTGTCTTAGAGAATCAATCTTCATTCAGGCCACTGACCTGTTTACCACTTGGTTTTGGTGTGCCATCAGTTGATGACCTGTGCATTGGATGTCAGGGCTATAGAAGATGCTAATTACAAATATTTTTATTATTGCCATCATTGGCATTTAGGCATAATTATTATTGTTTGGGGTGTATTATTTTTTTAATCAGAGGCCACTTTCGAAGAACTGTAATGGAAGGAATTGCGATAGACTTGTATGATCTTAGTTATCTAAACTTCAGTGATGTCCTGCAGGGTTGAAAATTTCAAGATGTTGAAAAGAATAAGGTCTTTCTTTCGACAACTACCGTAAAGCTGTTGATAAGAGGTTGACCAAGACTGCTGAAAGCCATTCTGATTTGAGTTTGAAAGGTCAAGGCAGAAACAAAACAATAAGCTAGCAGGAAGGTATCCTACTCAGCCACCATTAAGGGCTAAACTAATGACTAGTTTTCCTCTTTGGTCTCTCGTTCTTTAAAGAACTTTTACCCCGGGGTTTTCATGCTCAGAGCGCTTCTGAATAGTTATTCTGAGAGAGGCGCTATATAAATCTTTAAATACAATACAATACAATACAATACCTTTATCATACTCAGTCACCATTATGTGTATGCAAGGGGTCTGAATCGTATCAAGGAACCGAGTCAGCAAACTAAATCTCATCAGCACAATTTCGTAGCTGCAAACCAACAAAGCCCAGCACCCATTTAGAAGCCGTCAGTGGTAATTATTAAGCTGGGATTACTGGTCTGCAGCTACAAAATGTTGCAGTTATGACATATTTACACACACACGCACGCAAGAAATGCACACGCACGCACCGACTATGCAGCATCGTGCATTTTCCATAATCAGTCCAACGACATGGAACGGACTTCCCCTGGAGATGCCTCTCTTCACAGGGTCCTCTCTATCTCCGTTCTATGCTCAAGACTGTTCTCTTCCATCTGGCCTAGGTCACGACCCTCACGAGCACTTCTGAGTAGAGATCTCGAAGGGGCGCTATATAAATTTTGATTGATTGATCGATATATATATATAATTTTTATATATACATATACATATACATATATGTATATTAGGGTGGCCCAACACAAAAAAAGTTGGAAATGTTTGGCTCCACAAGGCTGCCCTTGTTACACATGAAAATATAACCCTGTATGCAAAATTTTGGACAGATTGAAATATATTTAGAGGTCGCGCCTTTTGGACACTTTTACACTATATAGTATGAAACGTCAAAAGACATGTATCATTTTGAATTTCAAGGCAGTTATTATTTTGAACTTTGAACAGCCTAATAAAATATATACCTCAGTGTTACTGCTTAGTCAGAGTGCATTGAATGCAAATAATTTGTAATGCAATATATTTTTTATTATTAAAGTAGTTTTCCAGTCTGCATAAATAACCGTCATTGAAGTGCCGGAAAACGCGAAAACCGCGATTTTTTCATTTTGCTCTTGTCGGAAAAGAAATCATTGTGCGATGACTGGGGTCAAGTTGCAGCAAGTATTGTTTCTATGACTCATCCTTAGATAGTAGGGATAACATCATTGTGAGACTAGATCAGAGCCACTCCACGTTCTGCGCAGTCATTGACTACATCAAAAGTTTTACATTAGCCTTTATCGACTGGAATGTAGGGTTCATTGGTCAGAGAGCAGAAAGCTTCGACAGGAAAGTTTTGGCTTGCTCTTCACCCTGGATAGTAAGAAGACCAAGCAGTTTTAAAGAACTCCTTGTGACATACGCCTCCAGTGTAGTGTGGGGGTCAAAGGATCACCTGTCCAGCCGTTTCGTGGATAGCTGATTAGGGGGTAAGTAAGGTTTTCATCATAGTGGCCTTGATGTTTTCACTGTTCTCTCATCAAACAAAGCAAGTGGCACAGAGTGCTAGGTGAAATACCAGAGAAGACAACTGAATGCCTCCACTGCTTTTTCTTTGATGACACGGTCTGAGTATTCAAGAAACTATGCAAGAAGCTTCAAATCATTGAATTGTAACAACACTACTTAGTTGCAATTGGTCGGCTACTTACCCCTACTATCGAACAGCCTCTTGAGTGCCGCAAAAAGTTCTTGTGAGTCTCTCTGTTCGTCAAGATTTTGGCAACAAACTTGAAGGATCCTTTTCTCATTTTTAGAAAGAGCTTGTCCTCTTGACTTGTCATTAAAGTCATTGCATCTTTTCGTGATATGTCAAATAGTTAATTTAAATCGACCTTAAACTGTCCCTCTTTGAGTCGGCAGAAATCTTGAATTTAAGTCTATTCTTCCTCAGCAGACTGTAACCGTCATACAACTTCCGGAGCTAGCTAACACCAGAATCACTCATTTTGGTGATGAAACATAGCCCCATTTCTTGGTAGTCCAGACCCAAGAATGTCCTTGTTAGGCATCCCTAACAGCCAAATTTGTGGAGAACTCCTGGTTGATGCCATGACAGCTGCTTTTTTGCTACATATAAGCGTTTATTATACAAAGTGAAAAGGCACGCTTTGTTTTTCACAGTTAAGGAGTGCTTCACAAATAAAAAATACTTTAATCATACAAATGTAGCGGTATGAGGAGCAATAGTGAACAATCCAATTGTAAATTAAACGAATTGTTATGAAAACTTTAGTCTATAAGTTAGCATGCAAAATTTAGAGATTATTACCTACCTCTAATTCATCTACCATTTTCTAAATACAAAGAACTTGAAAACAAGCTTTTTTATTTGTAAGTAAGCTTATTATTCTTTAATTTACTTAAATAGGGTTGACATTTAGATAATGATTTAGAAAGAAAGCGCTTGGAGTTCATGGTGTTAATCCTAATTTATAATGTAGCTATTGAAACGCGACGTGCGGTTTTTGCGATCTCTACAAAAAAGTGTCAAAAAGGCGCGACCTCTAAACATGCTCAGATCTCTTCAATTTTTTCACCACATGGTCTTCTTGTCAAGTGGAACAAGGGCAGCCTTGTGGAGCAGCATGTTTCAACAAAAATATTTTCCCCGTGTAAGTTTGGGCCACACTAATGTATATATATATATATACATAGTACTACAATGAATAACGGAACTATCAAATAATATGTGTTGTTAACTGCTCAAAATATCCACTATCCACTTACTGCAGCCAACGGTTTCATCTGTTCCATCTGGACAGTCATATTTTCGATCGCATTTCAGACGCTGATCAATGCAAGTTCCATCTTGACACTTGTATTCCCACGATGAACATTCACGTGAAGAAGGCTGTGTATCTAAAGAATTAAGCGTCAGTATTATTACCGTTCTTACTGTATAATCCTATGTTATTTCATCTGCACCACACGTATGATGCACTCATAAATAACATGGTGCCCTGCGCATAATTTTCGAGTGGCACTTCAGAAGTTTGCAGTTTATGATTACGATAACAATTACAATGTTGAACCATAAAATGTTCATTTGAAGTAAACTTATCCATTCTTTATTGCAGCAGGACCTGCTATCATGGGCGTATTTAGGGGTGGTTTTACGGGTTCAAACCCCCCCAAATAAGTTTCCCAAAAAAATTTTCTATGCTTTTACATGGAAAATACCCAAAAAAACCTTAGTTTTTACGACCATCTCCAAGGAAACCTCCCCCAAAATCTTAAAACCCCCTCCGAAATTTTTTGCTGGCTACGCCCGTGCCTGCTATATAATCGTAAATGTATGCTTAATCTTGAGATTTCTACGGCGCCCAAAAAAGCCAAGTCGTGGGAATCCGCTTATTCACAGGCGCTCAGTCAAAACAAAATTGATAGGCAGGTAGATTCAAAATCTTTCCAGATCCAAAGCATCAGTGGCAAACTGTTCTATTAGAACGGTCCAACACATCGGAAGGCACGACGGGCTCGAGTTGCAGTGCAACAGCATGGCACCTACATATCTCGGGGCGCGGTGGTGTAGGGATATCTTCCGTGCCTTGCAGCCGGAGGGGTGCGGGTTCAAATCCACCTCAAGCCGCCGCGTAGGGACCTTGGGCAAGTCCTTCACTCGCAATTACTCATGCGCTTCGGCGTGAAACTCCGATTCAGTGGCCGCGCTGTAGTTGGGAGTGCCTCTGAGTACAAATCTTGAAGGGGCACTACAAAAAGTGCTCATACATACATACATACATACATACATCTCCATGGGTCACAAAGTGCACTGATCACCAACACAGCTGACTCGAGACTGAAACAAAGAGCTACCTGATGCATGTCAAAGCAGTGCCAGCAATTAATAAAAGATATTATCGGTACCTTTACATTGCCCATCCCGAGAACGATTTTTCCACTTACCACAGTCAACCGTTTCGTCTGTTCCATCTGGACAGTCGTATTTTCGGTCGCATTTCAGACGCTCATCAATGCAGGTTCCATCTTGACATCGGTACTGCCATGAGGCACAAGCGCTTGATGGAGGAGGCGTATCTATGTTTAACCAATCATCAAATGCACTGAATTTGTAACTTATTATTATTATTACTATTATTTTGATGTCACTGGACCACTGTCTAACACTTCATCCATAACAAACCAGCAATAAATTGCTGATTTAAAATAGGAATTAAGCAGCAGTGTTCCTTGAAGTGTATCCACGTGCCTGAGTAATATTCTGTAATACAAATGACAATTCATATAGCACTACTATGAGAAAATCCCGCTTTCCTAGCCCTGCATAACAGACAGAGTCACAGACTATCATTATAAATATACGATAACTGGTACAATAATATGACCAAGAAAGAAACATATTACGGCGTTGAAAGTGGGCAGAGTTACTCACGACAGTCTAGTTCATCGGAACCATCTCGGCAATCGTAGTTGTTGTTACAGCGTCTCCGACCGTCAATGCACGAACCATCATTGCACCGGAACTCCTCCGCTGTGCACCGAGTTGGTGGGGACACGGTGTACGCTGGAAGAAATGGCAGAAAGTAACAGATGGAATGTAGGCCAGAAACGCTGAAAGAAGCTGTCGCAGTGCAGTGAACATGAGCAAAGGGGTTGTCCACATGAGATACAGCAAGCTGATCGGGAGATCACAGAGGAAGAGATACACTCATGTACAATACTTTAACAAAGAGATTCCTCTGTAAAAGCCAGAGTAAAATAGCGGGTCGTCCACTCACAAGTGCTTTAAATGTCAGTTCTTAACGTATTTAAATGTCCACACATATGGATCATAGTGACCATATAGTGGCACACTGCTCGACAATATTAGGGGCATTGATACCAGGTAGCAAAACATAGCAATAACAAAACACAACAGTAACAAAACACAACAGTAACAAAACGTAACAGTAGCAAAACATAACAGTAGCAAAACATAACAGTAGCAAAACATAACAGTAGCAAAACATAACAGTAGCAAAACATAACAGTAGCAAAACATAACAATAGTATAACAAACCAAGCAAACATAACAATAGTAAACATAACAATAGCAAAAGATAACAATAGCAAACCATAGTAATACCAAACCATTGTAATACCAAATCATAACAATAGCAAACTTAACAACAGCAAAACATAACAATAGCAAAACATAACAATAGCAAAACATAACAATATCTCACTGCAGTTGTCTTCATCCGAAAAGTCCTGACAGTCGTACTGTCGGTCACAGTGAGCTTTGGCTGGAATGCAAGTTCCGTCCGCGCACTGGAAATCGGCGGAACTACAGATCCGTGGAAGACCATCTCCTAGAGGAAATGGCAAACAGCAGACAGATCCCTCAGACCGACCACCCAGCAGACAGGACAGCAGCGGCCTCTAACCCTCACCACTCCACTACCACCCAACTGGAATGGGAGCACAAACCCCCAGAGCCTCTTGGCGACTTACATATGAGACGCCCCCTCCCATCCACTCCCTTAGACCACCCAGCATACAGGACAGCAGCGGCGTCTAACACCCACCACCACCCCCCAACTGGAATGGGAGAACAAACCCCCAGAGCCTCTTGGCGACTTACATATGAGACGCCCCCCCCCCATCCACCTCTGGAAACCGTGGGATATCGTTCACCCACGCCACCCCCGCCCCCCCCCCCCACCCATTGGTACACGCACTGCAAAGCCGCGCGCGGTCTTTCTCCAATTTCTCCAATTCTTTCTCCAATTTCTCCAATTCTTTCTCCAATTTCGGAGATGTCTCTTGCTTTTCTCACAATTATAATGAGGCTTACTGTGGCCAATCAGTTCGGTGGCAGAATGGTGCACCATGGGTACTATGTTCAACTGTGAATCCTTATTTGTGGAATAACCTTCCCCACAAATTCGGGCTGAGATTTTGGTAGGTGGTTTATCCACTTCTGTCCGTTGCTTGAAGACTTTCTGCTTCCTCGGAGTGCTCACGCTGGAACCGCCTCTGAATAGTCATTACTGCTAGAGGCGCTTTATAAATGCCCAGATACAATACTATTCTGTCCGCTGCAGTGTGTGTAGTCAAGCAGCATCAAGCGTGGTTAGTAAATACATTTTGGAATTGTAAGTACAAAGATGACAGAGGACATGCATATGATACAGCGTGTATATCAGACCATGTGTACAAAGGGGTAGTGCTGGAAAAGCAGTATTTAGCACTGTGCTGCAGTTCCTGCGTGGTACATTCACCAGTACGACGTGTCAAGTTAATAACTTTGGGGTACATGACGCCACTTCCTGTTAAGCAGAATGGTGCATGAACCAGAGGCAAGTATATCTATCTCTACATATATGCTTGATGTCTTGCACTGGCTTCCTATCACTGTGCGCATCCATTATAAGATCCTCTTTCTAGTCTTAAAGGCGCAGCTGAGCAGTGCCCTCAAAGTATCTCTATGACTATATGCGAAAGCTGTTATCTGCGACCTCATCTCGTTCCTTGCGCTCTGCTGATTGGCTAGATCTTTTTGTTCCTTGGCTCAACGCCGGGCATCTGCTGTGGTTGGTCCCTCTACTTAGAATGACCTTCCCCCTCATTAAGGGTTAAACTAATGACGAGTTTTTCCTGTGGTCTCTCGTTCTTTAAAGACGTTTCTTTTCCCCCGGGGTTTTCGTGCTGAGAGCGCCTCTGAATAGTTATTCTGAAAGAGGCGCTATATAAATCTTTAGATACAATACAATACAATACAATAGGAGTCCACACTGTACGAGGCCACCCGAGACAACTCAGCTCCCCCCCCCCATCCTGTTGTTCCTGTTGTTGCATTGCAGGGCCATGTTTGCATTCCAGCCAAAGATCTTTACGACATCACAATTGAAATCATAATAGTTATTGTAAATGCTAAATTACTAAAAAATACAACTTAGAAGCTAAGCACAGGCAACAACTTATTCACGGAAGCTGGGTCAAGTCAGAGAGGTTGTCCAGAGAAAGCAAAATAAGCAGCTACCCAGGAGAACAGAGGGTAAGGGGTGCATTCATGTAGCATAGCCTACTTTAAAAAGCAGATTCCTATCTTGCAAAAGCCAGAGTAAAATAATGGGTCATCACAGGTGGTTTAAATGTCAGTTCTAAATGTCAACTTTGAATCAATTAAACTCTGGGTTTTAACTGGCACATTGTGTAAGGTGATCACAACACTGTGTGATTGTTAGGCAACCTGTGTTGTTCTGCGCACACGCCTAAGTAAACCCTATCAAGCTCAGAGAATACAATTACAGTGGGAGTTGTTCAGAGGGAGAGACGAACCATTAACTGAAAATGCACCAAAGCATTAGTCACCAAGCTAGCCTATAACAGATGGCTGAGTAATGGGAAGTAAGGGAGACGACTCGTAGCGCAATGATGTTTAGAATAACCTATGGGAGAGCATGTGGTAGCAATTTTCAGTATCTGGTGTTTATCACCCTATCTACCCAATCGTCTCTATAGCCCCACCCTGTTCTGCATCATAAAGTAGTTCCCAAAACACTTAACTACGTCACACGTGGCATCAAAAGCGCGGTGTAAGTGCTACTGGTCGTGGCTCATTATAGCAATTTATAACAGTAGGCTAAAATAGCAAGTTATTAACTCTAAACCGTGGTTATTACCAATATTTCTCAGCTTTGTCACTGAAAATTGTTTACATGCCATTGAGAACAATTTGGTGTAGACAATCTTTCTTCACGCCATAAGTCATGGCAGAATTCACATACAAATGTTTCAATAGTTATTTCAGTCTGTATATTGAGCTAGAAAATAATAGCCAGCTCAATCCACCTGCAATCAGCTTTATTGAAAGCTATGATACAGCCCAGCAAAATAACTTCAAATCTTGAAGCATTAACAACACTCAGTTAGGTCTGGTACTAGCGTATCGCGCCCTATGGAAAATTTGGGTCGTGAACACCACAACAATTCTGGAGACAATCGACCTATAGACCTGTAAGCACCTCTGAATAGTCTATGCTGCAAGAGGCGCTCTACAAATTCTTAGATTCGATACGATACAATATAGTCAATAGTCATACTACTGATCTAACCTATCTTTCCAGATCCTCCCCTTAGGTCATTTCCCTGTTTCTAATTATCTAATCTCATTTCATCTAATGGCTTCTGTAGCATATTAATGTCTGGTCATATTGACTCTAACATCAGTTAGAATAGTGCAGGGAGCGCCTCTAACCTATCTTTTGCCTCTAACCTATCTTTCCAGATCCTCCCCTTAGGTCATTTCCCTGTTTCCAATTATCTAATCTCATTTCATCTAATGGCTTCTGTAGCATATTAATGTCTGGTCATATTGACTCTAACATCAGTTAGAATAGTGCAGGGAACGCCTCTAACCTATCTTTCGCCTCTAACCTATCTTTCCAGATCCTCCCCTTAGGTCATTTCCCTGTTTCCAATTATCTAATCTCACTGCATCTAATGGCTTCTGTAGCATATTAATGTCTGGTCATATAGCCTATTGACTCTAACATCATTTAGAATAGTGCAGGGAGCAGCTCTGAGTATGAATCTCTAAGGGCGCTATATAAATTTTTGGAATGAATGAATGAATGAACAATGAACAATACATCAATCAGAAACAGCTCTAGGAGCAATACCATCGTAAATATCATAAGTCCGATTTGGTTGGTGGAAACCAGAAGTCAGGTTATGATGTGAAAGAATGTTGAAACAATTAGTCTGATGTTTAGACATGAATGACATTGAACACAATTACTGCTGTGGAAATTTTCCAGATAACATTAGATTAGATTAGGTGACCCAGTTAGACTACTAGCAGCTTATAGATAATGAGATCATATACCAGGTTAGTATCTCATCTGACCTGGGGACACTTACAATTATTGTATGACTTTTGAAATCCATTCTTGGAATGCAAAAAGAAACAGACGAGGAAAATTACTGAACACTGCCTTTAGATATAAGTAAGTATATTCTTTATTAAACCAATTGCGTATCAGCACTCTTAATTACAATCAACTGTCAATATGAGTGCAACATTTCAACTATAAATGTTTACGCTTTTGATTATCTACAAGAGGTAGACCTCATTAGAAGCTGGACCTTTACTCATCACAACAGCACGCCCGGCAATAACATTTCAAGATCTGGACAGAATGGGATGGGATGGATAAAAACAGACCTGATTAGATCATAGTAGATCAGATTACACTGACCAGATACTAAGTTCAATCAACGTGATTGCATGATCTTACCTCAGTGCAGTGGCGTAACGAAGGGTTTCAGTGCCCAGGGGCAAGGGTTGATGACTGCGCCCCTTTTAATTTTCTTGTCGACTTTTAATGGTTCTTGTCATAGTACTGTGTACCACTGAAAGCTCATTTTGTGCCCCTCTGGTGCTGCGACCGGGGCGGCTGCCCCCTCTGCCCCCCCCCCCTTCGTCACACCACTGCCTCAGCGCACCTTTCTAATCTCATTTTGACTCATCATTTCACAGTATCAAAGCTTGCATGTGATACCCATTCAAACGGGCAGCAGTAGTAAATGATTTCACCCAATCAATTCATTGAAATACAAGACCATACGATTGCTACAGGAACAACCTGTACATTTCCTTAACCTTACTTTACCTGCTTAACCCTACCTTACTTCTGAAACCCATACCTGGGCCAAACGTAGCCTATCAGAGAACAGACGAATGGTAACTTGCTTTGAGTACAGTTTCCAACGTTGCCAATCCACCTGCGTCGCTGACAGACGACTTGCCACGAGTGACCTCCTGTCTGGAGACAAGTAATAACGGCTCTGTTTCCCTCTCTTATCACCACACTATCGACCGGGGTCTCCGGATCCTCAGGACATTCCTCTGCACCAAACGAAAAGAAGCAACTGTTCATTCTCGTTTATGGGTAGACAAGTTTAGGTAAACATCAGAGTTTGCTTAAACACTTCCTCAGAAAGGATATAGAACAATTTCTATTGGAGTTCGATGTAAGCTAAATGGTTATGATTTCACTTGATCTGATATAAAGTAGCAAGGCACTTTAAAGGCCCCATATTAAGTACCTCCATATGTACATATATATATATATATATATATATATACACACACACACATATTATACATTATATGTTTATATATGTGACCCAAGCCTCCCAAGGGATCAAAATGAGTCACATGTCGGAAATTTTAGAATATGTATATTTTAGATATTCTTAAATACCACATTTTTTGCTTTAAAATGACACCAAAAGTTTGGTTCTACCTTACTTTTTGACAAAGTCACGAATGATTATGGAAATTTATTTTATTGATTTTAATATATAATCACAAAAACTAAAACTATACCCTGTAAAAAATCCTGAAAATCCACATTAAAACAATGAATTTAATCAAATGTCAGATATCAGAAATGGCCAAAAAAAATTGTTCACCCATTTCCATTAAAATCTGAAAATGAGCAAAAGTGACTTCTGATCGTATTTTGCTGTTTTCCTAGCAATGTAAATTGCCGACATCCGACTCATTTTGATTCTCTGGGTCACATATATGTTCATATATATATTATATATATATATATATATATATATATATATACGTGTGCATATACCGGTACTTATACATACAAACTTGTGGATGCATGCATATACGCCATACATGATAGGTATTTACATACACATCATGTATCTCATCAAATCTAATCTAATAATGCATATAGTGCCATCATTATAATGCTTAAGAAAAGGCACAGTACCAAACATATTTGCATTTCAGTCAGTGCCAAACAAGATAACGATTATATTAAACTAATTATAAAAGCAATTAACCGCAGTAGTCGATGTCTTCGTCCTCTTCGTTTGAACAGTCCGTGCGACCATCGCATCTTTGGTGTTCTTCAATGCACTGACCATCGACACACTGAAACTGGTTCGGACGACATTGTGGTCGTCGTCGCGGTGTTGTGGGTCGGGCTGGGGTGATCGGTTGTCTTGTGGTAACTGGTCAAAATAGCATAATGTTTTAGCGTTTTTTTATCTTGTACCTTTTACTCTATTTTTGACAATAATATTTGGGTAGCAAACCTTTGTAATTGTTTTATATATTATTATTATTATTATTATTATTATTATTATTGTCCTTTAATATTGGTCTGCTGTTTCTGCTGCTTAGCTGTTTAGTCTGACTTCTGAATCAGGATCTTTTCATGACCTATTAGATCATTAGATCTGAACTTTCAAACGGATTACTACTTGAGGCGAGTATCAGGTGATGCCATGCGCATTTTAATAAGGGATCGTCCATACTGGCCATCTGCAGAAATCATCTACTTCAATCACTGGTTATACTGCTCATCCAGAGCTGGGGAAACTCCAAATTAAAAAAAATTCAAACTTAAGCCTATATAGTGAATCTATAACCGATACTCACTATTCGCTACTCTGATGAAACATACAATTTGTGAAACACAATGCATATGATTGATCATTGTAACCAAAAACATATTTAGGTGATGGGTTTTCACTTCTAGTTAGCGGATCTCATGATTCAGGTGGAAATTCTCATACCTGAGGTGTCAGATCTCAGACCTGGTTTGATCTTGCTGAATTTACTCACTGACTTCAATATGACTTAGGGTTGCCACCCGTCCCGACTTTGTCGGGACAGTCCCGATTTCGAGGCAAATGTCCCGTGTCCCGACTTGACCTAGTCGGGACAGCCAAATGTCCCGACTTTCAAATTTGTGACCAAACAAACAACATGTTGTGGCTTAATACACAATATCCGTACTAACTACTGCTAATTGTTCTTCGATTGGTGAAGGAGATGAGCTTTACAACGAGTTTACTTACTTTCGAACAGTTTTGCCGAAGCTTATAAGCATGCCAGACAAAGCTGCAAATCTAAAATGGGTTGAATTTTTAAAGCAACGAACTGTTCAAACTTCAAAAACTTGTTGAGCTTGTGTTGTCGGAGCTATTGAGCAATACTTCACAGTTTAAAAACTCTTCTATAAAGGAGAATATAATATGGACTGACCAACGCAACAGAATGTGTGTTAAACTTGTCGAACCTGAATTGCTTGTGAAAACAATTCATAGAATGACATGTGCGGAGTTCTACAACTTTGTTTTAGGACAGAAACCGTTATTGAAAGCTGTGAGGAGTAATTCAAGATACTTCTTTAAAGCAAAATCATGATCATCGCATAAAATGGCTCATTGAAAACTTGATCTGATCGACAGAATCTGCATGTGGTCTTAAAGTCAAACTATTTCATAAAATCTTAGTCACATTTAAAAAAATTGCAGAAATCAATGTTGCAAATTAACCATGATTTAGAATGTAATAGCAATTACCAATCCTCAGAATCACCGCCGTTCTTTCTGAGCGCCCCACCTCTACCATTTTTCACTCATCTCGCTCGCCTTGGAGCCCTGCTCCTTTTGGTCTCCCCACGGTTCTGTTCTTGGACCACTTCTCTACATTCTCTTTACTTTCTTACTTGTATCCTGTTCTCTCACTTCTCTTACCACTCCAGAGCAGTGGCAAGAGAAGCGTATCACTCCAGAGGAATGGTAAGAGAAGTGGGTTCTTCTCTTTGGAATAGCCTCCCCTCTGACATGCGTTCTCTCTCGCGAGACCTCTCTGGCTCTTTTTATAAACTACTTATGACTTTCCTATTTCGCCGGGTCTGGGTGCTTATTTTTAAGGGGCGCTACATAAATTTTATGTACCTTACTCAAATCTTTAATAACGACATTTAAAAAAATACTCGGTTGCACGACTTGCGCGGCCCCACCGACCCCCCAAATGATCGTAACTCCTGACGTATTTTGCCAGAAAATTGCGTCCCGACTTCCTAGTTCGAAAAGGTGGCAACCCTAATATGACTAGATGCAAATTATATCAATAATTTACACTCTATTACAGATAAACCGACGTCCGCGTGAATTGATGAATTCTAAGGTTACTTACAAACGGGTTGAGCACAACCATGTTCATCAGATCGATCACTGCAGTCAGGATTACCATCGCAAACTAGACGCTCGTCAATGCAATCCCCATTTTGACATGTAAACTGCCACCATTCGCAAGTAATTCCTCTGCCTGCAACAGTTGGCATGCAACAGAATGTAACAGTGTATTTTAGAGCAAAGCTCAGAAGTTATTCAAATCGTTAGATCCAGTAAAAATCGACTCGTTCAAGCTACTCCCAAACGGCAGCCATGAGTATGTGCAAGTGACATCATTTTCTTAGCCTCGGCATGTAAGGGCGGGTGGCCAGTCCTCTCCCTGCCTGCCTAATCTTTCCACCGACAGTGTACAGTCATTGTACTCATAAATTGAACGATGTATTCTTAGAACATATCTGTGATCTAGTGGGGTTTGAACACTCAGCTTCTGCATTGATATTCTAGTGCACTATCCACAATACTGTCACACCCCAGTGGCGTAACGAAGGGGTGCAGAGGGGGGCAGCCGCCCCTGGGCGCAGCACCAGAGGGGCGCAAAATTAGCTTTCAGCGGTACACAGTACTATGACAAGAACGATTAAAAGTCAACAAAACAGTTTAAAAGGGGCACAGTCATCAACTCTTGCCCCCGGGCGCTGAAACCCTTCGTTATGCCACTGTCACACCTCACCCACCTGCCAAAAAGGTAAAGTAAACCCAAATGAAATCCAAGCAGAATTTTAGGAACACTATATCAAACAAAAGCAGAAACCCTGATAAAAGAAATGTTAATAAGAATTCGATTTAAATTACAGAAAATGGTAAATGCGAAATGTACTTGTACCACTGCTCATGGACAGAACATTGTCAGAAAAACCCGATCAAAGAGAATGTTTTTGCAAAGAGAATAAACCTGCACATAAGAGAATGATAACCATGAAAAGTACTCCTACTGTATCTAGGACATTCCCGGACATTCCCCCGAAGTTGGACTGATGAAAATAATTCTTTACTTTAATAGAAGTTGGATTGATGAAAGAAATTCTTTCCCTTAAATAGAAGCAGGATTGATGAAACAAATTCTATGCTTAAATAGAAGTTTGATTGACGAAAGAAGTTCTATGCTTCAACAGAAGTTGGATTAATGACAGTTATCATGGACAATGGTAGAGTTACCTACTTACTGTTCGGAGGAAAATGTCCGGGAGGGAAATGTCCGGATACCACTCTCCTACCAATGACCTTAGACAGAAATTACAAGAAAATTGTCCATCCCATGAAAATTAAATTGACCACCAAACTGACCCTATCAACACCCATTGAGGCATTGACTGACCTTGGCACAATTGGTCATACTCATCGGATCCGTCCTGGCAGTCCCTGTGGCCGTCGCAGGCACTCTGACCATCCACACATTCCCCGCTGTTGCACCGAAATTCGCGTGTGGTACAAGTAGGAGATGCTGAAGCACACAAAAATATCCAAAAATAGTTTTTAAACCAATTGTTCATTTTCAATATTATTATTAACTTATTGCTAGTCCTACCATTATAAAGTTACACATTACAACCAAATAAAATTAAGTTATATCATGTATTGCTTTATATATGCTTTCAATAAAAAGTGTGGTGGTTACCGTTATATGTATTATATGTTATATGTCATACTGCTATTTTAGTTAAGATTGTAGCCTATATTGTTTTGTTAATGTCGTTTAATGGTCTCTTCTTATGTTTTTGTTTGTTTATTCCAATCTAAGTATCGACTGGCTGTAATTTAGCGGGATCCATGATCCCTTTTGGACCCCATGTAACCAGTAGGCCTACATATCAATTCATTGCCTTATTGTTTCATTGTTTTAATCTTTTATTTCCATGTGTTTAACTGTACTTCCCACTCATTCCTTTTACTTTCGATATTTAGTTTAAATTAGTTAAGGTTAGTTAAGATTTTTATGTTAATCAAGTCAACAACTGTTATACTATGTCAAGCATCTTTCGGTCGCCACCAAAGTTCGACCGTACGTTACAGCAGAAAATAGCGTACGCGTACGGTACGTAATTTACTAAAAATAATAGCGTACGCGTACGGTACGTTCGTATTCCGTACGTATGAGCAACCTTTAATATTAGTTGCTTCTCGTGACGTCACATTTTGTCTCCTCATTTTCTCGTCGTTTTTTCTCGTCGTTATTACGTCACTTTACAGTTCTTATTTGTAGTTCCGTTTCAGCGAAGAGGTAAATTATTATTTTGTTTCTATTTTGTATAATTTGATTATTTTATCTACAGAAATAAAACAGGCTGACGGATTCATATTTTTCTTGCATGGGTTAGTAGTACTTAGTACGGCCGCGTGGCAAGAACGCACATAATAAAAAAATATAAAAATTAGCGTACGCTATTTATTAATTTAGCCAAAAAATAGCGTACGCGTACGGTACGCATTTCAGCAGAAAAAATAGCGTACGTTCCGTACGTACGGTCGAACTTTGGTCGCCACATATTATGTTGAAATTGTATAGAGGTGTCCCTACTTAGCGGGATCTTTGATCCCTTCAGGGCCTTCCCTTGTGGCATTCAACAATCCATACTTAAAAGTGCAATCTGATTTGTAATATTATTGTTTATTGTTGTTTGGCTACAAATAAACGATTGATTGATTGATTGATTGTTATTAATGTAATTTGGGAATTGAAGAAGGGATCCAGTTTGCTGGCATAGGCGTAGCTACATTGAGGCATGGGGAGGCTCTAGCTAAAATGATATGATTTAACTTCTATTGACCAATGACCCCAATGACCAGAATTTTGCCAATGGTCTGTGAAGTTTCCTCCTCTTGAATTTAAGTCTGGGCTCATGAGTGCTTCAGTTATAAGATTCTTAGACCGTAGGAGCATCATTATGAGAAGTGTCCACAGGGAGATGAAAAACGAGCATGTTACCCTTCCCTTATTCTTATTAAAAAAGGAGTTTCCTCAGAAAATTAACTGAATTATTATTACTAGTATCCTTGTTATTTTTATTCTCTATTTCAATCAAACTTATTTTTACACAAAACAATTTTTGGCAGATATCGATAAAGCATTAGGCCTAATAGGTTAAACCAACATTTCCCAAAGTGTTGAGAAATTGCAGACTTTACATAATTAAATGATTGTCTACTTGTCACTCAAACAATTCATTTAAAGATGAGCAAGACTAGGGCCATACTATTCTATTCATTCATTCATTCATTCATTCCGGATATTTATATAGCGCCTCTTCAAGAAACCTACTCAGAGGCGCTCCCAGCCCAGCCACGGCCAAACAGAAAGGAAACTATTCACCACTATCCTATTCTATTTACGGACTTATAAAGCGCCTCTCACAGTATAACCAAATCAGAGGCGCTTCCAGTGCGAAGGGCCCCTCGAAAAAAGAAAAGTCTGAAGAGAACGAGCAGAAACAGTAGTGCCCCAGATAACATCACAGCTCGAGTTATAGCAGGGAGGTCATTCCACAGCAAAGGACCAACAGAGGCATAGGCACGATGTTGTGCTGTGGCAGTCCGAGATCGAGGAACTAGAAGGTCATGATGGTCGAAAGAGCGGAGAGGACGTCCAGAGGTAGCTGAGATAGTCTGATAACTCTGATATACGGTCACTTTAAGGCGCCCTTGTAACGGCATGTGCTGTGTTACGACGCCATAGAAATTGTCGGCATTATTATTATTATTATTATCACTATATAGCGATAGCGCATTGGATAACACACTGGCGTAGAGAACGAGAGGTACCAAGTTCGAGTCCCGTAGGGCGGACATGCTTTGTAGGCTGCTATTAGCGCCGTGTATTGCAGGCTGTCTGTTCTGTTAGTAGTTAAGATTGTTTCAATTGCATAACATGTAAATGTACAGCGCAGTGCGTTTGTCAGGCGCTTAATTAAAGAAAAGATTATTATTATTACTACACATAACAACCATGTACTTTTACATTACCATTTACCTTGCATGCTTTAGTTACAACAACGCGTGCCACTCTTAGCCCGGTTTTACCACATAACAAAAGCAGTTTTACCACATAAGAAAAGCGATAGAAGATTCCTGTTCTGGAGTAAAGGTACCTGTTGGACAATTGTACTCGTCCGAGCGGTCAGAGCAGTCAAAGCGTCCATCACATTTGAGTCGGGCATCAATGCACGCTCCAGTCACGCAGCGAAACTGTGTCACAGGTGAACAGGTTGGCTGTGGTCTGATTGGCGTACCGGTTGCAACTGCAAAAGAAAGACCACTTTAAAATTTCTGATCTAATCTCGAATGACTTGTCTACCACTGTTATCATAATAATAAGATACGTGCCTACTGACAAGCTCACTCACAAACCCGAGTTACATTGAACCATTGAAACATGACGGTACAAATTTCATGATCTTATTAAACACACGTCTTGGCAGCCTGTTAGGCACCTACTAATTTTACAGTGCCCTAGGGAGTGGAAGGCTGAGACGACCTAGAGGGGTTACGTGTATGGAACCGCGTCTTTAGTAGTAGTAGCAGTATGATAACAAAGATCATCGCCCTCCTCCTTCATCCAGTCTTGGGACTGGCACTGCCTGGCATTAAGGCACGGGCGTGCAGTGGCAGAGTTAACTGCAGATTTGTTCTTCAAGCAAGAGTGTTACCACCTGACTATATCCCCCTCTCTTGGGATAGTCATAAGACTCATAACGCCCAAGGCGGCAATTAATGGTCAATGGAAATTGAAGACATTGTAAACAAATCAATCTGTTAGACAAACCTGATTAAATGCAATATAGGTCAGAGGAAAACTTGCATAAGTTAATAATTACAAACATGGCACATCTGAAACATGCATCTGGAACGGCCATCATCATCGTCATTGTCATCATCATCACATCATCATCATCATCATCATCATCATCATCATCATCATCATCGTCATCATCATCATCATCATCAGTTCCTGACACCAGCCATTTCGTGGCGATGGGTACAAATAAATTATATCCATCGCCTTCGGTCATTTGTCAAGTCCATTGCTCCCCTTAGTGTTAGTCCAAGTGATATTATCTCCTCATTTATGTCGTCTATCCAGCATAGTCTTGTCTACCATTCTTTCTTTTCCCTTGAATCTTGCATGTAGTGCATTTGTGTGGGATTCGGTCAACAGGAATTCTCTGTACATGTCCAAACCATCTGGAGTAATTGAATAATCATTGAACGACTACCAGAGTTGTTTTGGTAGCCAATGCTTGTCTTATGTAATCATTTATTTTCTGTAGTCTTTAAATCCCTGCGATCTTCTGCAGCCAATTCATTTCGGCTGCAAGCATTCTTTCCTCATCTTGCTTTTGCCTTTGAAATGAAAGTGTTTAATGGTGGACTTTTCGAAATCTAATGACCTTTATGGCTCTGTTGCCATAATGTAAGTATGTATGTATGTATGTATGTGGCCATTTATATAGCACCTTATGAGACATCAGTCGATGAAATCGCTTAGAGGGAAATCTGCCAAACTTCAGCTGTTTTCACAGTTCATCCCAGAAATGCTAAATCATGTTACATAACCACAAAAACACGGTTTGAGTTTGGCGTTATCGCAACACTTAGTGAAATTCAAAAGCACCGATTAGAACCACAGTTTTAGAATCAACAGCAGAGGCCATACAAGGGCGATAAAAAGTGAAAGCACGTTATGGTACCATGGCGCCTTGGCGCCACACCAAAGACTGCCTTGTAACGAGGTTCGCAACATAACATCGTCTGCAAAGAACCGTAATCATATCACGACTTGGCATTGCTGCAATGAATGCCACAACAAGAAATTGGTTTGCTCAGAGGCAAGAAGAGATTACGATTAGGTCAAGTTCAGCTGTGAGACTAAAAGTCCTACAAGGCTGGCTGGGCTGAAATAAGCACAATTACTCACAGTCCGAAAAATGGCAGCCATAACAGATCTACATTAGAAAAAAATCCTAGCGCTAAGCAGAAGTTGTAACAAACTGTAATTGTAACTGTAGTTGTAATGACAGATTTATGTAGAGCCTTTTAAAAAGAAACTTAACCGAGGGGCTCTGGACCTAAAAAAAGAAGAAAACCAGGATCGAAGAGAATTGACATGGATAAGCTGGAGAAAGTGCAAAGAAGAGCTACAGAAATTATATGGGCTACAAGGATTTGAGCTATGAAGAAAGGTTGAAAAGGTGTGGGCTAACAACATTGGAGAGAAGGAGGAGCAGAGGAGATCTAATAGAAGATTATAAGATTATAACTGGAAAGGAAGCACTACAGTGGGAGAGGTTCTTTGAATTAGCTCAAACGAGGCGACTCGTGGACACAGGTATAAGTTATTTAAGAAGCCGAAAAGAACATTAGGGCAGAAATTCTTCAGTGCAAGAGTTGTAGACTTGTAGAATGTTTTGGAAGATAGTACTGTCTCAGCGGACACTATCACAGCTTTTAAGAGGAAGCTAGGAAATTAGGGCTATTAAGCATGTTCCAGGATAATTTGCAGTGGTTTCAACACAGACTAAACGTCTTCTGAACCACATAAAACATTTTTATGTTATGTTTACGTTATGTATTCAAGCACTTACGAAATACAGATAGAGAGCAACCACGGCAAAGCTTCTACAGTATGCTGCACCTAGGACTTTTACACAGGGGGAATGTTCAACCAGGTCACCCTGTGCAGCTGAACGAAGAGATTTACCAAAAGGAAGGGATGAGATCGGGACACACAACTCCCTGAGATAAGATGGAGGAACACAAGGCAGTTACGCATAAGCATTAGGATATTAAACTCAATACGTTACAAGTGCATGTGGCAACCAGTAGAATTCCTCCAAAACAAAAACTTCACTTGCAAAATTTCAGCAGATACCCTGTACAAGGTAGCACAAGTACGGACAGACTCAGTCCTTTAGTGGAACTGCAAAAACCTGGTTGACTAGGCAGAGGAGCATAACAAGTGAGTGTCGTTAAAAGTAGTGTAAACACGTCAGTGTCTACGCAGTTAAACATAGCAGATGAGTTAAGAACAAAAAGAGGAGTTCAAAGGGAGCTCTATATCTCGGCGGCGAATACGTTAATGAGAGCAGTGGGAAGAGAGAACCGGGTAAGTTACTGCTGCGGTTGCTGTAGGTGCCCCATATCAGTGCAATAGATGACATTGCATCTTCAGTTGGAAGTGGCATTGAAGTAAGTAAGTATATTCTTTATTAGCCAATCGCACTTTGGTGTACAGACATGTGGAGAATAGTCCTGACAGTACAACTATAGGAAAACAAGAGATGATGAAACCCCTATAATATTTATCCAAAGCTGCATGTCAACTTCAGACTTTGACATGTCAAGTCTTAAACTACTTCAGACTTCAACACTGTTTAATTCGTGTGAGATTGAGGATCTGTGAGAAAGTGCTGTTGAATGTTTTCAGGCTGTTGTGTTCTGAATATCAATTGACCGACCGACTGACTCATTGACTTCATTAAAGTGATTAATTGACTAAATGATTAATTAATTCACTTTGTCACTGACTGACTGAAGCAATCACCTCAATATGGTAACAGACTCATTGTCACTGAAAGTCAAGAAGAACCTTAAACTCACTCATCATAATTTATTACCAATGCTGCAAGTCTTTAGTTACTTTAGGGTGCCATACTTATAATTAAAGAAGCCAAGAATACCATCCTCAAAATGCAGCAAATGTAATGAAGGTGTTCACACTTAATCTCCTCATTGTCACCATCATCAACATGGAGGAACTCAACCCAAATCAACCCCCTTTACTCCTAACAGGCGCTCGTTATCTGACAACAGAAACATCCAAATGTACCAGAACTGTAGCCAACTATATTAGAACTGGATTGACCTCCCCCGATTCTTACCTGGCACCAAAACAACCTGGCTATTGCAGACGTGATTTATATATCCCCAGTGTAAAAAGCTGGTCTCTTCAACGTGGTTTTATGTGTGGCACTGAGACATTTTGGAGAGTTTTTACATTACATTAAATTAGAACTGAAAGTACAATAACCCTTAATCAGATAATTTAGTCCACAACTTCGTACTGGTACTAGAAAAACTCAAATACACACTACTACTTATACACACCTACACACACCTACACAGACACACACAATCACACAGAAAAAGAAAGCTACAGCTGTATTATGCCAAATAAACTCCCTCCAGTGTTCACTAATCATTACCTTTAAATTACCATAGATAGAATTTAATTACTTATAGACCAACAACAATCCAAATTCAACTGGCAGTAACTTCTTTTCCCACTGGAGAACAAAATGCTGTTGATATAACTGAGAAAAACTGGTTATTAGAAAGCAAACAATGAAAAGGATACATAGAATTTTTGCAAAAAAACAGATCTTATTGGTGCATTTCAGTCAATTATGAACCTGTTTTTGGTCATTTCGTGAGTTAATTAGTAGGAAATTAGTAACTTCATAAATCAATTGTCTGTGTATTATAGTAGTTCAATATGAGTGGTAGCAATAAACAGTTTATTCGAAATTATGTACATGCCATTTATACAATGATTTATAAGAGAAATCGAGTAAGCAGGAGAAAGCATCACATGTCACAAATGACCAAAAAGAATGAAGATGAATTATATGGCACTCTAGATTTTTATATATGGCCAAAAAGGGGATGGTTCACTGGTACCTACTGTCATTAAATGGCTGATGGGTGGCAGTGGTGGTGGTGGCAGTGGTGGTAGCGGTGGTGATGATGATTGGGATGCTGCTGCTGCTGCTGATGATGATGATGCTGCTGCTGCTGCTGCTGCTGATGATGATGATGATGATGATGATGATGATGATGATGATGATGATGATGATGATGATGATGATGATGATGATGATGATGATGGACGATGACGATGGATAATAATGATGATGATGATGGATGATGATGATGGATGATGATGATGATGATGATGATGATGATGATGATGATGACAGTTAAACATAAAAACGTCAGTTCAAAACTCATGTTTGTCTGTGATGGTCGTAGCTATGAATGAACTGAGGGTATTGGATTTCCAACTGGTTGTTAAGACAGAATTCTGCAACCCTTAGCATTTAGTCGTTAGCATTTTGAGTCTCATGTGTCAAGCGAAATGCTCTCAAGCTTTGCAGTGTCCAAAGGTTAAATAAGTAAGTAAGAATATTCTTTATTATACCAGTTGCATGACCACACTCTGGTGTATATACATCCTAATTAAAAAGAGTACAACAGTCTAATTATAATAGTTTATCCCATTACAGGTAGATTGTCTGCACGAGGCAGGGAGTGGTCATGCGATCGATCGTGGTTCTTAGGTATATATATATAGTTTGGGCTGTTTGGGTGGTAGTAACCTATGCAGCACATGGGTCGGGTTCCTTAGAACCAGGTAAAAAGACTGATGTTCACATCCCGACCCTTGGATGTTTATGATCACTCAGTGCCTCACCCTTAATACCCTTAGACCATGAACAGATTTACTGCTGACAAAAGCTTTAAAAATCTGAATGAGGGATCCGTTTGGTAGGGACCCTCTGTTTATGCACTGGTTCTCTATCAGTATTTACTTTTCTGTCGATTTGGTTTCTTATTTGTAAATGACTCAATGACTTTGGCACCATTCAGCACACTCAGCACTTCCGTGAGCAGCCACTATGTCAAATGTCGAGATAATGAACAAATTGTTCCTGGATTTAGAGTTGTTTATTAGTATCTGTGGAATACATCATCAATATATAGGGTGACACGAAAGTTCGTTCACCGTTTTCAAAATGCGTTGTCTCAGTAACGGCTGCATATTTCTTTATAATATTTTGTCAGTACATACATAAGTCAAACGAAAGATACTGGTAAGAATTTGATTATGATCCGGTCCGTGGTTGCCATTATTTATAAGAAAATGTAAAGACCACCAGTTTTTGCGGAAAAAACGGCGTTCATCAAATTAACACAGTAAAGGAAATGTGTAGCCTCGTACACAATAAGACACTGTTGTTACCTAGGACATAAAGACGTAGGCTATTAGCGTACAGTATCTTCTTTCTGCTTAATGACAGCACTGACTCTATCCGGCATAGACTGGATCAGCGTCTGAAGTGTCCCACTGCTATCGATCTCCACTCTCGTTGGAGGCGACGTTTGAGCTGATAAACATTTTTTGGCTCAGGATCTTTATAAACGCTGAGAGAGATAAAATACTCCACAAGTTCTCAATAGCAGAGAGGTCCGGGGAGTTGGGTGGCCAATCCTTCGGCTTTATGTGTGACGGGAGGTTGTCGTCCAGCCACTTCGTCGTCACAGCTGATGCATGACAGCGTGCACCATCCTGCTGAAATACTGGAACAGCGTCTGAAGTGTCCCAACTGCTATCGATCTCCACTTAATGAAAATGACAACGGCAGTGTCATGCAACGAAAGTTATTTCTTGACAATGATCTAGGAGTATTTCAGCAGGATGGTGCACGCTTTATGTCCTAGGTAACAACAGTGTCTTATTGTGTACGAGGCTACACGTTTCCTTTACTGTGTTAATTTGATGAACGCCGTTTTCTCCGCAGAAACTGGTGGTCTTTACATTTTCTTATAAATAATGGCAACCAAGAACCGGATCATAATCAAATTCTTACCAGTATCTTTTGTTTGACTTATGTATGTACTGACAAAATATTATAAAGAAATATGCAGCCGTTACTGAGACAACGCATTTTGAAAACGGTGAACGAACTTTCGTGTCACCCTATATCAAGTATGCACACCCTACCAGGCGAGCATTTCCATTGGGCATAAGATGAGACTTAAATGGGCTCTAAACGGGTTCCATACGGGAATGTGGGTTCACTATATGCTGGCATGCTTGTGGGGCATTGCCCATTACTTGAAGCATTAGTAATGAAGAATTGCCAGATTAAATCAGCTCTTAGATTAGATTAAAACGTATGTGATTATCAAGCATTGCACAGATTTTTAAATTTAGTGCTCATGAAAACAGACATCTCTGGATTAGAATTAGATTAAATTAGATATGGTTTGATTATCAAGCAAAGCGTTCTGGAAGAAACACGTTATTAGATGGAAGCGTTGCAGGAACTCAGCGAGATTACGCGTGCAGTCCCATAGCGGAGTAAGCGGAGGTATGCACGACATGCAACAATATCTGTGAAGGTTTGTTACCTCTCGTTTCGTCCGATCTTAGAAATCCTTGAAGTGCAAAGGCTCTCTGTTCATACTCCAACTCCTCATCACCTAGATTCAGCGTCTTAAACGGCGTAATCGCCTCCTCATGAACATTAAGAAACAACACCTGGTAGAGCTCGTTCGCCGGTATAACGTTATCCTCCGGAATGGCATACGCGATCACTCCGGTAGGCACGTCGGCACTCGCATAGTGGATACCCAGGAAGTCCCCTTGCTCCACCCGCACTGGACGGTCAATCTGGACGCTGTGGATCCCGATCGGCGCCGGCGGCAGCTCCACGAGGCCCTTCATAACATAGTCCAGCGTTCCGGTCTTACTCCAGACGCCGACGAACGCTGACCCGTCTCGCGAACCGCGAAAGTAATCGAGGCGCTCCAGCCACCCGCCGCACGTGAACCGATTGCCGAGCAGGAGGCTAGCCCGGGTGTCGCCCAACCGTGGCATACTCGTTGGCGGTCGACCGATTGTGCTGGGACAAGGAGGCAGTTCAGCGGCGACGTCGCCTGCAAGGTGGAAACAAGACGCGCTCAGTCAAAACGGTGAACTGCGAGTTAAACTTCAACAGGTTTCTTCATTAATTAATTAATTTGTTAATTTAAAGAACTTATTGCGTGTGCTGACGGTCCACCTTAATTTGAAGCGCTAATGTAGACTATTCACTAGGGGTGAAACCGTGAAACGGAGTTTTGCATGTGTAGGAGTAAAGTACAATGGGTCTTGATAAATTATTTTAATGACAAGCATAGAGCAATTAAAGTTGTTATCATCATTAGGAGTTACTCTGCTCTTCTTAACTTCTACAGTACAAACTTTTACAAGCTCCTTCCTACTTCCAGCTGCCAATTCAGTATGCTATGATAGGGCAAGGAAACCCTACAATGAATGTTGCTCCATTTAATGCACATGAGATGTAAACAGTGTTGAGTGTCAGTTTCAGGTTCAATAATCTTTTTTATTATGGGATTCGCGATAGTCTAATGGTTCTTGTGCTGGACTGTCAAGAGAGATGTTGGGAGTTCAAATCCCCACCAGGGCAGAAATTTGATTTGAGATTTCTGCTCCACCTATGCCCCTGGCCAACTCAGTCATAATAAGTAAACTGACCGTATGCTGTCGGCGGGAAGATGAGATGGCAAGGAAGAGGACTGGCCACCCGACCTCATATGCTGTGGTTAAGAAAAATGAAGTCACTAACACTTCATACAGAGTATTACAGATGGCTGCCTCTCAGGCTAGCTTGTTTACCAGACTATGCAACCCATGTAACAACCAATAAAACTTGCTGTCAAAGATACGACCCTTTCGGCTTTAGATGTTGAGCTGAAGCACTGAAGAAAATCTCAATCAACTGTACAATCTTCCTTACCATTGCACTGCTTGACAATGTATTCTCACTTTCACATGACATGGGTCAACCGAGTTTCAAACTATAGACACATAGGGGAATCGTATGACATGTCACATACAACTGGACCGGTGTAACCTTTGTGGCATAGCATAGGTCTGCAGAAAAAATACAAATCGATAGCCTATCTAATCACTACAATAAATTTATCTGAAGTAGGCTACATATATAGACCAGGCACGTAGCGAGATTTAAATTCAAGAGGAGGCAACTTCACAGGCCATTGGCAAAATCCTGGTCATTGGGGTCATTAGTCAATCAAAGTTCCAGTATATAAAAAAGCAAGAGGAGGCAACTGCCTCCTCGTGCCTCGATGTAGCTACGCCAATGATATAGACAAGTGATTTAAAAATTTGCAAAGCGAATGATGTTACCAGACTATGCAACCCATGTAACAAATGGACTTTGACTTTGAAAAAGGCACCTGCGAACAGCATGACTAATTTGGATCATTTACAGTGCTCCCTTTAGACATCCATAATTTGGCTATAAATGTGATTTGTTTGCAAATGCCTACAACTGATCAGAGATCAATACAGTTTTGTTCAGTTCAGTTATGTTAACTTCTGTAAAGTTGTGAACACAACGCATAGTGCACCATTGACAGTAAAATGGTTCAAACTGCCTGCAATCTTGGTCCCATCCAGCAATAGTACATAACACAACACAATGAAAAAGTCATATTAGTTTCATGATACCTAAAGCGTGAACGTTGAACTAATCCGATCCGATCCAGTTGATGATCAATTGGATCAGATCAAATCGATTTGGTATACAGTAGTCATGAATGATCATCTGTGTCAGTCAGAAAATATATTCACAATTTTTTGTTGGATCAAGTCATGTATGCATGCATGTATTTATGTGTGCATGTATGTGCTAATATGAAAACATGTACAGTAAACTAAGTACCCAAATGCACTAATATGAAGACATGTACTGCAAACTAAGTACCTAAATGCACTAGAAACAGACTGGACATCACAGTGAATATGACTGCTGCCGATTCCAATGTATTTATGACTTCTGCCTAGATAAACTAATTGCAATCGTAAACTCTTTTAAAGCACACCTTAAAGCTAAGTGCAGGGCACCAGCTTATTCACGAGAGTGTATCATGTCAGAGAAGGAGTTGTTCTGAGATACAAATTGCAGAACGAAGCATGACATTAGCTGACATTGATACAGACATCACAGAACTCCATCTACAGAACTGTCCTTGCTTTCACTTGCCATAAGAAGGCAGGACTTTTAGAATCAGACGCCCAGCAGGGAAAACAGGAGATGAGTTTTAAGCCATGATTTATATCTGTAGACTATATACTGTCAAACCGCTTGAGGCAAAAGGGTGGATGCCCACTCCACTGATACATCCAGACACCATCCAACAACCACTGCCGCCACCACCACCACCACTACCACTATATACCATCTACTGTCAAGGTTTCTCTTCAATCAGTCATACGCCCGTAAATCCAGACAACATGCCAACAGGTTTCCATACACCCACGGCATGACTAATATCCAAACAACAGCAAATGAGTAAGAGCATAAATGCAAAGCACTGGCCATCCTTTTGCACCAATGTCTGTAACAGCAGACACTTTCAGGTATAATGATCACACTCACCATACACTGTCAATGGAAAGATTAGGCTGTGAGGGAGAGGGCTGGCCACCCGCCCTCATTCGCCGAGGATAAGAAAATGAAGTTGTTGACACTTTTTACCCATGGAAGTCTCTCAGGCTCTCTTAAGGGACTGCTAAAAAATCCATACCATTAACAGTGGTCGTACAATTGCAGTCAATGCTGGCAAACCCAAACTCAGTTACAGTAAACTCGTTATCTACCAAAAGCGACTCTGTCCATATACTTTAGTGCCACAAAAGCAACTTTATGTATCAGTCTCAATACAATACAATACAATACAATACAATACAATTGCACTTGATACTGTTCTCCTTCCAAACCTCAGAAGTGTACCCAACACCATATGACAAAGCATCGATGGTGCTGACAATTGTGCGTGAAGAACTTGCTCAAGGTCCTTACACAGTAGACACTCAAACCCGTACCCTGCCTTAAAATGATGCATGTTTTAATAAGTCTCCCATGGCAGATGTAATAAGAGACTGATTACAATCTGAAATAGGGCCTACGTCAATTTATTGAAGACAAATTGGACTTGATTTCAGTATGATTTCCTCCTTCTAGCCTCAAACTTGAATTATTCATTCCTTCATTCGTTACGAGAATTTATATAGTGTCCCTTTAAGAAACCTTCTCAGGAGTGCTCCCAGCCAGCCACGACTCAAGAAAAAAGACTTGAGTGACTTATAAAACCCAATTGGGTTGATCAGGAGTAATGAACGCAGTTCTGGCGGGAGATCATTCCAGATGGAGGGGCCCACAACTGAGAAAGCTCGCGTTGTCTAGTAAACAAGCGCGCACGTGAAACTAAAAGGTCACACCTCGTCGCAGGGTGAACTTTCATATATAAATTTCGTATGGTCAATATGAAAATAAAATTAATCGTAACATCTGGATCAAGTTACGAAGTTTAGAATACGGGTGGTCTGTATCTCCGACAGGGAGCTTTCTCCATTCAAAACTGACATCAATCCCACCTGTTTCAATATTACAGTATTTTTTATTGTCTCTTCACACAAAGCCTGGCACATTTTATTGGTTTCGTTTGGCCAATAACACTCACGAGTAACAAATGCAAAGCTAAGGGCAAGGCCAAAAAGCCCAACATGAAACCAATCATCACCGAAGAGTCTGCAATATGAGACTCAAGTCCAATCGTAGATACAGCAACTCGTAGCCGTGTGGTAACAGTTACAGCTAACTGCTACATGTATACAGAGCTAATACCTATGATTCTTCTCTCAGCTGATGGATATATAGCTTGCCAACAAATGTGCTACTTAAGTTACTTACTTACGTAGCGTGTCTGCACTTACGGCTTAACGGCATTTGGCTGAGACTGGCTAGCAGGTTGTTCGACTATAAAACTAGACTAAAACCTAGACTGGTGAGAAATGTACACACTGTCTCAAACACCCTATTATTATAAACATCATTTTGTTTACAATTGCTAGCACCACCCAAGTGTGTGTATGAAATAAACCACAAACAAGATTTAGAATTCCGATTTCCTATTTCTTGCCTCAAACTTTGACAGCTTTCCTGGTCCATTCATTAAATCATTATCATATTCCGACTTTTAAACCAGATTGATTAATTGCAACTATAAAATTTAACCTTTCAAATAGCATAATTTAAATGGCTTTAGTTTACGAAGTCCAATTGTTTATGCACAATGCAGTGCAAAAGATGCTTATTGCATTCTAATCAAATCTGCACAATGTTAATTCAGCAAATTATATGACTAACTTCCGTAGTCTTGCTAGAACAGTGGCGTAACGAAGGGGGGGCAGAGGGGGGGCAACCGTCCCCGGGCGCAGCACAAGGGGTGCAAAATTGTCTTTCAGTGGTACACATTACTATGACAAGAACGATTAAAAGTCCAAAAAAATTTTAAGGGGCGCAGTCATCAACCCTTGCCCCAGGGGGCTGAAACCCTTCGTTACGCCACTGTGCTAGAATGATCTCAAATCTTGAATACTAAACAATAGTACCATTCACTGAACTGGATCAGTTCTGTTTATAAACTGGATTGGAAAAATTTCAACATTTTTTCCTGCTTAAGGGAAAACTTAACTGTTCATCTGATACACCACACATGAAAAGCTCTACAGACAATTGTTATCGGTGACCCGGAGGAAGTGGGAACTGGAAGACTGGGGAGGGAACTGAACAACCAAATCCAGTAAACTTAACATTAAAAACCCGTTGACAGAGAACAGCTGGATATCGAGTTCCATCTAAACCGCCATTTAGACCTTGATCCTTTCTGTCGCACGGAAAGAGCCAACAAGGCAACAACTTGTACAGAAATTGTCTCAGATTAGAAAAATAAAAATCTGAAACGAGATAGTCGTGTTATGTGGGTGTTGGTCTACTTCCAAGTAGATATCCAGTAAGATATCTCCTTAGATATCTGCATAAAAATTGTTATTTGTTTGTAACTCAATATTTTTATAGCTCCTGTTCAAGAAAAGTCGTCAGACCCGACAATATAAGACCATGACCAAACAGAATGGTCTTCAACAGAAGACCACATGGAGGCAGAGAAGGAGTAGAACTATCATGCTGCAGATTACACGGATGTCTGCTCCTAAACGAAGGTCAACAACAGTGAAACTGCTACGTTGCAATGTGGAAGTACAAGACAAGAGACAACTAGAAACACTTCACAAAGGAATGATCTGTGGCTAGGAAAAGATAACAATATTCAGCATTTAAAGTGGGTTCGAACGGTTGGAACGAGTGAGAACGGTGTTCCCACTGCTCTCGAAATTCTTTGCCTGCATTCCCACAACTCATCATGCAATGGAACCCTGGTAATACATGAGTTCCAATAAAACTCTTCTTCGGAGTTCCCACAGCTCACCCAAAACCACTTTAACCATTGACAATAGTGCAAGTATGAGTTTGAGTTTGTGAGTGTGTGTATGTGAGTGAGTGAGTGAGCCAGCCAGTCAATCAAATCTTGGGTAAAATAAGTAAGTAAGTCAGTTGCTAACAGATCTCAAGCCTACCAGACCAGGCCACACAGTTGACTTAATTAGTTGACTTAATTAATTAAAACAACACTGACTTAATTAGTTGGCTTAATTAATTAAAACAGAGTTGACTTCATTAATTGAAACAGACTTGACTTAATTAATTGAAACAGAGTTGGCTTAATTAATTGAAACAGAGTTGACTTAATTAGTTGACGTAATTAATTAAAACATAGTTGACTTAATTAATTGAAACAGAGTTGACTTAATTAATTGAAACAGAGTTGACTTAATTAATTGAAAAAGAGTTGGCTTAATTAATTGAAACATAGTTGACTTAATTAGTTGACGTAATTAATTAAAACATAGTTGACTTAATTAATTGAAACAGAGTTGACTTAATTAATTGAAACAGAGTTGGCTTAATTAATTGAAACAGAGTTGACTTAATTAATTGAAACAGAGTTGACTTAATTAATTGAAACAGAGTTGACTTAATTAGTTGACGTAATTAATTAAAATATAGTTGGCGTAATTAATTGAAACAGAGTTGACTTAATTAATTAAAACAGAGTTTACTTAATTAGTTGACTCAATTAATTAAAACATAGTTGACTTAATTAGCCACTGAGATCAGATAAATTCTCAAGCACTGCTCTACATAAAAAAGCTTTTTGCTAGGGCCGTATGTTTTCTTTGCATGCCGCATGTTGGCTTCAATGAATTATAAGCAGCTTTATCACCATTCACACAGTCTAACTGTTCTGGGTTCTGAGTACTGATAATTCCACAACGGTTGGGGTCAAAGCAATTATACTGCATTTGACACAGTGACCCTGGGAAATACCCCCACCATCAGTAAGTCCTGTGACTACGTTTTCAAGATCTAGGCAATAAACTCCATGCTTGCTGTGGTGCAGCCGGTCGGAGCACTGCAGTCAGAACGTAAGGCCAGGAAAGGTAATTGCTCATTTTTATGTTTTGCGGTCTGTCGTCAGACTCTTGCAAAGGAATGTTGCTTCTGGAGCTTGAAGATACCCTCAGCCAAAGTGGAAACAAGACGACAGTAAGTCAACAAAAATAGGCCCAGTCTGCCCAGAAAACCTGTCTTCAGAAGTTGTGTGGCAAGTCAACAACAAAGTGCCCACTGGACATGTTTATCGGAATCTTAAATTTCGAATCGAACGTGCACTGTTACCAAACGCACTCCTTCCTTGTCATTAATGTCATGCATGCTAACACACTTATTGAAGAAGAGCAGTCCCTTAAGCTAACTCCCAGAGGTATAAAATGGTAACGGCTCCATTTTCTTAGCCTCGGCCAATGAGAGCAGGTGTAAACACTGTACAGTCCTCTCCCTCATTAGGCCTACTTGGTCTATGGTCTTGCCTTCTGTTCAGGATTTCCTACATTTGAACTACAGGACTCGGTTGCAAGGTATTGCAGAACTTTGAGCCAGAGACAAAAAAGTAATGGATTCGACAGCCAGCTATGCCAAAGACTTGTGGAGGATCCCAGGAGACATCGAGGGCTGTGGATGAGCATAGACTCCTAGATACCATTAAGCTTAATGGTATCTAGAAGTCTATGGTCTGTGTCACTAGGCCTAATGTGTGTTTACAGAGTTGTACAGCTTGTTTGTTATCTGCTACATATAGGCTATACACGTCTGTGTGTTTGCGTTACTGCCTGCCCTTCATGCATGCTCCATGCCTGTTTTGTACAGTAAAATCAGCCACAATAATATTTAAATCAGCATTAAATATTTAATACTTCTACTTTGGTCAAATGTTCCACAGCTCGTATATGCTCGACGATACTAACCCTAACCCTGACCATAAACGCCCCTCACGACGCCTAACCTAACCTTTACCGACACTTAGGCTACAACACCAGTAAACTTACGCACTATATCCTTCAGCCCCCGATACTATAAGCTTGCCCATATAAAACCAAACCATGAACAGACATATTCCTATAAGATACTTGCTTACCATCAGTGTGTCGTAGGAATCCGAAGCCAGTTTCACTGACTTGGATGTCCCCTATGGCTCCACTTTTGACAGCGTTGTGCAGGATATTGAAAAGCGTGAAGCGATCGTCAAATCCACTGGAGTGCAAGTCAATTGTCACCAGCACAGATGACGGGACATTGGCTTCTCCGCCTGCGAGTCTAGAGAGAAATAACGAGCAACAACAACAACAACTGGTTAAAAAGAAGTCAAAGTTAATAAAAAGATGGGTTGGGGAGATGGTTGAATGGTAACACGCTGGCATGAAGATCAGAAGGATGCGGGTTCGATACCAGGTAGCCCCCTTAGGTTGACTCAGCCTTCAACTCATTTGTGGGCTACTGTAAAATGAGCAGTAGGACAGATGGGCGCCTTGCAGGCTGCGATACAGTTAAATTCAACTCCTTGTAAACTTGTCATCATCTGTTACTACTATATCATGTAATCTTACTGCGTGCATAACTGCATACTTGTCAGTTTGAATGACCAATAAACGAATATCAAAAAATCATCTGACCAAGCGATTTGGGTGCACTTTCACTGGACAGATGGATGGATGGATGGATGGATGGATGGATGGATGGATGGATGGATGGATGGATGGATGGATGGATGGATGGATGGATGGATGGATGGATGGAGGATGGAAGGATGGATGGATGGATGGAAGGATGGAAGGACGAAGAAACCAATAAAAAATTGACAAATAGATGAATGAACATACGAACAGTAGAATAACATGGCCCTACACAAACTCAGTAGCAGTGACAGATAAAGCGAATTTAATTAATAAAAAACAAATATAATAATGAAGCAGACTCTTAAAACAAAAACTGCACGTTAACCAACCTGAACTCTGCTACAGTGACGGTCTGCTGCCCAGGTGCTACTTGAAAGAGGCTTTCAATGGCTGTCCTAATTAAACTCGAGTGATGAATGTACTCGGAACTGCTCGTGTTGTTGAGTGCCACGCTGTAGCGCCAAGACGTGACATTTATCACACCGCGATACTGGGCTGTAACGTAAAAGTCAACACATCATTATCATTATCGTTTCCTGTAATTTACTGCTGCTTATGTTTTGTTATTGAAGAATAAATTGTAATTAGTAACTTCTATTGCACCGGTGTCTAATGCACAATGCATCATCAATCGATCCTGCACCAAACTCCAGCCGTAATGGGACTAATGGGTGCATATTTCATGAGACAGTGTCCAGACTCTCTAACTAGGATACGAAATTGCAGGGAGTGCTATAACATTACCTGAAGTGTTTTATACAAAGGAATGGTAATGTCAAGGTAAGTGTTCATTAAATTTATTAATTATTTATTCACCTATTTGATATTCATTTATTCTTTGTTCCAAATCACAACAGGACTTACGTCGGTTGTTTATATATTTAAATTGAGTTTTGTTTAATTAACGTTACGGTTTAGAACTGAGGATTGAATTAGCACAAAGACTTGCAATTCTGGGATCTTGGTTCTTACTAAATGCTCGAAGTATTAACACTGACACCAAAAGAGGCACAGATTTAAGTTGGAATGCAATCAATTACACGGCAATTAAGATTAGAGCAATTTACATATTTTTACAATCCACCTCAGACTTTAAAACCCATTAAAGTGTTTCAGAGAGGCTGGCCGTGGCTCACACGAAGATATGATGCAGTGTTGATATAATGATGGTACGAAGAGCATCAGAGGAAATGAAAGCCAGCAAAGAGAGTCAGCAGCAGTAGCAGCAGTAGGGCTACACCAGCAGCAGCCTAGGTCTACAGCATCCTAGGTCTAGACTCTAGACATAGCAGGAAGCCTAAATCATCAGCAGCTGTGGCGTGCAGGCCAGCCCAGGCCGAGACGAAATCAAACGAACTGTCTGCAGCCTCACGTTGCATGTCGTCAGCAGCTACTCAAAGCCTCTGGGGTTTGAACCAGAATAAGCCTGAGCCATGCAATAGATGAGGAAAACTCAGGTGGAAGAACCCGCAACTCTTTACAAGGCCAGGCCTTTGATCATAGTATATCGACATTGATAGAACTCACTTTTTCACAAGAGCTTCTCAAAAGTCTCTAAGTATAGCTTCTCAAAAATCTTTATATATGAATGTAATTACTATGTATGTATTTTTGCTTGTGTGTATAAGAATATCTATGTAGGTGTGTGTGTATATATGTACGTATGACATATGTATGCATGTAAGTATGTGTGTAAGTAAGTAGTATATACGTATACTATGTATGCATGTATGTATGTACGCAAGTGCATGTAGGTATTATGTAAGTATGTATGTATCCGTGTATGTATGCATGCATGCAAGTATGTGTGAGTGTATGTAGGCCCTATGTAGGTATGTATGTACATGCATGTATGTATGTATGCATGTACCGTTATGCATATATGTAAGCATGTATCTAAGTGTATGAGGGAAAGACCATATGGATGTACAGCCTGCAATAAAACCTTAGAGCATACGTATGTTGACCTGACATCCATAACTGCTGGGCGGACAGATTGTTTTAATCTCCAACACTACTTGGTGTAGAAAGTTATGCAGCACAGCTACGGAAGGCCTACATCCCCCACGAAATACCAATCAATTACCTGGTCAACCCAACTAAGAACGGAAGCTACAGACAGCAGGTGTTTCTGAGGAGGGGGGTTTATAACAGACACCATCCCAAATGCACCAACATCATCATCATCCACGTCCACAACATCATCATCATCGTCATCGTCATCATCATCATCATCATCATCATCATCGTCGTCGTCGTCATCATCATCATCATCAGCAGCAGTACATCAGCTAAGATATACCATCATCCTCATCATCATCATCACCACCACCACCATCATCATCATCATCTTAATCATCATCATCATCACCACCACCACCTTCACCACCACCACCACCACCACCACCACCATCATCATCATCATCATCATCACCATCACCATCACCATCACTATCACCATCACCATCATCATTCATCATCACCACCATCATCATCATCTTAATCATCATTATGCTTGATAGTGTAGTGGTTAGCATGCTGGACTGTTAATTGAGAGGTTGGGGTTCAAATCGCCACCAGGGCAGAAATTTGGTTCAAGATTTCTGCCACCTGCACCTCTAGCAAACTCAGCTATAATGAGTACACTGACCGTACACTGTCGGTGGGAAGACGAGACGACAAGGGAGAGGACTAGCCATCCACCCTCATATGCCGAGGCTAAGAAAATGAAGTCTCTAACACTTCATACCCATGGCTGCCTCAGGGAGAGGGAGAGGGAGAGGGAGAGGACTGGCTGCCTCAGGGCTACACTTCATACCCATGGGCCTCAGGCCTAACTTAAAGAACTCTTCTTCTTCTTCTTGGAATGAAGACTGTGCAGTTATTTTCAGTGGAGAAATTCTGCTGATGGATAAGTTTGAGATAATTATATTGGCTTCAAACCCTTAATAAGTACAATCAATCAAAAATAAACGAAACACGAAGTGGACTGAGAAATACAAAGCTGCTCATTCAGCTGGTCTCAAGCATCTATTTTATAGGAACAGGATGTTCTCTGGTGATTGATAGCTAGATAACGGTAGACTGACGGGTTTAGGAGTGAGTGAAGGATGCTAGAAGCTGAACAGAGAAGAGATGAACGACAAGAAATGCTAAGGATTGAGATGAGGATCTAAAGTGATTGAAGACAGGAGCAAAGAGAGAAGTAAAGGAGCAGGCCGTTGAGAAGAGTGAGTATGGTGAGATGGTGGTTATAATGAATTGAAATAGGCCGAAATAGTATAACACAAAAACACAGAAAGAATCAGAAAATTTCATGAAAAGAGGACAATATGATGATATATCACATTGTCATACATAAAATGAAAGAAAAGCAGATGGAGGATAAGAAAACGTCATGCGATAAAATAAAAAGTCAGGTGATACAAAGCAATACAAATGAAAATGAAGACGAACACACAGAGAGGTTTAGTAAGATAACAGAGTTTGCATATTGGGAGAAGAGGAACCAGATAAGGAGAAGCACGGCTCAACTGAGAACAAATCAATCAATCAAAAATGTTTATTGGCACCAAAGAAAGTTGCAACATAACAGAGTAACAGTCATCTCACAAAATAAACATCAAATAGATTAAATCATACTAGATTAAACTAGACAACTTTCAATGGGTACCAAAAGGAGGAGCCCAAAAGGGACCATAGTCCCGCTAGGATAGGCCACCTATGTAACTTGGATTAGTTTGAGACAGCAGTAAGAAATAACTGTTGTGATTGTCGTATCATGGATATTCAGTAGGACCATTTCAAAAGAGGACATTATTTTTACTTAACTATCTTAACTACACACAGATGCTTCTACATACATGACTGAACTACAGACAGATGCTTCAGCAAAACAATGATAATAGCCAGTTAATCAAATCTCTTAATATTGTTTCAAAATATAAAGTTTAAGCTCCTTCTTAAAATGTGGACGACTTGGAATATCACGAAGAACCTGTGGAAGACTATTCCATAGAGAAGGGCCTGCTATTCATATCTCGCAAAGAGGAGTCATTTAGAATGGAGTTAAAAGGTGTTGACTGGCAAACATATCGGAAAAGGAACTTCACAAGAATGGAAAAGAGGAACAGAAAAGTAAGAGCGGATGTTATCAATTTCATAAGCACTGAATCAGAGGTTATTTTTCTCTCCAATTGCAGACAGGCTCTCATTCACTCGAAACCTCGGACGACGCCACATAAAGTGCTAGACAGGTGTACACCACATTATAATCTATTTGTGCTTGGTAGTTTGGAGCAGGCATGCTTAGCTATCCGGGTGTACTCTGGACTTTTCCAGATAAGTGAACCAAAGGAATGCAAGCAGAAAATTGCAAAGTTCTGTTGCCTGAAGGTGTTAGCCGGAAGGTCAAGTCAATCAGACCTGAACAGCCAGCCATTATCTGCTAAGGTCTTTCTGGCCAAGTATATAGTTTTGAGATGAGTGTTATATTAAAGGATGTGGATAGTAGCACGTAGCACGAAGGTCAGCCTTAGGCCATCAGATGTGGCTTGTAGAGTAACCAAATTACAGTCATAATAGTCAAAAGCAATAAATAATAATAAATTACCTATCATGATTATAATTATTCCGATCATAGTAATAAATAATAATGAATAATAAAGTTAAGCAAACTGGCACAGTATCCAAGAACAGTAGCATGTCACTAGATTAGTCAATAAATTAGTCATTGCGACTGTAATTAGATAGGTCTAAGTCACTATATTAAAATAGCCATTAGATTAATGAATAAATTAGTCATGAAAACTAATTAGATTCGTCCCTGGAGTACAATAGTCATTAGATTATTCATCAGATTAACCATTAGAGTAGTCAATAGATTAGAATTTGCAATATATGTCACTAGATTATTAACTAGATTAGTCACTAGATTAGTCATTTGAATATAATAGTCATTATAATCAAACATCTAACATATAACTAACATCTCGCTATTTAAAATTAGACTACGGTCTCATCTTATCACCTCAATTGTCTAGTGCTCGTTAAATTTAATAGACTTAGTTAACTAGTTAAGAATTATCATGTTAGGCCTATATCTCATCACACTTGTGATTTAATACTACTGCCAAAAAATGCCTTTATTACAGGTGGCCGATTAGGTGGCCCATCAGTTATGGGACCTAGTATGTCCCTTAGAGTCGTAGCCCTATTGACCCCCTTGTTTCTAGTCTGTTTTTTCTTTTGTCGACAATATTGATGCGCTTCGGCGTGAAACTATTCCTGGGTTCAATAAAATTAATGGTTATGGTTATGGTTACATTACATTGGTAATTGGAGCAGAACAGGTAATTTACCAATTTCGTGCACATCCCGAGGTGGTGTAGCGGCGGTGTAAGTAGGAAAGACTGGTCTGGTTGGAGCGATCCGCGTCCTAAGGATCTCCGTCGTAGTTCCACTGTAGTCCTCATCATCCGTACCGGATCCTTCGTCATTCATCAGGTCCTCATCGTCCAGAAGTGTTCCACGTTGTCTGTCGCCAAAGTCAAAATCATTCTCCTGAAAAAGAGTCATTTTTACATGTTTTCTTGCTACAATGATGGAACAGATATTGATTAGATCGGAAAACAGTGCAGAAGTTTAAAAACATCCATCACAACATCGAAAAAGAAAGTCTAATATTTATTTTTTTTTATTTAAACTCTTATTTCAATGATGGCAGTCACCGGTGATAAGAAAAACCAACCATACAATACTGTGCATTTGGTTCCAGTTCTGCCTCCACTATATTCAGGTTGATGCATTATATGATTGTGTTTGTGTGCGTGTGTGTTTGTGTGTGTGTATACATGTATGTATGTATGTATATATGTATGGGATGCATGCATGTTTGTGTGTATGTATGTATATGTGTGTGTATGTATGTATGTAAGGCATGTATGTGTGTGTATGTTTCTGGACATTTATATCTAATGTTGGTGTGTAATGTGCTATGATAGGTCGTGTGATAATATCGTTCAGTGCAAATGAAGAATGTATGTAGATTTTTATAGATAACATTCTAGGAACCTCTCAAAAGCAAACACTAAATGTGGGAAACGATAGACCTAACCTCAAGCACTTGGCACATTCCAAACCAGGAAATGCTAAGTGTGTGGGGGGAGGAAGAATGACAAACACATCAACAGTTACAAAACATATTCAAGAAAACACAGCAATATAACACATTTTATAATGTTGTAACGTAACATAGGCTATGTTGTAACATAAAATATGTGGTAAGATATGTTGTAACTTGTAACATTATGTAATGTAGTACTCCTGTCTGCCCATTGGACAACCCTTCTGACTTGACGCAGCGCTAGGTGAATACGCTGGCTTTGAGCCCTAGGGCACACATGGCCCTTGTAACGGCATGGCGCTTTACAAGCCATATAAATTGTCGTAATTATTATTTGAGTATAGCACTTTAGAAGTTTGGAGCTTACGATTATGATTACGACGAAAAAATTCTGACACCTATAATTGTCAGTGCGAGAATGCAATGTAATGTAATCGAACATTTATATAGTGCCGCTCAAAATCAGCAGCACTGTCAACTGGCGTCAATGCCTGGACCAGCGAACGCAAATGAGTTCGGAAACGAGCCTTCTCACAGCACTGAACTAAACAAAAACACTTCACAAGAGTATGGTAACAGAAACAAAACAAGTTTGAGAAATGAGTATTAACAAAGAGTAAGTCAATGCATTGTGTACAGTGATGAAAAAGTGGATTCAGAACATGATCGTTCCTTCTCAATATACTGACCTGTGTTACAGGTATGGGATATTTTTTTATCACCAGTGAATGTCATCATTGAAATCACGACATCAAATAACATTTGGAAATTTTTTTACTTACTTTTCTGATGAAGCATTGGATGTTTTTAAAATTATGCACTATTTTCATTCTCATCACTTTTTTCAATCTAATGACTATTCCATTCTAATGACTAACCTAAACTGTTCTAATTACCATTTTAATGAATAATCTATTCAGTTCTAGTCCAATTAATTTGTCTAACTAACTTCATTTCAGTTTGAGACTCTTTCATTTGAAATCTCATTTCAACTTACACCCCTGAACGGAATTTTGACTGATTGAGATAAAAACTCAGATGCTATCACTTAGATTGCTGCAATCATTTTGGAGCACCCGTTCAGGACCAATGAGTGAGAACCTTTGCTGATGGAATTCCTTCTGAAAGCGGATTAAGTTACACTGCAAAAGACTCCTCTCCTTCATAAACTCATTTCCTGTTGTCCTTTTGCAGGATAGTTCAACTAGTGCCATGCCGTACATTAGATTCATCAATATGAATCCCCATTCATACATACCGTACATCCATACACACATCCATACGTACATACATACACATACATACACACACACGCACACAGACACACACACATATACATACATACATACATACATACATGCATTGTATCCATTATATTCTTTAGCCATTAAATGGCTAAAGCACGAGCCTTTCACATAACATTTCAACATAAAATATCAGGATTGGCCGCAAGAGGAGTCCCAAAAGGGATCAAGATCCCGCTAACTAGGGACACCTAGAACAACATTTCAGAAATCTAAATTAGCTAAATCCTTGATAAACAGTGCAACATCAAGTTTCGTACAGCAATGCAAATAGTAGTAGGCCTACATATTACACACACAGTAAATGATTAACTTGATTCAAAACACTATGAAAATATTTTTAAAAACGAAAACCTTAACTAACAGTGAAAAAGAATATCCGGCAGGGTAGGTTATAGCTAATTTCCATTAATCAGGTAGGCATGCAGCATTTTTAAAGTGCCGTAGGTGGATTGCACAACGTATGTGAGAGGGAAGCATGTTCCAGGTTGTGGAGCCAACAGATATCAATATGGAGAATAAGCGAGTATTGGTGTGTGCGTATATGGGGCGATAAGAGTTAAAGTTTCCGGTGTAGTGAGTATGAACATCGGATCCTAGATGAAAAAATCCCTTAAAACATGCTGGAAGTAAACCATGTTCATAGCAGTACATAAATAGGCCAATCTGTAATGTTCTCGTAATGTAATGTCACACACACATACATACATACATACATACATACATACATACATACATACATACATACATTACATACATTACATACATACATGTACATGAATATGCTTACATATATTGTATCCATTATATGCTTTAGCCATTAAATGGCACAAGCCTTTCTCCTCATTGGCCCTGCACTATGGAACCAGCTCCTTATTAACAAGTGCCTCTTTTTGTTGTCTCAAGACCACTTTCTTTTTCTGGGTCACTCGCACTAGAAGCGCCTCTGATTGGTGTGCTGATCTTCTGCTCTTCGTGCCAGTGTTACCATTACGCTATCCCCCTCCTTTTGACACCACACAGAAGAAATTATTCTTGAAACCGAAGGCCGCACCAGTAAACTCAAAAGTATGACTAAAATCCATTGAAAAATGGTTAACTACAAGTATCAAAATTTATTATGGAATAATCATAATGAATAATCTATGTATACCATGTGTGGCATGCAAGAGTGTAGCGAGACTTAAATTCAAGAGGAGGCAACTTCACAGACCATTGGAAAAATCCTGGTTGTTTGGTCAATAGAAGTTGTAGTATATAAAACAAGAGGAGGCAACTGCCTCCTATTTTCTCAATGTAGCTACGCCTATGGTGGCATGCTTTATACCGTAATAGTACAGCACCAAAAAGTATATCAATAAAAATGAATAGCTACACAAGTAGTCTGTCTTTTTTACTTCATCTTTACACAAATTGCAAAAACTTAGCAAGCTCAGGCGGGGCACTTAGAATCAGCCTTGTGGGCGTCCATGTTTTCAAAGGTTGGTAAATCAGTACCAACACACATTGGCACATAGACAGGTTAAAAAGTTGTTCTGATTTTGGAAAGCTCCAGTTGTGTTTGTGCTTCATCCAAACAAACCTTCAAACTCGAGGACCGTGCATTTCAGTGATTTCTAAACACACATGTAAATGAATATCTTAGGACAGACACTTAATCTCTTTCACAGTGAGAAAGTTTTCGTAAAGATGTGATCTTCAGGTGCTAGACTGAAAACAGTATGAAAACCGCAGCTAAATGTTAACACATCAGACTGTCGCCTTGTAAGTACCCGTACGTTAAGTATATTCTTTATTGTACCGGCTGCTAATCCGCATTCCGGTGTACACTATTGTACAGACATGATATATAATGTATGTATATTCCGATCGTTTATTTCCAAAAAACAACAACAGTTTGACAGTTTGGCTACTTATGGCTGAGTTTGTAAACAATCAATGGTCAATTCGAATAGAGCACTCTAACTATAAAGGTTTTTTCATGTTATGGTCAGCTATCAGTAGAACACGGTCATGAGATTTGTAGCCGGAAGGAAAGTACAATACAATACAATACTCGTTTACTGAACTCAGGAGCTGAGAAAACGCAACTTCTGGAAATCACTTGATTCAGGGCTTCTAAGGGAGCGGTATAACTAAGCCAGTATGTGTATTCTTAAAAAAGGTATTTTACGTGTAGTTAACAACTGCAGTTTGGTGCAACATTTGAGAAAGGGTGTCTGCTATTTTCTGTCTGTGTTTTAGCTAAAAGTTCATGCTTATCAAAACAATTGCTGATAGACACAATGAATAAGACTGTAGTGTAATGTAAAGTAAGCTTAGACAGGATTAGGTAAGGAAAGGAAATCATTTATGTATCATCATAATCTTAATGAAAATCGTAAACTCCAAAAGGTCTGAGGTGCCACTCAAAAGCAAGGCACTGGGTACCAGCGTAAGATTAGAGACAGTTCGGCCAAGGCTGGCATAGCCATTTCCTTTTTCTGGTTGTCCAGTTACTGGACGGTAATGTAAAAACAAGGTAGGTGTTTTAATTAAAGGTAAAGTAGGGTTAGACAGGGCAATCATTCATTCAACTCACTTTACCTTACTGTCCAGGAGCTGGGCAACCACTCTTCACAGCCTTTGAAGACTGGGCTACCAAGTCATTAGGTCTGCCATACCCAAACTACAAGTAGTAGTAGTTTCAGTTTAAGGACACTGTGTGATAACAAAGTTCATTAGCGTCGCCCTTCTCCTTCATCCAGGCTTGGGACTGGCACTGCCAATGTGCAAGCAGTGGCTGAGTTTTGAACTATAACAGCTGGACCATTGCATCTATAGATGAACCGTATCATCATTCTGGAGTCCGTAAGCATCACTGAGGACTCATCTGTCCACAATACCACCACCAGCACCTGAATGGGACCAGATTTTCAACTCAACAGGCCTTGGAAAACTGGAATGCCTTAACACCGAGACAAACTAGAAACACATTTGTACGCAGATCAGAAGCACCTTTTCCAGACAGCCTATAATGCCCACTGAATGAAACGTAGACCACGGTCTTCTGGATAATAACTCGGCTTATTATATGGCAGCCCATGCCTAGACGCAGCCAGCCCTATGTGCACGGTTACTACCATCTGTTTATACGTTTCTGTTATGATTCTGAACCAGACTCACTCCTTCATCACCACTTTTCACCCCACTCCTGCTCTCTTCCCTTCTGGGCCACAGTAAAAACCAAAGAACTATAAAACACTGAGATGAATTAAAAACATTCCACAAAGCGTCCCCCTCTCGTTGCCAATATCAGTGCCATTAACACAAGCCTCGTATGACCCGAGATTAGGAAATCTGCAATGACGAGAGTCCAGCCACCATTCCACTGCAATGGCCCACTCCTCTTGGCTTTATAGCTACTCGGAGTGATCTCCAGGTTTTGAAAAGTAGCGCCTGTTGGGAGCAGTTAGAAAACACTTGTTTTCTGATGCAGGAAAACCCGCAAGTTAAAGACAAAAACACCGAGATGAACGAAAAGGAGAAGAGTAGTCCCTAAGCTAGCATGAGAGGCAGCCATGGTAGTGAAACGTTAGCAACTTAATTTTTTAGCCTCGGCATACAATGATTTGAAATAATTTAGAGGAAAGAGAAAGCCGATATGGTTTATATGCAGAATAGACATATTTAAATGAAGATGAAACAAGAACACTTGGACTTAGAAATATGACAGTGACTCTTGATTTGAAAATGACTTAAATGGCTGGCTCATGAAGATTGATGATGATGATGATGATGATGATGATGATGATGATGATGATGATGATGATGATGATGATGATGATGATGATGATGATGATGGATGATGGTGGTGGTGGTGGTGATGATGATGATAATAATGCTGATGATGCTGATGATGACATTGATGCTTGCAACTACAGTCCCTTTTTAGGCATTTCCAAGGCACTTCACAACTGTCATCAAACTACATTACGGTATATTCTTAAACATGATGTATTGTATTGTACTGTATTGTATAATACGGATTCCTAAAGCGCCTCTCACAGTACAACCTAATCAGAGGCGCTCCCAGTGCGAAAAGCCCCGGGAGAAAAGAAAAGTCTTAATAGTACGGGCGGAGACAGAAGTAGGCTACCTCCAATTAAGATCACAGGGAGAGTCATGAAGGGAAGATCATTCCAGAGCAAAGGGCCAACAGACACATATAAAGCGCGGTATTGGGCAGTAGCAGTCCGAGTCCGAGGCACCAAGAGGTCATGTCGGTCTAACGAATGGAGAAGAGATGTCTCGAAAACTCACGCACGTAAATAAATTATAAAAGAACAGCCATTGTGGCCGACAGCTAGACACTCAACATAGCTTTACATAAATCAAAACGTTGATGGTCATAAGCAAAGCTCACGTATCCCATAGCAGAAGGCAGTGGAGGCGCTCATTCCTTTTTCTTCCCACGGTCCTGCAAATGGAGCCAGTGCACCACCCAAAACGAAAGTGTTTTTAAGCAGATGATTTAGAACTTGATATAACTGCAAGTTTATGTTGTGCTTCATCAGGGAAGAAGAGAAGCAGTTCCTTAAGCTAGCAACAGGGCTGTTAACAATACTGGAAAAAAGTATTGGCAGTACCAATACCAATACTTCATAAATAAAGTATTGCAATACCAATACCAATACTATTTCTTAAAAGTATTGCAATACCGATACAATACTTTTACCAGTACTCTTCGATAAGTAAGTTTAAGTTTAATCACATGAAATAGATTCTTTCCATTCACACCAACAATCATTGATAGCAGAAAGAGGCTATTTTCGAAGAAATAGGCAATTTTCGAAGCGTAATGAATTATTTCTCACTATTTCTTGATCGCGACTTACTCAAGCGAATGAGAAAATATATAAATTATAGTGGAAAAAAGTATTGGTATCGAGTATCGCCGACAGGCTATAAAACTATCGCAATACTCGCTGCGATACTGAAAAAAGGATCGGCGATACCTTTAACAGCCCTGGCTAGCAACTTCATTTTCTTGCTTCCGCATATGAGGGGTGGCTAATCCTTTCCCTCACGGTCTGACCTTCTCACTGACAGTGTTACGGTCAGTGTACTCATTACAGCTGAGTTGGCTAGGGGTGCAGACTATAGCGCTTCATCATAGAACAGTTCCAACAATAGCCATTGCTACAATCTGATTCTGAGTTTGTCATTTCGATTGCCCTTCGCCCTGGCCGTAAGAATGTTGGAAATGAAATATATGTGAGAACCTTGTAGTCCATAAAAACTGAAGGCCCACACATAGCAACGCCTATAGGCCAAAAATGTCCTTTGGTGCAGCATAGGGCCTGCAAAGTAACTGTTCATAACATCTACAAGAACTTTAGTCATAAAATACTGAAAAATATATCAGCTTTAATAAAGCTGAAAATATGGAAAACAGGTACTCGTGAGAAATGGATTCGACCACATGACGAGGAGAGGAACCTTGAAAGAACGTCTTCTTATCTTTTCTAGCTGCTGAGTGGAATGCATCAACATCTCATCACTTCCTCCAGGTTCAAATCTTGCTGCCTCCTCTGAAACTGGTGGTTGTTGTTGAGTCATGCAACCTATGAGTAAACAACATCTGGTTGTTGCGATGTTGTTTCTCCTCCCCCACCCCGCACTCTAGCCTGATCTTTGGAGTTAACAGGTGGCAGCAGGTGATCAGATAATTCCTATCTCTAAATTTTTGGCGAATGGGTACCAGAAGAATGCCGTGGGTCAATCATCTCTTTTCTGGCATTGTTAGTCTTTTGTCTGCCATGGTTACCTCTTTTAACTTTCAAGGTTAACCGTTTGTGTGGCACAGTTAACGTTCTTGCTGCCACGGTTAACCCTTTCGGCTGGCATGGTTAAACTTTTGCCTGGCATGGAACAACCCTTGGCTGGCATGCTAAACCCTTTTTGGGCATGCCTGAACCTTTGGCTGGCATGGTTCACCCTTTAGCTGGCATGGGCAAGATTTTGGCTGACATCATTAGCCTTGTGGCTGGCATGGCTAACCTTGTGGCTGGAATGGTTAACCTTGTGACTGGCATGGATACTCTCATGGCTGGCATTTTTAACCCTAGTGTGGCCATACACCTGGTTTGTAAGATAGCAAAATCCCTTGCTTCAGTTATAACATCATCCATTCATGAAGATTCATGGTAAAAGTCTGCAGTGCATTCTTAGCAAAGAAACAACTGATAAAAATTTAATCTCTACCAGTCCCAGAGCACAGAAACAGATGATTCACTTCTGAATATCTGGTTCTATGGGTTTAAAATGCTCCATTATGACTTACCAGTTTTTTTAAATTCTTCCCAAATGTTTCTAGACCTTGGGCTACATTTGTTTCTTCCTATTATAGGGGCTATTATTTTGGAGAACATGACCCAAACCTTAAGGCCTGGACTATTATTACATACGTGAATCTCAAACAGAACAGAAGATTGTGCATTAAGGATAGGACATCTTTAAAGTTTGAAAACATCAAAGATCAAAAGTCAAATCATTCAATTTCTCCAAATCACAAAATAATCGCATCAGGAAAGCCAACAACTAGTATTTTGTTGTAGGGTTAAAATGAGGAATTAGAAAGCGAATTCTTTAAGAGATCAATTTAAAGACTAGGAGACAACGAGGTTGTTTTCATTTACTTATCTCTTTTTCCTACCAGCATTTTCATTGGCATTAGATGAGACCCAAGTGGGTTCTAAACAGGTCCCATATGTCAAAATGGGTCCAATATGGGCTCAAAGCAGGGCTGTTAAAGGTTTGGTTTTTGGTTTTTGGTTTTTTTGGGTTAAAAAAAAAACGTAAATTTTGGTTTTTTGTTTTTTTTACAAATTTTGACATTATAAATGCCAAAAATGGCATCTCTTCAACTCCCTTGGCAATTGTTGTATGGTCTTTGTTAACTTCGTTTTATAACATTCTACGGTTCTTTCATTTCATTTATATGCATCTGATTAATTTGAACGGTATTATGCCATTTTAATTAGTTTTAGGTTCCGAAATTGGAAAATCTCAATAACAAAAAACCAAAAAACCATGTCAAACTTTTCATTTTGGGTTTTTTGTACCTCTGGGCTCCAAGTAACAGGGTCTTAACAAATCTCTTCCCCTCTTAACTGTAAGTGCCAGCAAACGGGCTAAGTACCAGCAAACACAAACCGGTATCTCCTCAGACATGCTTCCTTAAGTAAGTGCTGAGAAATTCAGAAATTCTTACGTGGCGTAACCGTCCATCTTATCAAATTTGCCACTGGACATTAACCATCGTTTAATAACTCTGCCCTCTGCATAAGACTTTTTCCAGAGTAATATTGAGCAGCCAAAACAACATCATAACAACTCAAGTGCAGACAGGAATCTGGCAGAAAAACATACACAAACCGTGTGCTCTATGAAGCAATGCTGACAGCATGGATATCAGAATATAGGATAGGAGCACTCAGTTTATGAGTATCCCTGTGATGTTTTTAAGGTGCTATATAAATAGCTACATGCGTGCATATATACTACACAGATAAACACATACATGCCTGAATACATACATACAAACATACAAACATACTATATAAGTACATGCATACATACAAGCATACCGGTGGTACATGCATACATGTATACCTGCATATATACATACATAAATAAATGTATACATGCATCCATACACACATACATACATACCTGCATACATACATACCTGCATACATACATACATACATACATACATACATACATACATACATACATACATACATACATACATACATACATACATGCATACATACATACATACAAGCATACATGCATGCATGCATTCATATATAATCATAGATTGTTACAAAGATATGTATATATGTTACATAGACATTTATATATACTATGTATATTATACATATATACAACTGCTGATAAATAAACATAAAAAGAACACTGAATTTACAGTATATGGCACAGACAACTAAATTGAACAACACAATATGTATTTATGTATGCATGTTTGCATATATGAAAGTAGATGGATGGATTAGTGGGACCAAGGTCCCTTCTGGTCCCCTATTGTAACCACGCGAAATACTTGTATGTAATATCAATCAATCTATCAATCAATCAATTAATATAGCGCCTCTTCAAGGGTTCTACTCAGAGGCGCTCCCGAGCCAGGCCCGATCATAGAGAAAAGTCTTCAGTTGTGTATCATCTGTGTAATACCTGTTTGGCTACAATAAAATGATGAAAAATGATGGATGGATGGATGGATGGATGGATGAATGATGATGGATGGATGGATGGATGGATGGATGTATGGATGTATGGATGGATGGATGGATGGATGGATGGATGGATGGATGTGTGGGTGGGTGTATTTGAACTCAGTTATTTTATAAATACTTTCTTTTCTTAAGGTACATCAAACATACAATGCTGCTTAGAGAATCTGACACCAAAGGCTGCAAAGGTAGACATGGCTGACATGGGTCACTGGTTAAACACTGAGCTCTCCTTCTACTCTAGTGGTCACACCTGGATGGAAAAAGAGTCTTCTGTGTCCACTACATAAAGACCACGTACCGTGACAGGCAGCTGCTTAAAGAATGATTAACAGTCCACTATCTCTCCAGGGGCCATGCTTTAACCGGTAATAGTGATATGGCTTTTCTAAGCCTGACCTGCTGAACTTTGAACTTATCCTAAGCTACACTCGAATTCTGCTCTGCCCGCCTCTGATTCCGTTAAGTCAGAGTAACAAGGATGATTGTAAGTAAGTAAGTAAGTAAGTGTGTTCTTGTATTCAAGGGTTGTCTTGTAGAGTTGATAAATCACTGGTTTAGTGATCTTTAGGCCAAAAAAAATAATGGTGTGTTTCCGGTAACAGAGTTAAAAAAACTGGGTAGGTAAGGAAAATAATTTTATTTTGTTAAAATAATTTGATGCAGTGATTTCCGAAAATTAAGCCGCTGCCCATTTAGTGCACAGCGGTACATGCTGTACCAAAGTATGTATTTTCTATGCGAGTCAAAAATGCCTATTTGCAGAATGTATCTACAAACTGCTGTAGAAAACAATCTTATTTATTTCAGTTGACATCATTTTTCTTGCAAGGTGAAATGGAAGGGGCAGGGGTTGCTAACTGTTGCTAAGGAAGGCGGTTGCTAAAAAGGCCAAGTCTGACTTTGAAAAGGGTTGCTAATGAGACTGACACAGAGGCTGCTTGCTTCAAAGCTTGGTTGTTAAGAAGGCTGGTTGCTATGAAAGTAGAATGCTACGGAGGTTGTTAAGTAGGCTGATTGCTAAGGAGGCTTTACTTTTATAATGGCACGTACGATAAAAGGTATTTCTGATACAATGAATATGGCGGTCAAATTTGTGAAATAACCCTGTCAAATTACCGTGAGAAAATCCACCACTTTCGGGTCTATTACCTTCCTCTCCCAAACTCCACACTTTAGCCCTTTTATAGCTGTAATTTACGGCACCATTTTTCCATTGAAAGACCGCTAGTTTCCGAACGTCTCTGCTTTAGTGAATGCACCTATAATGTCGCGATTCTGCATCTCCGGCATGCAAAGGCTTAATGTATGTGAAGTAAAAAAAAAATTTTTTTTTAAAATTTAAATCTAAAATTTTCGTTAAAAAAATTTTTTTTACAAAATTTTCCGAGTCGCGGCAAAAAAGTGACTCGGTCGCGTTACCGGAAACACACCATTATTTTCTTTTGGCCTTAGAAACTTCATCAACCTTTTGTGTCAACCTTTTGTTGGTATCTATGAAGAGGTGTTTAAGCTTCACCCAGTGTCTGGAATAATGTACCTTTACTTATAAGGTCAGCCCCAACAATCTCATCCTTCAAGCGGAAACTTAAAACTTTCAGTTGAGCCCAAACTTGGAAAACTTTGGTAACTTAGCTTCCACCCTCGGCTGTCGTAATAGTAGAATTCTAATTTCTAAAAATCTACTCTAAAGCTAAGAGCAAAGCAAAAGCTTATTCACGAGCACTAAGCTTATTCTAAAATGCTCAGTTTATTCATCATCATTATATCCCCTCCTCTTAGCGACTTACCATGCCCTTGATAAAAATGTTGACGCTTAAAATGTAAATCTAAATCTCCTATTATTCATTCATTTATTCATTCATTCGATTATGCAATGTTACTTAACCATTGGCTTGTCTGCTGATAGCCAGAGGCTGTTCTGTAACCCAATACAAATCGGTAAATATTTGCAGAGACTGAGCGGCCGTCAGCCAATGCTGGAAAAGTGAAACCACTAACTACTTATAATAGGCTACTTAGGCCCAGTGCTGTACAAGTAGACCCTAGTAAATGCCAGTAGTATCTATTAAGTACTTATATATATGTCAATGCCAGTAGTATCTACAAAGTACTTTTATATATATATATATATAATATATAATATATATATATATATATATGTATATATCCTACTACATTGGAATTAGAATTTCTGCACTGGGATGTATACCACAACACCCACATACATGGACAGAGAAAGGTTGGGGTCGGAGGGTGGCTGACAGGCTAAGGCATCAGGCTTTCACCTCTGTGACCCGGGTTGGAATCCTGCAATCTGCAAGCACAGATACAATAGGCTCTTGGTTGAACCACAGACCCTGAGTTAAGAGGTCCACGGCTGAACCTTGAGGCCAAACTCCGCCACTGTTTGCACTCTAAAAGTGCCAGTCCCACAGGAGGAGGGCAACGCTAGTGGTCTTTGTTACCACACAGTGTCGTTAAACTGAAACTACCTGGGGGCCATGATCACTGTCCATAGGAGTGCATCCATAGACTAAGCACACACTGCTTACCACTGAAAGAAATCAGGAGAGAAAGCAAATTAGACAGCCAAAGACAAATAAATTAAGTGGACACTGATAGGCAGAGACAAATAGACAGGTACAGGAAGTCAAACAACCACTCACATACAAACACCATGGGACTCAGAATAGTCAAACAGAACAACCTTGGACAAAGAGATCCAACCAGGCAGAGAAACTGAGTGAAAGAGATACTAACAGATGGAAGCAGATATGAAGACATGGTCAGAGATACAAACAGAAAGATCCACACACAGACACAGACACTAAGATCAATAGCAAAGCAGAAAGATAAAAACAAGAAAGGATGTCAGAATACAAGATACATAGAGCAACAACACATAGGAACAGCAATACAGTCAGACTAATCCAGGCAGAGAGGAAAAGTAACTTAGAGAAAGACAAAGATACACAGCCACATTCAAAGACTGAAGAAGCCGCTTTATAAAGCACTTCGATATTTGCCATCACACCACGACCTTATAGTCTGGCAAATATCATCGGCAACATTCCACATCCGCTCTAAAACGGATCAGGCTTGACTTGGGGCATACTCCAGAACTGACGTGGAACAACATCGTGCAGAATGAGCATATGAAGAGGGTCTATGTTCGCTATTGATGCTGAGAGAGGTCAACTACGTGGCCCTCTCACTACAGAAGGTTCAATCATTCATCATCATCATCATCATCATCATCATCATCATCATCATCATCATCATCATCATCATCATCATCATCATCATCATCATCATCATCATCATCCTCATCATGCCAGCCATTTGAAGCCAGCCATATGGCGATGGGTACGAATAAATTATCTACATTGTCCTCGGTCATTTGTCAAGTCAATTGCTCCCCTTAGTGTTAGTCCAAGTGATTGTATATCCTCATTGATGTTGTCTATCCAGCGTAGTCTTAGTCTGCCTTTGTTTCTTTTTCCTTCGAATCTTGCATGTAATGCATTGCATGGTATTCTCTTTACATGTGCAAACCTTTGTCTAGCAGAGTTGTTTGGATACCTGATGCCCAAGGTTCAATTTGCTAACTGAAAATTGAGTCTTATTGGAAGTGAGGAGATCTGCCATGATTTACTCAACAAACAACCCCATGCGTTGCAAAACTTTACTGTTTCCGCTCTTCGTTCACACTGATACAGACCACGTATCGTCCTTGCAAAGGCTGAAACGCATTCCGAGCAGTGGAACCTCGCCAGTAAACAACAGAACCGTGCATCACAGTTCCACAGTCATTCAATATTTACAAAAGCTATCACTCAGTCCAACAACAACTGTTCGCCAACAGAAACATTCCCAGCCGACAGGAACGTGCTCAGCCCAGGCACACGGCAAAGGCTAGAAAATGAGCTATATAACATATGACAGACTCGGAAGGCATTTCATAACCTATGGAGGCATGTCTAAGTTTATGTCTACATTACATTACTAGGGACCAGGCTCGTTAAGCGTACATTTTTTGCCGTACAAGGACCACCAACTAATGAGGCACATACCTAACAGACCAAAATGTAATGCAATGAATGTAGTGTAACAAACATTTATATAGCACCGCTAAAAAAAATTCCCAGCATTACTACTGACCTACTACGATGGTTTCAGGCTTTGATTAAATGAATTCAGAGAAAAGTTTAAGTTTTGCTTTGGAGGTTTCTTGATAACTCCTTTCCAAAGTGATGGTCCAATGGCAGAAAAATTAAAAGGAGGGCCACTTCAGCCATATAGCAACATCAGCTCATCCCAGGTACATACTGCTAGCTTACTCCCCACAACAGTATAGGACCTATATGGGACCCATGAAATGTTTATGGGGCATGCTGGCTGTACTCCTCCACCACACTCATTTGGGTGTGTTCCATATCCACCTCAAGTACACAAGCACACTCAGTGTTCCCGAATTAATTGGAGTGCACTTGGAGTATACTCGATGCATAGAGGGTACTCAGTATGGACAGTTAGCACGTCAGTATGTAATATATTAATAGGGAATAAGGAATATTAAAATAATAGCCTTAGGATCACAGTAGGGATGGGGGAAACTGCTACTCAGCTTTGATAGTGAAAATGTTTACATTAAATTGTGTGGAATGCCATAAAAGAAGCCCTTGGACTAAAAAAGACTCTGAACTGGAATTCCAGCCCAACCATAAAATCCAGTTATCTCAAAGTTAACTGGCCATTCCAGTGGAAGTAATCACGAAACAAAAATTAAAATCAGTAACATTTTACCAACAAAGACCTCCAACTGGTCAAAAGAAATGGTACATGTATTCAGCCATTGTTTTAGAGTTTAGACCCATCATCATCACAGGTGCCCGACATTGTCTGTTTGAGAAGGATGGCAAGATTAATTCTTTCAGTAATTTGACATGTCTACTGATTTTCTCAAAATTAGTCCAAGTCATGCTCTGTCTGTGTTTACGTTGTCAATCCGATAACAGGTCGCCTAATGTAGGATTCGTTAGCTTGACGGATGAAAATAATTCTCCTTCAAATCTTGTGTTAAATTGCCTTGATTGGGAAAATAATCCATGCTTAAATGGAAGTTGGAATGATCAGATATTGCACGTTAGAAGGGCAGTCTTCGGATAAAAGGCATGCAATCGAACCTTAGACTATCGAGGCGTAACCGTCAATCCATGGTCTACTGAACTTCAAATCTTGTGTGCAATGGTTTGGGATCCGCTCATCCGACATACCCATGACACTGGTCAATCTTCCTAAATCCAAGTCCAAAGGAAAATTTCTTGAAATGAAATGGTTTGAAATGCTCCAAAGCAAACTCATCATGGTCAAATCTCCGATCAACAAATACATCGCTGAAATTCAGCAACTCATCATTCAAATTCCGTTGCATATTTAAATTGCAGGCTTCAGCAGTATAGACTACACAAACACCAAAAGTATGCCACAAAAATAAAATGCCAAAAACTGCCTACAAAGCCTATAAAAAAATAATAAACACAAAAACCAAACAAATGCCAAATCCACAGATAGGCCTACAACATAAAATGTCAACTATCCCGTTGGACCAATGAAATACCCAAAACATTCCATACAAATACCAGGCATACCTTTAATTTACTGAAAACTGGGCATCAGCAAGTAGGAAATAGCACCACTTTCAGCAAGGAAATACCTCTATTTTCAGTAGCTGACTGTGGACCATGATGCCTCTGTGAATATCAGTAAGTAAGTAAGAAAGTGTATTCTTTATTAACCAACTGCTAATCACACTTTGGTGTACAGACATCTAATAAACACAGTTTAAAAATAACATCCTAGAAATAAATGTGTTGTGTATCAGGATATTGGCTGGGGGTTACCTGATAAAATCATAACTGTTTAGTATAAATTAAATATTTTAATTAATTTTTCATTTCTAAGTTCTGATTAAACTGTGTAGTCAAAAGTCGAAACACCCACCAAGAAAACATTTACAGAATGTAAGTATAGTATAGGTGGTCCTATTCCCGTTGGCTGACTACAGGATACACCATGCAAGTGTTAGTATTGTGATAAGAGTTATTATGTGACTTGTGTTATGGATTTTTTTGGTTTCATATGCCTAACTACATTGAAAAATGAAGTTGGTCGTGTTGGCTGAAGATAAAGCTATCATTGTTTGTTGTAACTTCAGCTCTTCCACTGCATCACAGTCACTCAGCCTGTCACTGACTTATTTATAACAAATATTTTTTTGGTATGGTTGAACTAATTGTGTCATAGTTTAAAACTACTATGAAGGACTTAAACAGGGATATGTGTAATAATAACAAGCAAATTTGGTAAAATAAAGTGGCTAAAATGGACTCCATTTGGCTGCAAATGCTTTAAAATGTTTAAAACTCCCCCCCAGCCCCTAGTTGTGGCAGACTTTGTCCCAGTAGTCCAAATCCGCTAAAATATGCACAGGTCCCAACACAGTAACTATTTCTGAGGAGGCTCAAACAGAGCTTCTCAAAAATGGAAGGCGATTTGAAAATCGATCGCTGGATTGAGTAGGCGATCGATGCGCGATCGACCTCGGGACAATTTATGTATAGCATATTTTTGTATCGTATTCATATAGCTGCATACTATATGGTTGACTGCTAGAGTATACACAACACTTATTAACCGTTGATAAGCCTCTTCTGTTTGTTGATGCAGTGTTGTATCGATCCTAGCCTGAACTTTCACAAGTAATGTAAATTAGATAAATAAAAGAATGGTCTAGTTCCAGGTTCCTCTTGAAGTCTAACTCATCGAGCGTGATCGATTTACCAATCAACCAGACCTTTGCTAGGCGATCGACCAAGGATATCGATTGATCGATCGCCTCAAATGAGAAGCTCTGGGCTCAAAACCATACAACCTGAGTCATAAGACGAGTACTCTTACCAATAGGCTACTGTGACCCACCGCGTCATATTTTACAACATGCATCGTTTTCAGATCACCAGAGTTGATTTTTACCTATAATTTCAAATTAACCCTTTATCTTCCACGAATAATTCTTAATCTTCCATTCTGGCATAATCTACCCCTCTGTTAATCATTTCCAGTTAATCATTCTCTGAATCGTTCTCGTTCTACTCAGATTCTATTAACGTCTCAATGATCGTTTCTCTGATTGATATTCAATCTACTCTTCTCTGTTCAATCTCCAGTTGATGTGATTCCAGACGAAGCCGCATTGCATTGCCAAATGCCAATAAATCATTCACGTTCCAGACTGCCATTACCAGGAAACTGATCACTGATGCTGATATGTACTCCTAGACAAGCAGGGAACTCTATACATTGAACAACATTACATCACGACTGCGGCAACCATTCCCCTTCCAATTGGTCCAGTTTACAAGGTCAGGGACGGCACAGTATACGGTAAGCTACGGTAAAGAAAGGTAAGATAAGCTAAGGTAAGGTAAGGTAAAGAAAGGTAATAGAGGGTAGGATAAGGTTAAGTTAAGGTCAAGAACCTGTGACTTTATTATGTACTCAATCCATACTTGTCCTGTGTCAACATTTCCGTCGATTGGACAATTATCTTCTAATCTAATCTTGAAACTTCCCTACATAGTAGCAATGTGCCCACTCCTTTCCAAAGAACCCGTCATGATGCATAGAGGGGCCGTCCATAAATGACGTCATACTATTTTGGCACAAAATATAATGACCCCACCCCTCTCGTCACAGTTTAAGGCTTCAAGCATTAAGCATTAAAGCAGTTCACTGCTGCATTATCACATACGTCACACAAGTCTAACCCCTCACCCCATCGGGACGAGACGTCATTTATGGATGGCCTCAGAGACCAGAGGACATTCTACAGAGGATCTTTTAGTCTAAGCACACAACACCATGCAGAACCAACAATTTGACCAATTTTCGAAAGCCTTGTTGTTTTACACTGAATAGTCAGTTCAACCTCATCAACAGGAAACTGGATCTCATCCTGGTGGGTGCAGATGCAAGACTGGTAGATGCACTCAACAGGTAGATGTATATATGTATGTATGTACAGTTTTGATGATAGTCCTGTCTCACTGGACACTATGTGGGGCGCGGTGGTGTAGTGGTGGTATGTTCGGTGCCTTGCAGCCGGAGGGTTGCGGGTTTGAATCCACCTCAAGCCGCCACGTAAGGACCCTGGGCAAGTCCTTCACTGCAATTGCTCATGCGCTTGGCGTGAAACTCCGATTCAGTGTCCGCGCTGTAGTCGGGAGCGCCTCTGAGTAGAAATCTTGAAGGGGCGCTATAACAAGTGTTCACACATACATACTATGATGGCTTTTAAGAGGAAGCTAGAATGAAGTGACCATTGAGCATCACTAATGCAGAAAACAAACATACATATATACATATATACACACACACATGCATACACATATATATATACAATTATACATACATACATACACACGTCATACATGCATACATACATGCATACATGCATACATACATACAAACATACATCAGATGCTTTCTGAACCACTTAAAACCTATGTTGTGTTATAATCATGTCATGCTAAATCATGTCAAATATGTAAAACAGTGTATACCTATAATAGGTGTCATGAGATTAAACTACCATAACACCAGCTAGGTTTGTCACTACAGTAAATCTTCCCTGCACTTTTACTGTTCAAAATTCCTGACCTCGTAAACCACCGGATTCAACTCAACAAGGAATAATAATCATCTCAAGAGGTCACAAAACTCACATTCCTCATTAATTCACGTTTTGACCTTAGCACCAATACATCAGGTGAATACAGACAGGAAAATACATAAAACAACGCGGACAACAACAGTTGGCCAGGACAACACAGTCTAGCATTTACTAGCGATTAGGGTCTTAATGCTGCATTAATTAGGGCAATTATGTTGGTTTTCTGAATTCACCTGTTACATTCCAACGCAGCACAACCTTGAAAGCCAAAACATCAGACATCGTAAATAATTGTCCACTAAATTTCAAGCAGACTAATTGCACCTCAGTCTTCATCACACTTTACAACAACATTAATATGTTCCATAAACAGTGCCATTTGATCTGCCTTCTATAATTTAGTAGAACATACACCACACCACCCTCCACCCCAGACCACCATCACACTCACTCACCACCAATGAGTTCCGGACAGACATACTGTAACCCCGGCTTGACCCTCATCCCGGATTGACCTGACCAATCAGGTTTTTATATCTTAATAATGTAGCACCCTATAATAAGCTGTTCTCCATTACAGTTTTATATAAACTCCGCCACTACCCTACCTGTGGTAGTGCCAGTCCCAAGCCTGGATAAAGGAGGAGGGCGACACTAATCATCTTTGTTATGACATAGTGTCGATAAACAGTGCTGCGAAATTTCAGAGAATGACATCAACGTTTACATACAAAACAGAATTTCTATTCTATATACAACCACAGTGATGTGACCTTCTAACCCTTACTTCATTACATTACTGTACCTTACCCTCTACTCCTTACCTAACCCTACATGACAAGCTCAAGTGTCTACATGCATTCTCTTAATAATTTTCCAGTGACTGATTGGGCATCTCTAGTTCTCTACTCTTTTTAGTTAATCTTTCATCAGGTAAACACAAGCAGTAATACATAGCATAACAGCTTAGTCTACTACAGCCCAGACACTTACACTGCGAGACAAACTAAACCAAACACAAACCCATTGCACCTGTTGCAATGCTAAAAAAATTCTCCAGACGAGTGTCTACGCATACATCTCATTACATCAATCTAAACATAATTCTGCCAGCATGAATAGTGAATCAGTCAAGTACTGAAAGGTGCTGTAATAAGTGTCTCTAGATGCATGAATTAAGTATGCATACATGTATACATACATACATACAAACATACATACACACATATATTACAGCATGTACATAAATACATACATTCACTTGTTCATACTTCATAAATACATACATACATACATACATACATACATACATACATACATACATACATACATACATACATACATACATACATACATACATACATACATACATAAATACATACATACATACATACATACATACATACATACATACATACATACATACATACATACATACATACATACATACATACATACATGCAATGCATACATAAATACATACATGCATACATACATACATACCAGGTCCATTAGGGTCGTATTCCTTTTTATCCCCTTGTTGCTTGTCTGTTTTTTCTCTTTTGTACTTGCTTTTCGTTGTTTTATACTTGGGTTCAATAAAATGTGTGGTTATGGTTATGGTTCAGTATGGGAATTGTAAAAAATAAATGGGGGCGGGGGGTTAGACATTGATTTATGTGCAGTTTGGGTGTGAAATGTAGACTTTACTATGGGAGCCTAAGAAAGACTAGGGGGTTGAACCCCCAACCCCCCGGCAATTCTCACCCTGGGTTATTTATGGTTATGGTTATACATACATAACCCATAACCATAACCATAAATTTTATTCTTCAAGAAGGAAACATCACAATTAACATCACAAATATATTATAGAATCGCCAACAAAAAGCAAAGGGTGAGAAACCCTTAAGGGACCAGGGTCCCGCTAACAGGGTTACCCATGTACATGGGAAACGTAGCAGCAGGTTATGCATAAGGGTACCAAAAATTATAGAGCCTAACTAGTTAACTAAATATAAAAAATTACACACAGTGAGTGTCTGCACCGAGCACAATATGTACGAATTTCATGCATACATACATACATGCATACATACATGCATACATACATACATTCGACAAGGTCGTGTTTCCAGGTGAAAATTTGTTAGATGCCTTTAATTTTTAAAGAGTTTTAACTGTTTAACGTGCCATCGACTGATGCTTCGTCTATAAAAGCAGAGACGGACGATCCGAGCAAGAACTGATCTTTGCATAGGGCCTACCTCATACGTCCGAATGGGACAGATCCAGGCCGAGATCAGCACGGCGATCAGAAGGTACGACAGTCGATTTGATCCCCCCTCCTCCGTTGACCAAGGCACCCCGCAACGGGCGAAGACTTTCCTAACTACCATGACCGACCGTTCGTCCGTTCCTCCTACCCTTATAAATCCCCCGCTCTTCCACAGTTGACTGAACCGAAATCCCAACGAAGGTTAATTAGCAGGGCATCGAAGCGTAGCGGATGGTCGAATCCTCAGCGCTCGATCGACGAGTATTCCAGCCACTCTGCCACTCCGTAATGTTGCGATTCCAACTTACTGCAGCCAGGGCTTTCGCCTGCGCCGCCCAAAGTCCAACGGCGAATGGTGGTGCAGGTGGAGGAGGTGATGGAGGCGGTTCACAACGGACAAAACTCTCTGTCTCTGTATGCTCTCTCTCTCTCAACTAATCCGAGCTCCCGGGGCGAACACCCAGCAGCCTAGTTGGGCTGGCCGATCTCTCTCTCTCTCTCTCTCTCTCTCTCTCTCTCTCTCTCTCTCTCTCTCTCTCTCTCTCTCTCATGGGCCATGAGCAACGCCTTTCCCACCCGCTCGTCCGTCTCAGTGAAGCCCGTGTGAGCCACAACCTTGGAGTTAATACCAACACATCCTCAGACTGCGTTCATTTCGATGGAGTTCACATCTCTGTGTATCGCTGTGTCTCACTACCTATGTTTCGGTATGTGTTTATATCTACGCATGTATGTATGTATGTAGCCTATGTATGCATGTCTGTACAGGTGGATGTATGCCTGTATGCATATATTTATGTTGTGACTTGTTGTCCTATTTCTGTAAGCTCATGTATGTATGTATGTATGTATGTATGTATGTATGTATGTATGTATGTATGTATGTATGTATGTATGTATGTATGTATGTATGTATGTATGTATGTATGCTATAGGTATTTATGTGTCTGTCTGTCTGTGTGTGTGTGTCTGTCTGTTTGTCTGTGTGTGTCTGTCTGTCTGTGTGTATGTCTGTGTGTGTCTGTCTGTCTGTCTGTGTGTATGTCTGTGTCTGTCTGTCTGTCTGTCTGTCTGTCTGTCTGTCTGTCTGTCTGTCTGTCTGTCTGTCTGTCTGTCTGTCTGTCTGTCTGTCTGTCTGTCTGTCTGTCTGTCTGTCCGCATTCATACTGTTTGGCCGACCGACTGAATGCTTGGCTGTGTCCATCATTCTTTGATCACTCTGTTCATTGGTACATCTCGGTCGTTAAAGTGACGAGACCCCACCACACAGTTGCTGAGGGGGGCTACAGACTCGCCCCTAACCCCTGGGAGGGACCAACGACCTGGGACGGACGGTCTCCCTTGAACTGAGCTGAAAGCTCAATAAATTTCGACCACGGATTAAAGAATGTCATACTCTGTAACTTATTATCACGATCGGATCTTAAGAATTTAAATTATCTGTCGGCTATCTGTGCCCCAACCCCACCCATGACCCACCCATGACCCCCACCCATGACCTCCACCTGCCGCTGGGGTAATAATCGACCGCGTTAACGGGCGAGGTAAAACTAATTATGGGGTTAGTGTAGGGTTAGATACAGGGTTGGCTCGATCGGGGTCCAGTGAAAAGAGAAAAGTTCTTAAGAGTGTAGGGTTAGATACAGGGTTGGCTCGATCGGGGTCCAGTGAATAGAGGAAAGTTCTGAAGGGAGTAGGGAAGAGGAAAGTTCTGAAGGGAGTAGGGAGGACGAAAGGGCGCCCTCTAGAGAGGTGAATAATTGGACTGCCTGATGTCAACACTGTTGGAAGTGGAGTTTGAAGTGAAATGTTCCGGTCGGCGCCTCAAAGAAGCGGATATTGTTCGTATAACAGGATCTTTGAGTTAAAGAAATCACCTGAGAGATGATTTCGTGCATGCAGAACTCAACCAACAGACAACCGAGGTTATACAAGAATAGATCTGTCCAAATGGGAGGAGCAGAACCAGTGGCGTAAATCGTGGGGGGGGGACAGAGGGGACTGTACCCCCAAAGTTTTGACTTAATCCGTTCTGTCCCCAAAAAATCCAGCACGGTAGAATCTGCCCCCCCCCCCCAAAGTAATGTATAGATGTTCGCCTCTGAGCAGAACGCGTGAGGGTGAGCAGAAGGATTACCAACAGCAGGAGGCAGAGGAGCAGAGGGAAAAGGCTGAAATAGAGCAGCGATTAGTGCAATGCGAGACTAAACTTAGACTAACATGCCTATGATGTGCATAGGCCTAACTAGGCCTATTTAGAAGAGCAGTTCCTTAACTCTTTAACGACGAACTGCATTGGTTTCCCAATTCCAGGTCGCTTTTAGTATACTATCGTCGTTAAAATGTTAAGCTAGTTCGAGAGGCAACCATGCTTATGAAGTGATAGCAACTTAATTTCTTAGGTTTCATTTATCATAATCATCATATACATACAGTACACTCATGCACCTAAGGCTATTATAATAATTTGTATAGATAAGGTTACTGTAATTGGACATTATCAACAACATTTTCATTTACACAGCTAAGTGCAGCTGTCAACTCCCATCAATCTAACTGTGAATGAGTGAGTAGGTGGTTGAGTGGGTGAGTGAGTGAGTGAGTGAGTGAGTGAGTGAGTGAGTGAGTGAGTGAGTGAGTGAGTGAGTGAGTGAGTGAGTGAGTGAGTGAGTGAGTAGGTGGTTGAGTGGGTGAGTGAGTGAGTCAGCCATCCAGCCAGCCAGTCAAATCTTGAGTCAGGCAGTGACTGAAAGAATGATTACAATTTGGCTGGATTGCATGCTAAATTCTCAAGCACTGATCTACATTAAAAAAACTCACACTTCTTGCTAGGGGTAGGGGTATATGTTTTCTTTGCAGGCCGCATGTTGGCTTCAATGAATTAAGCAGGTTTATCACAGTTCAGGCTTTTTAACTGTTCTGGGTCCCAAGTACTGATAATTCCACAAAGGTTGGAGTCAAAGCAATTATACAGTGCATTTGACACAGTGACCCTGGGAAATACCCCCCACAGTCAGCAAGTCATGGGACTACGTTTGCAAGTTCTAGGGCTCTAGGCAATAAACTCCAAGCTTTCTGCGGTGCAGCCGGTCAACGCACTGCAGTCAGAACGTAAGGCCAGGAAAGGTAATTGCTCATTATCTGATGCCGTCTGTCGTCAGCCACTTGTTAAGGAATGCTGCTTCTGGAGGTTGACGAAACCCAGAAATCCTCAACTGAAGTGGAAACAAGACAAAGGCAACTCAACAAAAGTAGGCCTAAAGACCTTTTTTCAGAAGTTGTGCGACAAGACAACAACAAACTGCCAGGCTACTGGTCATGTTTATTGGAACTTGTAGGCCTAATTTCGAATCGACGGTGCACTGTTACCAAACACACTCCATTCTTGCCATTAATGTCGTGCACGTCAACATACTTCCGTAGGCCTACAGTTGTTGAAGAAGAGCAGAGCAGATCCTTAGTAAACTATTACAGTCTAAATAACAAAGAGTAATTTAAACTAATATCCAGACTAAATAACAAAAATTATTTAAAAGTTTTATCAACAGCATTCTAAGTGTAGCAGTCAGCTCCCATCAATCCAACTGCAAAGCAGAAGACGAAGGCCTAGATAGGGCCTATATGTGTGGTATCACTTCGTAATTGTAGGCTAATCGTAAACTCGCGATTTCAAAAGTGAAGTCGTGAGAAGCAGCTAATTCACAGGTGCTTAATCAAAACAGAATCGATAGGCAGAGGGTCAAAATCCAGAGAGTCAAGCAGGCAGACAGTCAGTGGATGATGCTTAGAGTTGAAATGGCGAGGGAGGTGAGGGGAAGAGAAGGAATTGGGAAAGGATTTCTGAAAAGCAGTTTTCAGTTTTGAGTGGAAGACCGGTGGAGAGATAGCAAGAGGTGATCAGGGTTTGGCGAGTACGTGGGATGGATCGGATATTTGTCATAGCACTGGCGGGAGTTTGTTCCGAAGAGGCGGGACAGCTATATGGCTTTACGAACACTGCTCAGCAGTGTTCCTAACTCAACAACAATCCCTCTGAGCACCAGTGAATAAGCTGGTTCATGTGACTGCTTTTTTGGACGCTGTAGAACCCTTGAAAGTATGATTCCACGAGAACAGAATGACTTTCAGCCTTCGAAGCAATGAAGACAGAAAAGTTGAAGAGTTCTTGTCTTAAGTCTTGCGGTCCAATCAAACCAACTCTCCAATGCTGCATAGACATAGTTTAAAACTGGGGAATATGAGAACTGTGGCAGAGTGAAGGGATTGGTAAATGAAAATGGTCGCATTTTTCTCTAGCAACCCCCTCGACCCTGCTCATTTTTCAATGATAGGGTGAGATCCTTCACCACCGCCCTTCCGTTTGAATGGCCGGACGACACACCATTTAGGGGCCGTCCATAAAGTACGTCACGCTCTAGGGGGGAGGGTTTAAGAAAGTGTGACAGTTTGTGACAGGGGGAGGGGGTCAGGCCATGTGTGACGTCACACATTTATTTTTTAAATTTTATTTATAATTTATTTTTTATTTTTTAGTAGAATTTCATAGCTTTAAAAAATAATTTTCAAAAAATTTTCTGAAACATTTTAATTAGTTTTATGTCAAAATAGCATGAAATGCATATCTCCTGAATGGGTGTTTTTCACGATTCCTTTCGCTAGGAGCGCTAGTAATAATGCTGTTGCGAAGCCTTGTTTATTTTTTAGCCTTGCTTTCGGAAAGTGTGACGTACTACTTTAGGGGGGGTCCGAGTTTTGTGACAGTTTGTGACAGGGGGCAGAGGGGTAAAAATGGTCAAAAATAGCGTGACGTAATTTATGGACGGCCCCTTATGGTCCCCGTCCATGGACCGTGCTGGCCCGAGATTTAAAGCTGTGAAATAAACCAGCATCGGGAAGAAAACCGCGATCCGTACGCTCTATAACACAGAGACGCATGGGATGCGGCCTACGCTCTTGCCAATGTAGCTAACTGGGCCAATGATTTGTGACATATATAATGAGAAAACATCCTATTACAATTGGGAACATTTTCACGAATATGTACATTGTACATACATAAAAGAAGCAGAGGCAGTAGTTGCTAATGCCAGTCATTTGGCGGCAAGTGGTGTAAATACAATAATATTGGATAATATATTATGTATAATATATTATATCAATTCTTTATGGTCATTGTTCAAATCAAGTGCTTTGCTAATATTTAATCCAAGTCTTATTATGGTCTCGTTTACATTGTCTATCATCCAATGTCTTCCTTTTATCTCTTGTAATGTGTATTCAAATAATAATACTTTGAAACATAGGCATAAATGCATACATTAAATACATATACTGTACAATGAAGACTGATGACAGTCTGGGTCAACTCAAAAGACGACCTGATCCAACCGGGTTCCGCGACAACTCGTCTACAGACTTTTCGTCTACGACACTTTGTCTACAGACACTTCGTCTACCGACATTTCGTCTACAAGTGTATGTTTATCCATTACGGCTAATCACAGAGCCGGATTAACCTATAAGGGAAATAAGCCATGGCTTAGGGCCCCACAACGTTTTGAGGGCCCCCAACTGTCAGGAAATATAAAAATCAGATGGTACAAAGGTCCTATTTCTTCTGAAAAAGACGGAAAAGAAAGAAAGAAATGGTCATTAGAAATTTTTCAAAGTAATAAACAATGGTTTTGCTGCAAATCTGGGAAAAAATTTGCATGGCTTTCCGGTTAGGGGCCCCGGATGTCTTAACCCGGCTTGGCTTAGGGCCCCCGAAAGTCTTAATCCGGCCCTGGCTAATCAACAGAGGCGGCTTTCTTATAGTTTCGCTAAAACGTGCTATATATTCTCAGGAATCCAGCTTCTAATTATTGAAAAGATTATTTTCATCAATCCAGCTTCTATTGAATGGAAACTTAATTTCATCCATGCATCCAGCTTGGTTTCAAGCTTCTATTTACGGGAAAAATTAGTTTGATCAATCCAGCTTCTACTTCAACACAGGAATGTTTTCATCAATCCCACTTCCACTTAGGGAAACAGTTTTTTTCATCAATCCAGCTTCCATTTTAAAGTGACAATATCAAATAACTTTGTAGACGAAATGTCGGTCGACGAAATATCTGTAGACGAAGTGTCGTAGACGAAAAGTCTGTAGACGAATTGTCGTGACACCATCCAACCGAGGCAACGCCTACAAGATTCAAAAGAAAGGAAAGTAAAGGAAGACCAGCACTGAATCAGGTAGACAACATAAATTAGGAAATCACAAGATGCAGACTAAACACAAGAAAAGCACAAAACCTGACAAATGACCGAGGAGAACGGAATACCATTCACTCACACCCATCTTCACGAAATGTGTCTGTGAACTAGAGTGGATCAGAGTGGATCTCATTTAAGACTTACTTTTCACCTGGCTTATAGACAATTTCCCTCACTATCCTAAGGTTAACTGGCCTAATGGCCTTCTACAGTTGACTAAATCTGTGGACAGTTCACACGCGACTGAAGCATTGTGCATCATTATATTATAGCATCATAGATGTTACAGGCAGATTAGACTTTCTTATTTCCTCGGGGCTGTCATGCTGAGAGTGCCTCTGAATAGCTATTACTGTACGAGGAGATTTTATAAATTTTCAGATACGATATGATTAGATATTATTCACTGAGCACCTGTAAGAAGCTCAGGAGCATGACTGTCAGAGACCTGCAGAGGTTTGAGTATGCTCAACTCTACAACTTTAGGCAGAACTTCCTGTCTGTGGAATGAAATAAGGATACAGTAGGTTGAAGGACGCAATGGAAAACACTTCCACCAGCAGTCATTAGATGACGCATTCACAGCACTTTTCAGAGGTGTTTAAAATGTGCTCTATAAAAGCGCGGATACATACACACGTGTACAAACATACACACATACACTCAAAGTTAATGTGCAAAGCATATCAACAGCTGACCAACACACAGCAGCAGGACAACAAAATCAAAGTATTCACAGATTGTTTTCATCAACAACAGAAGACGTCCAGTTCCATAAGCTATGGGTAAAAAGTGGTAATGACTAGCTCTATAGCCTTAGCATGCGATGGCGAGTGGCCAGTCCTAGGCCTCACTGCCTTATAAATGCCAATGACAGTTTATAATTCAGTTTGTTACACGAAACCCCAAAAATGCTTCTGTCTTGGTGGGAATTTGAACCCAAGCCTTTGGGTTGAGAGTTGCGCATGCTAACAATTAAATTATCACACCACGATAAAAAAAGCCATCTAAATTCCATACTTACTAACACACTTGAGCCTCGGATTGCTATTAGCACTAATTCTCCCACAATTCGGCAGAATGAAATACTGGCCCAATAAGTTCAAGTAAGTCAAACAATCGTGACTTTCTTGTAAGGTGCTATATAAATGGCCATATACATACACACCAGGTACATAAAAAACAAAAACTGTCCACAATGAAAGACATTTTCCAAGAATTGGCATCAAAATTCTAGAACTTCAACAGGTAAAAGCCAATTGAAACACACAACAAAAATTTTCCTACAGGTGTCTCCTTATATACACCTAATAAGTGTAATGTATTTAATTGGGTTTCAATTTTAAATAGCACCACCATCTAATGACAAGACAGCAACTAATGGCAATGAGCAAATGTGCATGACTGGGTTGCTGGAGATCCAAGCAACGACTCAAACCTGTACGTGAAATGGTACAAGGTAGCTCAAGACTGGTCAACCAAAATGAAAATTCGCCATTTAACCAAACTATGACAGTGCCAGTTCCAAGCCTGGAGAAAGGAGGAGGACAAATCTAAACATCTTTGTCAAAAGTTAAAAAATTCTGGAAGACTCCAAATTCGTTAACATTATCCGAGTGAGATCGCGCGCAGCATTGCTGTGGAGTTCTGCGCTTGTCAGAGGTAAGTGAAAGGTGCTATATAAATTCTGGTAAGATTACATGATATTACAATGTTATGAAATTGCTGGTTAATCAGTTGATATATTCACCAGAATGAGATATCTTGACAGTATAACAGATTCTGGCTTTCAATTTCAGACTAACTTGAAAGTCACCAACAATTTATGCCACGCAACAGCAAACTAAGAAATTGCTACATTAGACGACATGAAGTCATACAGTATGCAAGTATCTCAACATTTATATAGCGCCTTTAACGCTTTAATGACGAGAGTGTACTAAAAGTGACTGGGAAACCAAAATGCAGTTCGTTGTTAAAGTGTTAAAGAACCTCACAAAATTTGGGTACTCTGGCTGGAGTATTCATACTACGGGGTACATTGGAAAATGGAAGAAGTCATTTTTAAACATCATACTGTAAAGAAGTGCATTTGAATAGATATATGACACATTCTAGTCAAATTCATATGCTTGATCAAATATTCTTTATACTGATAAAAGATTGTGTAGGAAACAAAATCAGCATTTACAAATTAATTTGAAACAAAATCATGGATTTCTTAGTACACCTCTGTACCAATTCCAGTATACACTTGCAGCAGAAGCAAGCACTTTTGCAGTGAGGTAGTTCAGCGATTACTAAACATAAGGACTTTTTGATTCCTGGTAATTTAGAAAACGACAACTGCGTATGAACTTAAAAATACTGTTACAAGCATTTACTGAACTCTTTACAGCAACTTTTCAGTACTTGAGATAATTATATGATGTATTAATTAAAATGTTTTTCTCAGCAATTTAGTGCTGGCCTTACAACTTTGTTTCGGTATTACAGTTGTTCCTTAATTTAACAGGTTCGAAAGATGAGCAGTCAATAGCACGTGAACAGTCCACACAGAGTAGTATAAGTTGGTGCAATCATCAACTGGAGGTAAATGCGCTGGACCCATATCCTGACCATACATGTGTTACACCCATTGCTTTAATCAGATCATAATCATATATATTCAACCACATCTGGAATATTGTGTCCAAAATTGGCACCAATACTACAAAAGTGACATTGAATGCCTTGAGAAAATACAAGAGAGCTACTAGACTCATCACAGGCCTAGCTAGGATGCCATATGAAGAAACACTTCAAAAGCTGGGTCTTTTTTCCTTGGAAAGAAGACGAATGAGGGGGGATCTTATTGAGACATACAAAATTCTGCATGGTCTCAAAAATGTAGATGAAAACAATTTCTTCAAGAAAGCAACAACTGGAAATCTGAGAGGCCACAATATGAAACTGTACCGTAAACATGTGCGACTAGACATTAGAAAATTCTTTTTTAGCCAAAGAATTGTGGATCACTGGAACTGGTTACCACAGGAAGTAGGAACTGCTCCTAGCTTGAGCACTTTCAAAAAGAAACTGGACATTTGGATGAATGATATAGGCATGAAAAGATTATATAGCATACCTAGCCTATCAACTGTAACTGAATTTAAATATTACTAAGAAATAAATACAACAATGATAACAATAAGCCTTTATTAATTCTATAACCTCCAGACTGTTTGAAATTCTTATGGATTATAGTTGCACTGGGTAGATTAATAACAGTGATTACACTAAGGGTATTTGACAGATCTGATTTGTGAAATAATTTGTTTTTGCCTCCCTAATATAACTTATCATTCCTGAGAATTTCTACCTAGAGTAAATAGGTTATGATAATAGTGTGCTACAATATTGATTTCATTACAGTGGTAATTCCTCTGAGCAGTTCTGCATAAGTTTCATTATAGCAGCAGCCAAATTCGCATGCACACTGCCGAATTCCAACTACAGGTTACTAGATGCTTAGAAAGCCACGTAGGGCGGAAAGCCACAATTCTGAACAACCATCGAACATACTGTTCGTTTCCTAGCTCGCATGATCGGTTCATCTAGTTTTGCGAATAGGAGAGTGACAACCGGTAGGAATCAGAGGAAGCAAACGGATGAACAAGTTTCTAGATATCACACACGGAAACCCCTGATAAAAGGAATTCCAATTCCGATTTTGTTCTGGTAGATCACGTATTGTTCGCCGAAAAAGTTGATCAGAGTTATCTCTTCCTCCATGATGCGATCGCTGAAGAACTTCCAAGCGGCAACGGCATAGATAATGCTACAGACAGGATTTGCAATCATCACCTAACACAGATAAACAAATGAGAAGTTACTACAGAAAACGCAAATAAAATTTGGTTTCACCATGCTATCGCTGTTTCAAAACAACTCGATCGCTTGTCACTGCATTCAGGGTTCGAACTTGAGTGTCATTTGAAATTGCTGTGTTTGACCTGCATCTGACAGGTCTTAACAAGCCGATGAATCTCATGATAACAAAAACTTAATTTTACTGTATTTATTATTATTTTACTATTATGCATTTATTTCATTGTCTTTAGCTGACATTATATCCTGAAATAAAGTTATATAAAAAAAAAGTTACATAAATGACATCAAAATAAGTGCAAAAACAAATTTTTTAAATCTGATAAAAGCACCTGAGTGGCAATACTCCAGTAAAACCATCCAACATAGGCAGGATGCCGGAAAAGGTTGTAGACTCCATTAGTGACAAGCATGTGGCCTTCCTCTTTGACATGTCGAACATAATGATTGAAGTTGGTACCCGCTTGCCACATGGCAGCTTTTCGTAGACATTCACCACAAATGACGATCGCCAAGCCAAGAATCGACAGAAAACCAGGCTGCTTCCAGTCTAGCGCCAAAATAATAGATCAATTACATAACTATATGCACGACACGTTTACCAAATTGTAAAAGCTTATTACATAATTAAATGCATTTAGTTATAAGATTCAGCATCACTTTGGCATTAAAATGTGCTTTCCAAATTTTAATGAATATGTAAGGAGAAGTATAATGGTTTATAGCACTATTGAAAGTTGTATCTATGATGGATTTCTTAGACGTGTGATGGACATCCCCTAAACTTGCTCAGGTGTATTGTATTGCCTGAAACTTGCAGAACCGACCGTTACCCTATACACCATAATCTCTGTGACCATTGCGATTAACTTCAAATCTGGATCCACATTCGAGTTGTCCCCAAAATCCTAACACGTAAACTGAACTGCAGATTCCTTGTAAACAACTGCACAAACCTGGAAAGAAGTACCATTCAACGGAGTACTCTATGAAACTGCCAAAGGCAGCTATGTGGTACTCTTTGCTGTGATCCAAGAGGTACGAATTGAGAGTCAAATTCCTTGGATTTGTGGCGGCTGTTGCAAAATACTCCGACCAGTGGAAGAACGTTAGCACTGCAAGGTACCATCCGAACAGACGATAGCTAGATGTTGAAAGAATGAGAGTGACGGACAAGGCGAAAACAAGCCCCAGTAAATAGCCTCTTATAGCGATCTACAAAATGTAAGCAAACAAGGCCTTTATGCAGCAGTTTCTTAGACAAAAACAGCAAATTTTACAGTCATAATAGCAAATACAATGCTGCTACATAATCTTGTCAAATTCTGGCAGAAAGTGTATGCTGAAGGCGACATCACAGCGCTGGATCGCAAACCATTGGTAGTATTTGGTACTAGAAACTACAGAATGGCACGTTTATTTACCAATGCCCTGGTAGAGGTTTAAACCAGCCCAGTGGCGACCAATCACTATAATAAACAATATGACCGCCCAGACTCTGATAGCATAGAGCGCTTCGACCTTCAAAAGTCCACTACTTCCACTCAAGTTATGAGTATCGATTTGTTCCACATGTATGTTCAGAAATTCATGTGGCAAACCGCCTTTCAGCATGAAACATGTTTTAGAATGTTGTACTCTATTTCAGATATGTACACTTTAAATTAATTTTGTTCTACATTAATTTTCTCATGTCTGCAAATATTGTCTTCATGAATCATTGCTTACTTACTTGAACAGAAGTATTGTCACAACGCTCTATTCTGTCCAAGTCTGGGGCAGCCCAACATTGTTTATTATGGCGATTGGACCGATAACTCCGCCACTGCTCGTACTCTAGCAGTGCCAGTTCCAAGCTTGTATAAAGGAGGAGGGCGACGCTAATGATCTTTGTTATCAGTGTCGTTAAACTGAAACTACAACTACTACCGGACCGATGTAAACCTCTAGGCAAACTTATAGTATCGTGGGCTGAAGGATTACACAGTATCTTTGGGCATGCTGCGCGGACGCCGGACGGTACCAGGTTTTCCAATGACGACACTAACCCTAACCCTGAGTCCCTGACCCTAAACGACCCTCACGGCACCTAACCTGGCCTTGACCGACACTTACGACGCCAGTAAACTGACGCACTATATACTTCAGCCCCCGATTCTATAAGCTTGCCTAAAGGCTAAACCTCTACCCATATACTATTAATAAATTACAGTTAATCTGTCTGTTACATCCCTGTACCTGTAAATTGTATCCTGTGTACAATCGAAAGACCAGAAAAACGCCAACAGCAGAGTAAATACAGACAAATAGCAGCCAGCAGAGGTCAGTGATGGCGTCAACGTAAGATGCCAAAGCACTGATTGTTAAAACATTTATTCCTATTATAAAAGAAAACAGACTAATTCTTCCGTGATAAATAAGAGCCATAACTAAAAAATTATATTTCAACACAACATGAACACGGACACACAGCGTGCTCGAGATTCAGAGGCAGGAGTAAGTATTTGATGACGCAACAGTAGGCCTGAATTGCCATCTATCGGTTCGCAAATGTTACTGTTTTATTTCTCCAGTGAATCACCGAGGCCTAAACCTCCATAAGGTTCAAGGTTCAGCTCCCAACCAACACATACACGATGGTTGGGTCAATGTTGGACAAATTAACATGCATGTGCTGGATGGGACCTTCCCCGATCAAAGCGCTCCTTCCCATAGGCGAGTGTGGAGCGTGGAGCGACTTCGCAATGCAGGAATGTAGGCCGTACGGCAAATACATTTTACCAGTAGCCTAACCTACCACCTCGGCCCGGTCTTGCAAGTTTCTCTCGGGCCTTTCAATCGACTTAATTCGAGTGTCCATGTCTTCCTCGTCGCTCCAAATAGGCTAAAGCTTAATTAGACCATCCAACAAAAGAATATTAATCGTAGCCTAATCGCAATCGTAATCTCCAAACTTCTAAAGCGCCACTCGAAAGCCAAGCGCAGGGCACCAGCTTATTCACGAGCGCTGCGTCTAATCAGAGGGGTTGTCCAAAAGAGTAGTCCGAGGGAGGTCCGAGTCCGGTTTCCAGGGATCAGAGAGGGCACAGCAGATGTTAAGGCGGGTGTCTTTTAGGTCGAGGATTGGAAGGTACTACAGGATCAGATGAGTCAGGATAAGAGTTCTTGAAAAGCAGAGACTTTAGTTTCGAGTGGAAAGCCTTGGGGGTGATGGATAGAGGAGCCTGAGGCAGATGATGGTGGATGATTGGCGATGATGGTGGAGGAACCGAAAAAGTGCGGAATTCAGGAGGTAGATCGTTCCAGAGACGCGGCGCAGTGTTGGATATTGCTCGGTTGGAGAACTTGAGATGAGTAGTGACCGGGGGTCTAGAAAGAGTGAGAACGGAGGATGATCGGGTAGAACGGGTTGGCTGGATGGTGAAGAGTTCGCGAAGATATCTGGGCTGGGAGTGTTGTAGGGAGTTGTAGGTTAGTGATAGGACTTTGAAGTGAATTCGCTCTGGGATTTTTAACCAATGGAGTGATTTGAGGATTGGAGTGATGTGATGATGCTTGGGCGTTCTGGTGACGGCTCTGGCTAATGAGTTTTGGATGAGCTGCAGACGCTTTAGTTGGGTGGCTTCAAGGTTGAGAAAGAGGGAATTGCAATAGTCGAGCTTTGAGTGGACAATGGAGTGTAGCAATGGTGGAGGCAGTTTTGAAGTCGAGCATGGGTCGGATGCGGCGGAGGTCACGAATGTGCATGAAGCAGGAGCGCGAGAGGTTGGAGATGTGATTAGAGAAGGAGAGATGTGGATCAAAAGTAACACCAAGATTGCGGACAGGGGCATCAGAGGTGAAGGTAAGAGATGAAGAGTTAGTAGATAAGTGTATTGAAAGGTCAGGTATTTTATTTTAGTGTTTACCTGCCTAATGTCTGGATTTTCCACGACTTAGTTTTTATTCGATGCTAATGAAAGTAATTTCTGAATGCTTCATTTATTGGGCCCACAATAATCTTGTCAGCATTTCCTTCGATATTATTTGGAATCCATATGGGCTCTATTATTATAAAAGCTGTGCCAGAGACCAGCTTAGAACATAATTACGATCAACATAACTAATCAGATATGGTATAATATTATTAGGAGGGGTGGCCTAATTGGAATCAGTGGCGGAGCCAGGGTGGGGCTAGGGGGTGCTTAGCCCCCCTAAATGTGGCTCAGCCCCAGTTATTGAAAAGAGTTATTGAAAAGAGTTATTGAAAAGAGTTATTGAAAAGAGTTATTGAAAAGAGTTATTGAAAAGAGTTATTGAAAAGTTATTGAGTTATTGAAAAGAGTTATTGAAAAGAGTTATTGAAAAGAGTTATTGAAAAGAGTTATTGAAAAGAGTTATTGAAAAGAGTTATTGAAAAGAGTTATTGAAAAGAGTTATTGAAAAGAGTTATTGAAAAGAGTTATTGAAAAGAGTTATTGAAAAGAGTTATTGAAAAGAGTTATTGAAAGAGTTATTGAAAAGAGTTATTGAAAAGAGTTATTGAAAAGAGTTATTGAAAAGAGTTATTGAAAAGAGTTATTGAAAAGAGTTATTGAAAAGAGTTATTGAAAAGAGTTATTGAAAAGAGTTATTGAAAAGAGTTATTGAAAAGAGTTATTGAAAAGAGTTATTGAAAAGAGTTATTGAAAAGAGTTATTGAAAAGAGTTATTGAAAAGAGTTATTGAAAAGAGTTATTGAAAAGAGTTATTGAAAAGAGTTATTGAAAAGAGTTATTGAAAAGAGTTATTGAAAAGAGTTATTGAAAAGAGTTATTGAAAAGAGTTATTGAAAAGAGTTATTGAAAAGAGTTATTGAAAAGAGTTATTGAAAAGAGTTATTGAAAGAGTTATTGAAAAGAGTTATTGAAAAGAGTTATTGAAAAGAGTTATTGAAAAGAGTTATTGAAAAGTTATTGAAAAGAGTTATTGAAAAGAGTTATTGAAAAGAGTTATTGAAAGAGAGTTATTGAAAAGAGTTATTGAAAAGAAAAGAGTTATTGAAAAGAGTTATTGAAAAGAGTTATTGAAAAGAGTTATTGAAAAGAGTTATTGAAAAGAGTCTATTGAAAAGAGTTATTGAAAAGAGTTATTGAAAAGAGTTATTGAAAAGAGTTATTGAAAAGAGTTATTGAAAAGAGTTATTGAAAAGAGTTATTGAAAAGAGTTATTGAAAAGAGTATTGAAAAGAGTTATTGAAAAGAGTTATTGAAAAGAGTTATTGAAAAGAGTTATTGAAAAGAGTTATTGAAAAGAGTTATTGAAAAGAGTTATTGAAAAGAGTTATTGAAAAGAGTTATTGAAAAGAGTTATTGAAAAGAGTTATTGAAAAGAGTTATTGAAAAGAGTTATTGAAAAGAGAGTTATTGAAAAGAGTTATTGAAAAGAGTTATTGAAAAGAGTTATTGAAAAGAGTTATTGAAAAGAGTTATTGAAAAGAGTTATTGAAAAGAGTTATTGAAAAGAGTTATTGAAAAGAGTTATTGAAAAGAGTTATTGAAAAGAGTTATTGAAAAGAGTTATTGAAAAGAGTTATTGAAAAGAGTTATTGAAAAGAGTTATTGAAAAGAGTTATTGAAAAGAGTTATTGAAAAGAGTTATTGAAAAGAGTTATTGAAAAGAGTTATTGAAAAAGAGTTATTGAAAAGAGTTATTGAAAAGAGTTATTGAAAAGAGTTATTGAAAAGATTGAAAGAGTTATTGAAAAGAGTTATTGAAAAGAGTTATTGAAAAGAGTTATTGAAAAGAGTTATTGAAAAGAGTTATTGAAAAGAGTTATTGAAAAGAGTTATTGAAAAGAGTTATTGAAAAGAGTTATTGAAAAGAGTTATTGAAAAGAGTTATTGAAAAGAGTTATTGAAAAGAGTTATTGAAAATTGAAAAGAGTTATTGAAAAGAGTTATTGAAAAGAGTTATTGAAAAGAGTTATTGAAAAGAGTTATTGAAAAGAGTTATTGAAAAGAGTTATTGAAAAGAGTTATTGAAAAGAGTTATTGAAAAGAGTTATTGAAAAGAGTTATTGAAAAGAGTTATTGAAAAGAGTTATTGAAAAGAGTTATTGAAAAGAGTTATTGAAAAGAGTTATTGAAAAGAGTTATTGAAAAGAGTTATTGAAAAGAGTTATTGAAAAGAGTTATTGAAAAAAGAGTTATTGAAAAGAGTTATTGAAAAGAGTTATTGAAAAGAGTTATTGAAAAGAGTTATTGAAAAGAGTTATTGAAAAGAGTTATTGAAAAGAGTTATTGAAAAGAGTTATTGAAAAGAGTTATTGAAAAGAGTTATTGAAAAGAGTTATTGAAAAGAGTTATTGAAAAGAGTTATTGAAAAGAGTTATTGAAAAGAGTTATTGAAAAGAGTTATTGAAAAGAGTTATTGAAAAGAGTTATTGAAAAGAGTTATTGAAAAGAGTTATTGAAAAGAGTTATTGAAAAGAGTTATTGAAAAGAGTTATTGAAAAGAGTTATTGAAAAGAGTTATTGAAAAGAGTTATTGAAAAGAGTTATTGAAAAGAGTTATTGAAAAGAGTTATTGAAAAGAGTTATTGAAAAGAGTTATTGAAAAGAGTTATTGAAAAGAGTTATTGAAAAGTTATTGAAAAGAGTTATTGAAAAGAGTTATTGAAAAGAGTTATTGAAAAGAGTTATTGAAAAGAGTTATTGAAAAGAGTTATTGAAAGAGTTATTGAAAAGAGTTATTGAAAAGAGTTATTGAAAAGAGTTATTGAAAAGAGTTATTGAAAAGAGTTATTGAAAAGAGTTATTGAAAAGAGTTATTGAAAAGAGTTATTGAAAAGAGTTATTGAAAAGAGTTATTGAAAAGAGTTATTGAAAAGAGTTATTGAAAAGAGTTATTGAAAAGAGTTATTGAAAAGAGTTATTGAAAAGAGTTATTGAAAAGAGTTATTGAAAAGAGTTATTGAAAAGAGTTATTGAAAAGAGTTATTGAAAAGAGTTATTGAAAAGAGTTATTGAAAAGAGTTATTGAAAAGAGTTATTGAAAAGAGTTATTGAAAAGAGTTATTGAAAAGAGTTATTGAAAAGAGTTATTGAAAAGAGTTATTGAAAAGAGTTATTGAAAAGAGTTATTGAAAAGAGTTATTGAAAAGAGTTATTGAAAAGAGTTATTGAAAAGAGTTATTGAAAAGAGTTATTGAAAAGAGTTATTGAAAAGAGTTATTGAAAAGAGTTATTGAAAAGAGTTATTGAAAAGAGTTATTGAAAAGAGTTATTGAAAAGAGTTATTGAAAAGAGTTATTGAAAAGAGTTATTGAAAAGAGTTATTGAAAAGAGTTATTGAAAAGAGTTATTGAAAAGAGTTATTGAAAAGAGTTATTGAAAAGAGTTATTGAAAAGAGTTATTGAAAAGAGTTATTGAAAAGAGTTATTGAAAAGAGTTATTGAAAAGAGTTATTGAAAAGAGTTATTGAAAAGAGTTATTGAAAAGAGTTATTGAAAGAGTTATTGAAAAGAGTTATTGAAAAGAGTTATTGAAAAGAGTTATTGAAAAGAGTTATTGAAAAGAGTTATTGAAAAGAGTTATTGAAAAGAGTTATTGAAAAGAGTTATTGAAAAGAGTTATTGAAAAGAGTTATTGAAAAGAGTTATTGAAAAGAGTTATTGAAAGAGTTATTGAAAAGAGTTATTGAAAAGAGTTATTGAAAAGAGTTATTGAAAAGAGTTATTGAAAAGAGTTATTGAAAAGAGTTATTGAAAAGAGTTATTGAAAAGAGTTATTGAAAAGAGTTATTGAAAAGAGTTATTGAAAAGAGTTATTGAAAAGAGTTATTGAAAAGAGTTATTGAAAAGTTATTGAAAAGAGTTATTGAAAAGAGTTATTGAAAAGAGTTATTGAAAAGAGTTATTGAAAAGAGTTATTGAAAAGAGTTATTGAAAAGAGTTATTGAAAAGAGTTATTGAAAAGAGTTATTGAAAAAGAGTTATTGAAAAGAGTTATTGAAAAGAGTTATTGAAAAGAGTTATTGAAAAGAGTTATTGAAAAGAGTTATTGAAAAGAGTTATTGAAAAGAGTTATTGAAAAGAGTTATTGAAAAGAGTTATTGAAAAGAGTTATTGAAAAGAGTTATTGAAAAGAGTTATTGAAAAGAGTTATTGAAAAGAGTTATTGAAAAGAGTTATTGAAAGAGTTATTGAAAAGAGTTATTGAAAAGAGTTATTGAAAAGAGTTATTGAAAGAGTTATTGAAAAGAGTTATTGAAAAGAGTTATTGAAAAGAGTTATTGAAAAGAGTTATTGAAAAGAGTTATTGAAAAGAGTTATTGAAAAGAGTTATTGAAAAGAGTTATTGAAAAGAGTTATTGAAAAGAGTTATTGAAAAGAGTTATTGAAAGAGTTATTGAAAAGAGTTATTGAAAAGAGTTATTGAAAGAGTTATTGAAAAGAGTTATTGAAAAGAGTTATTGAAAAGAGTTATTGAAAAGTTATTGAAAAGAGTTATTGAAAAGAGTTATTGAAAAGAGTTATTGAAAAGAGTTATTGAAAAGAGTTATTGAAAAGAGTTATTGAAAAGAGTTATTGAAAAGAGTTATTGAAAAGAGTTATTGAAAAGAGTTATTGAAAAGAGTTATTGAAAAGAGTTATTGAAAAGAGTTATTGAAAAGAGTTATTGAAAAGAGTTATTGAAAAGAGTTATTGAAAAGAGTTATTGAAAAGAGTTATTGAAAAGAGTTATTGAAAAGAGTTATTGAAAAGAGTTATTGAAAAGAGTTATTGAAAAGAGTTATTGAAAAGAAAAGAGTTATTGAAAAGAGTTATTGAAAAGAGTTATTGAAAAGAGTTATTGAAAAGAGTTATTGAAAAGAGTTATTGAAAAGAGTTATTGAAAAGAGTTATTGAAAAGAGTTATTGAAAAGAGTTATTGAAAAGAGTTATTGAAAAGAGTTATTGAAAAGAGTTATTGAAAAGAGTTATTGAAAAGAGTTATTGAAAAGAGTTATTGAAAAGAGTTATTGAAAAGAGTTATTGAAAAGAGTTATTGAAAAGAGTTATTGAAAAGAGTTATTGAAAAGAGTTATTGAAAGAGTTATTGAAAAGAGTTATTGAAAAGAGTTATTGAAAAGAGTTATTGAAAAGAGTTATTGAAAAGAGTTATTGAAAAGAGTTATTGAAAAGAGTTATTGAAAAGAGTTATTGAAAAGAGTTATTGAAAAGAGTTATTGAAAAGAGTTATTGAAAAGAGTTATTGAAAAGAGTTATTGAAAAGAGTTATTGAAAAGAGTTATTGAAAAGAGTTATTGAAAAGAGTTATTGAAAAGAGTTATTGAAAAGAGTTATTGAAAAGAGTTATTGAAAAGAGTTATTGAAAAGAGTTATTGAAAAGAGTTATTGAAAAGAGTTATTGAAAAGAGTTATTGAAAAGAGTTATTGAAAAGAGTTATTGAAAAGAGTTATTGAAAAGAGTTATTGAAAAGAGTTATTGAAAAGAGTTATTGAAAAGAGTTATTGAAAAGAGTTATTGAAAAGAGTTATTGAAAAGAGTTATTGAAAAGAGTTATTGAAAAGAGTTATTGAAAAGAGTTATTGAAAAGAGTTATTGAAAAGAGTTATTGAAAAGAGTTATTGAAAAGAGTTATTGAAAAGAGTTATTGAAAAGAGTTATTGAAAAGAGTTATTGAAAAGAGTTATTGAAAAGAGTTATTGAAAAGAGTTATTGAAAAGAGTTATTGAAAAGAGTTATTGAAAAGAGTTATTGAAAAGAGTTATTGAAAAGAGTTATTGAAAAGAGTTATTGAAAAGAGTTATTGAAAAGAGTTATTGAAAAGAGTTATTGAAAAGAGTTATTGAAAAGAGTTATTGAAAAGAGTTATTGAAAAGAGTTATTGAAAAGAGTTATTGAAAAGAGTTATTGAAAAGAGTTATTGAAAAGAGTTAAAGAGTTGATTGAAAAGAGTTATTGAAAAGAGTTATTGAAAAGAGTTATTGAAAAGAGTTATTGAAAAGAGTTATTGAAAAGAGTTATTGAAAAGAGTTATTGAAAAGAGTTATTGAAAAGAGTTATTGAAAGAGTTATTGAGTTATTGAAAAGAGTTATTGAAAAGAGTTATTGAAAAGAGTTATTGAAAAGAGTTATTGAAAAGAGTTATTGAAAAGAGTTATTGAAAAGAGTTATTGAAAAGAGTTATTGAAAAGAGTTATTGAAAAGAGTTATTGAAAGAGTTATTGAAAAGAGTTATTGAAAAGAGTTATTGAAAAGAGTTATTGAAAAGAGTTATTGAAAAGAGTTATTGAAAAGAGTTATTGAAAAGAGTTATTGAAAAGAGTTATTGAAAAGAGTTATTGAAAAGAGTTATTGAAAAGAGTTATTGAAAAGAGTTATTGAAAAGAGTTATTGAAAAGAGTTATTGAAAAGAGTTATTGAAAAGAGTTATTGAAAAGAGTTATTGAAAAGAGTTATTGAAAAGAGTTATTGAAAATTGAGTTATTGAAAAGTTAGTTGAAAAGAAAAAAAGAGTTATTGAAAAGAGTTATTGAAAAGAGTTATTGAAAGAGTTATTGAAAAGAGTTATTGAAAAGAGTTATTGAAAAGAGTTATTGAAAAGAGTTATTGAAAAGAGTTATTGAAAAGAGTTATTGAAAAGAGTTATTGAAAAGAGTTATTGAAAAGAGTTATTGAAAAGAGTTATTGAAAAGAGTTATTGAAAAGAGTTATTGAAAAGAGTTATTGAAAAGAGTTATTGAAAAGAGTTATTGAAAAGAGTTATTGAAAAGAGTTATTGAAAAGAGTTATTGAAAAGAGTTATTGAAAAGAGTTATTGAAAAGAGTTATTGAAAAGAGTTATTGAAAAGAGTTATTGAAAAGAGTTATTGAAAAGAGTTATTGAAAAGAGTTATTGAAAAGAGTTATTGAAAAGAGTTATTGAAAAGAGTTATTGAAAAGAGTTATTGAAAAGAGTTATTGAAAAGAGTTATTGAAAAGAGTTATTGAAAAGAGTTATTGAAAAGAGTTATTGAAAAGAGTTATTGAAAAGAGTTATTGAAAAGAGTTATTGAAAAGAGTTATTGAAAAGAGTTATTGAAAAGAGTTATTGAAAAGAGTTATTGAAAAGAGTTATTGAAAAGAGTTATTGAAAAGAGTTATTGAAAAGAGTTATTGAAAGAGTTATTGAAAAGAGTTATTGAAAAGAGTTATTGAAAAGAGTTATTGAAAAGAGTTATTGAAAAGAGTTATTGAAAAGAGTTATTGAAAAGAGTTATTGAAAAGAGTTATTGAAAAGAGTTATTGAAAAGAGTTATTGAAAAGAGTTATTGAAAAGAGTTATTGAAAAGAGTTATTGAAAAGAGTTATTGAAAAGAGTTATTGAAAAGAGTTATTGAAAAGAGTTATTGAAAAGAGTTATTGAAAAGAGTTATTGAAAAGAGTTATTGAAAAGAGTTATTGAAAAGAGTTATTGAAAAGAGTTATTGAAAAGAGTTATTGAAAGAGTTATTGAAAAGAGTTATTGAAAAGAGTTATTGAAAAGAGTTATTGAAAAGAGTTATTGAAAAGAGTTATTGAAAAGAGTTATTGAAAAGAGTTATTGAAAAGAGTTATTGAAAAGAGTTATTGAAAAGAGTTATTGAAAAGAGTTATTGAAAAGAGTTATTGAAAAGAGTTATTGAAAAGAGTTATTGAAAAGAGTTATTGAAAAGAGTTATTGAAAAGAGTTATTGAAAAGAGTTATTGAAAAGAGTTATTGAACTCATTTCAAAACTCATTTCAACAACTCATTTCAATAGCTCTTTTCAATAACTCTTTTTCAATAGCTATTTTCAATAACTCTTTTCAATAGCTATTTTCAATAACTCAATTCAATAACTCTTTTTCAATAACTTCTTTTTCAATTACTTTTTCAATCACTCATTTCAATCACTCATTTTAATCACTCATTTCAATTACTCTTTTCAAAAACGCTTCAATAACTCTATTCAATAACTCTTTTCAATAACTCTTTTCAATAACTCTTTTCAATAACTCTTTTCAGCAACTCTTTTCAGCAACTCTTTTCAGCAACTCATTTCAGCAACTCTTTTCAATTCCTCTTTTTCAATAACTCTTTTATAACTCGCAAATAAGCAAGTATTCAAATAGTATTTTATCGCGGGACAAAATTGTGACTCGAAAACCGAGTCAGCGAGTCAAATTCGAGTCCGGGCCTTCGAGTCCGAGTCCGAGTCGCGACAAGCCAAGTCCGAGTCCACAAAAAATCGGTCTCGAGTCGGACTCGAGTCCTAGGCCGGACTCGAGTACTACATCACTGCCTAACCCACCTTAGGTTCGGCCGATGGTAGCGGCTGAACCCTGTTGGTATAGAGATGTTCTGCAGATGAGCACGTAGCCTAAAGCTTAGCTCAACTAAACAATGAAACCGAAGCTGGAGAAATTCTTGCCCCAGTACCTTTTACTAAAAGTCGGCGTCTCTGATAGAACCTCAGGTTATCCATCTGGAATGGCTACCCGTGATCATTTGCAACGATCAGCGATCTGATAAAGTAGCACAACATAACTGCATGTTGATATGGCCAGCAATAGTAATCGCTTATTAGACAAGAGTAGGCCCTACGCATACATTTTATGAGACAGGCTGAATTAAACTGGTCAGAAATAAACATTCTTCAGAATCGCTTCATACCGGTTTCGTGACGCCATCACCACCTGTAGACTCTCAACGTCTTGATCTGAGGACCAGTGCTACCACTCCTTGCGGTTTCCCCGAAGATCGAAGATCTGGGGATTTTGCAAAGTAATCTTGGGATTTGCCTAAGGTTTACACATCGACCAATATTGTGGTATAACCATAGAGATGCATAATAATAAATATATCACTAGAGGCGAGCATCTACTGTATCTATGGTGAGGCTGTGACCCTGTGGCCGCTCAACGGGTAACCATAACGGCCTTGACCCATTGGCCGCTCAGAATGAATTTCAACCAATCAAAACGCGTCATTTCAATTTAAATTAACTGCGGAGCTCTCGATAAGGTGTTATTATATCTATGGTTGTGGCTTCAAATAATTGTGCGAAGGGAATAATATGTCATTATTATTATTATATTCGTTTTATTGGTAACAAAACTGATAGACACACCGCTATCACATTGCAATTTAACAAAAGTTACAAATGAATGCTAAGCAAGATTGTATCATTATTATTATTATTATTAGACTGTTATTTATAGCGCGCCTAAACAAAATTGGAATCTTGCACAAAAGCGCGTAACAGAAAAATCAATCATAGTAAATCTTAAACAGATGTGTTTTAAGGTTAGTTTTAAAAATCGATAAAGTTGGGGATTTGCGGATAAAGACAGGGAGTTTGTTCCATTCAGCCGGGCCGGCTAGCGCAAATGCCCTGTTAGGGCCTAAGTTTTTTGAGTGATCGTGTCACAACAAAATCACCTTGAGACGATGAACGTAGCCCTCGTCTGGATTGGAGAGAGGAACAGGGTGTAACAAGTGAAGAAAGGTAAGCAGGAGAACAGTTTGTGTAGATTCTGTACATTAGAAGACAGATTTTGAAATTGATGCGAGCTTGTATGGGAAGCCAATGTAGTTCACGGAGGGTCGGTGTGACATGATCCCGAGGATTTTGGTTCTTGATAAGCTTAGCAGCATAATGAAGAACAGCTGTAAGAGGTTGAAGGGTAGATGCAGGAAGACCACAAAGGACTGAGTTGCAGTAGTCAATTCTAGAAATGACAAGGGCCTGTACTAGGGTACGAACACATTTCTCGTTAAGACTTTTCTTGACTTGACCGAATAACGAGTAGCCAATGTTAGAGCGACAATAAGGCAACAAATTGTTATCAACTATTGCCTGATGAATTGTTAAGTTAATTGAGAGAGTAATGTGGGATGTTTATGAGCATTAGTGGTCAGAGGATGGCTTTTTAAACAGGACTCGTGAGATAAAAAGTTTATCATCAGATTCTTTAGTGGGTAGTACAAAGTTGTGAGGGCGTGGTCTCATTTTGTAATGACGATCAATAATCGGAGGAAAGAGCGGCCGAAGAACATGGAAGTCGTTTCTGGAAACAGCGGCCAGAAGGCGATCATGTTCACTCCAACAACCATCTCATAGCAGATAGATAATTCCCTCATTGGCATAGGGGGCCGTCCATAAATGACGTCACCCTCCTAGGGGTCGGGGGGTCGGAAATTTGTGACGATGTGTGACGTGGGGGTGGGGGTTGGGGTTGGAGAAATGTGACGTCACATCAGGTCTATGTTATTAAATTTAACAAATAACAACAATTTAATTTTAATAATAAAAGCACTAATTTTGAATATTAAATTTTCATTAGTTTTTGATTATTTTAATGTATACGGGCACTATTATTAATAATTTTCTAATTATTTCAATATTTGGTCACCGTTAGATTTTAAAATATGCATGCTCTCCCTATTTGTTCCATGAAGGAGCATTTTGCTTCGCCATGGACATTTGGTTTTAGGGGTCAGAGCTTTGTGACGTCATTTTTCAAGGCGGGTGTTACTTTTGTGACGAAGTGTGACGAAAGGGGAGGGGGTTCAAAATCGGCCAAAATTGCGTGACGTCATTTATGGACGGCCCCTTTTCTCCATATTACACAATCCCAAGCATGTACTTCACCAACTCCTACCTCCACTCCGACTCCCTCTCACCAATTAAGACCTAGAGCACATAATCATAGCCTACTCTCCCACACAAGGACAACTCTCAATTAATTCCCAGATCATTAGGCCTATAAAAAATATTTACTAGTTTATTCTAAAATCTTCCTGTGAACTTTAATTATTCATTATCACTCATGTTAGCATTTCTGCGTTTTTGTCAGATTGTTTTTCTCAATTAAACGAATATATATTATATAGCCTATATACACGAAATATAGCGTAACATAAATTATTTCATTTTATTAAGAGATTTTCAACTTTTCGAGCGATGACGTAATTTCCGTTTCCGCCCACCTCATTGTTGACGACGTCATCGTCATTCTCTGTCTACCTTTTCTAATGGCTGGATGATTGACGATCGCAGATTTTTGCAATTTTTGCTATAGTTTGCGAATTTTTGGCTGCGTTTGTGTTTGATAACTTCGAGATCATGTTTCGTAGATTACGTGTCCTTTTCATGAGGCCCTTTGTGAATGCGTCAACGACTCAACGCAGGATACGGCCCGATCTTTTCGTCGAGTTCGACCGATGGAAGAGGCTGCGACCGTCCAGCGCTGCCTCCGGAAGTTCTTCTTCGCCAGGAACAGGTATCGGTAATCCCGTAGCTAAATTATTTCATATGGTCAATTTAAAATGGATTGATGAAAAAAATTGTTTTCTTAAATGGAACTGGGATTGATGAAACCATTTCTGCCGTTGCAGAGGCTGAAGTCGTGAGCGATGTTTAGGCACACAAACAAACACACGCACACACACAGTCACACACACACACACACACACACACACAGTCACACACACACACACACACACACACACATTAAGGCTGGTAATGATTAAACAATTAATCGATTAATCTCCAAAATTAAACTTCGATTAATTGATTAAATTCGATTAATTTGATATCTGTTACGTAAAGCTTGGAAGACTGTTTAAAATCTAGTCACTGAGTCAGTTACTACATTCCTTCTACAAAAAAATTCAATCATTCCACATGCTGAAAGTGATACGTCAGCGATGTGTTTGGACCACGGTAAGCGAACTGTTTATTGCAATGAAGACAGTTCACGAAATTTCATAATGTTTTCAAAAAGGCTAAAATTGCTTCTGAAAAGCTGTACTATGCCATTAGGTTATCTGAATGTGAAAATTACCTGAGAAAAACTTGTAGAAATATAAGGTCATTGTTAAATTGTGGTAACAACTTCTTACTTCTGAGGTCTTTACCTTTAGCTATGTGAGTACTTCAGACAAGTCCAAGGTTGCTAATAGGTTTAATGATTATTTCGTGAACATTGGTTCTACTTTGGCCTCCAAAACAGACTCCTCATGAGTCATGATCCCATCCCACATTTTAAAAAATTTTCTAACTGATTGCCCTTGTTCTTCAATGAGTTTGTTGCAGACCAGTTACGGGTCTCTGCGAGTTGTGGGGTTGATGATATTGATCCCACAGTTGCTAGGGCCACAATTCAGTACATAGCCCCATGAGATATTGCGAGTTCCTCTCGCTTGACTGCATTGGTAATTCTCCAGAATCATGCTATTTGTGTAATATTAAATTTGTACTGGCACTCCAGCACCAAATTTGCGTCCCTGAAACATAGAATACTGAAGCTACGAGATATAACCAAATTACAGATAGGTCTGTTCACGTTTAGGTATCATCGTCACATGTTGTCTCCCAACTTCGATGGATTTGTTATCTTATAATACTAGAGCATCTGATAAATACCATGGTGCCAGTGCAAGAACCAAATTGATACAATTCTCCATGAAATGTTGTGGACCGACACTATGGAATTCCCTTCCTGAGGATATAAGAAACACTGTATCCATGAAGCAATTTATACTTAGATTAAAGAACTTTTTGTTGGTGTATAGTTTATCAGTGGAATGGCTTGATGAGATTGCCTCCTCCCCCAACTTTGCCTAGTGATTGACTATTTGTTGATCAGTCATTGTCATCACTATTATTTCTTTTATTAGTTTTGTGCAACCCTCAACTCTGGGATCTATTTGATAATCGCTTATAATGTATATTTTCAACTCAATGTTTCACTGTACATATCTTTACTTTTTGCAGCAATTTCATGAAAGTATTAATGTTATAAATGAGTCAGCCGAGTCTTTAGCAGGTCTACGTGACCTTTTTCGGTTGACTCATTGACCTGCATGAATGTTGTATTCAATTTGCAACTTGATTGTCCTTGTCAGAAACAGTATGTTGCATTGAAGTGTTGATGATATGCAAGTCAATGTGAATTGTTTGGTGAACAATAAAGTATTCATTGATTGATTGATTGAAGTCAATAAACGAGTCAATCAATCAATCATATATAAATAATGTATATATATATATATATATATATATATATATATATATATATATATATATATATATATATATGCAGATATATATGCAGTCACCTATGTAGGCTCTGGCATGTTGCTCTATGCAGGCTCTGGATTATGTGGTCGATGGAGAGCTCAATATGTATGCAGTCGCCTATGGAAAGGCTCTGGATGATGTCGCCTATGGAGAGGCTCTGGATGATGTCGCCTATGGATAGGCTCTGGATGATGTCGCCTATGGAGAGGCGCTGGATGATGTCACCTATGGAGAGGCGCTGAATGCTGTCGCCTATGGAGAGGGTCTGTATGCTGTCGCCTATGCTGAGGCTGTGCCTATGGAGAGGCGCTGATGATGTCACCTATGGAGAGGCTCTGGATGATGTCGCCTATGGAGAGGCGCTGGATGCTGTCGCCTATGGAGAGGGTCTGTATGCTGTTGCCTATGGAGAGGCGCTGCATACAGTCGCCTATGGAAAGGTTCTGGATGATGTCGCCTATGGAAAGGCTCTGGATGATGTCGCCTATGGAAAGGCTCTGGATGATGTCGCCTATGGAGAGGCGCTGGATGATGTCGCCTATGGAGAGGGTCTGTATGCTGTTGCCTATGGAGAGGGTCTGTATGCTGGCCTATGGAGAGGCGCTGCATACAGTCACCTATGGAAAAGTTCTGGATGATGTCGCCTATGGAGAGGCTCTGGATGATGTCGCCTATGGAGAGGCTCTGGATGATGCCTATGGAGAGGCTCTGGATGATGTCGCCTATGGAGAGGGTCTGTATGCTGTTGCCTATGGAGAGGCGCTGCATACAGTCACCAGTCTGGATGATGTCGCCTATGGAAAAGTTCTGGATGATGTCGCCTATGGAGAGGCTCTGGATGATGTCGCCTATGGAGAGCCTATGGAGGCTCTGGATGATGTCGCCTATGGAGAGGCTATGGAAAGGCTTCTGGATGATGTCGCCTATGGAGAGGCTCTGGATGATGTCGCCTATGGAGAGGCGCTGTATGCTGTCGCCTATGGAGAGGGTCTGTATGATGTTGCCTATGGAGAGGCTCTGCATGATGTCACCTATGGAAAGGCTCTGGATGATGTCGCCTATGGAGAGGCTCTGGATGATGTCGCCTATGGAGAGGCGCTGTATGATGTCGCCTATGGAGAGGGTCTGTATGCTGTTGCCTATGGAGGCTCTGATGGATGGAGAGGATGAGCCTATGGAAAGGCGCTGCATACAGTCACCTATGGAAAGGCTGGATGATGTCGCCTATGAGGCTCTGTGATGTCGCCTATGGAGGGTCTGATGCTGTCGCCTATGGAGAGGCGCTGCATGATGTGCCTATGGTCGCTGGATATGATGGAGAGGCTCTGGATGATGTCGCCTATGAGAGGCGCTGGATGATGTCGCCTATGGATGATGGATGCTGTGCCTATGGAGAGGCGCTGCATGATGTCGCCTATGGAGAGGCTCTGGATGATGTCGCCTATGGAGAGGCTCTGGATGATGTCGCCTATGGAGAGGTCTGTATGCTGTTGCCTATGGAGAGGATGCATACAGTCACCTATGGAAAAGTTCTGGAGAGGCTTCTGGATGATGTCGCCTATGGAGAGGCTCTCGATGATGTCGCCTATGGAGAGGCGCTGTATGCTGTCGCCTATGGAGAGGGTCTGTATGCTGTTGCCTATGGAGAGGCGCTGCATACAGTCACCTATGCCTATGGAGAGCTCTGGATGATGTTGCCTATGGAGAGGCTCTGGATGATGTCGCCTATTCTGGATGATGTCGCCTATGGAGAGGCTCTGGATGATGTCGCCTATGGAGAAAGGCTCTGGATGATGTCGCCTATGGAAAAGTTCTGGAGAGGCTCTGGAGAGGCTGTGGATGATGTCGCAAATTTAAACTATTATGGAGAGGCTCTGGATGATGTCACTCTATCGGGATGATGTCGACTATGGAAAGGTTCTGGATGATGTCGCCTATGGAGATGATGGCCTCTGGATGATGTCGCCTATGGAAAGGCTCTGGATGATGTAGCCTATGGAGAGGCTCTGGATGATGTTGCCTATGGAGAGGCTCTGGATGATGTCACCTGTGGAGAGGCTCTGGATGATGTTGCCTATGGAGAGGCTCTGGATGATGTTGCCTATGGAGAGGCTCTGGATGATGTTGCCTATGGAGAGGCTCTGGATGCTGTCGTTGTCACGGTGGTGCATAGCGGCTGGCCAACTTAGACGATGGTCAGCAGCGGACGCCTAACAAGAAACGGAGCTGGTGGTCTAGTTGGAACAACCGATGACCCAGGGTTGCTAATGGGGCCTAAATAACACCTCCACCGACCACTTCGGTCAAAGCGCAAGAGAGTGACCGACTCACCCGATCGTTGTCAACAACAACATAGTAGCCGTGGGGCTGCTACCGTTACGACACAATGCATGGACTGAAAGGTGAGGTCGTGACCCATACACCAGAACGACGTCAACTGCTGCCGAAGCCTCTACGCCTCTCTGCGATGACTCAATCAACAACCTAACGAAAACTCAAAAACATCATATGACCGAATCATAATTATAATGAAGGCTATAGAAGCCTGAACGTACTCATTTTACAGCACGCCTGGGTGATGATCGCGACAGTGCCTTGACCGAGACTCAAGCAACGCCATTGCGGAATCGTGCGTAGACGCTTAGCAATAGCGACGCTTGATCCACGGGATCGAGCTGAACAGACAACGCCTGGATTGATATCCGCTGCGACGCCTTGGTACGACATTCCAGACATGTTGCTGCAGATTCTAGCTTCAGAGTAGATTGACAGAGATTGATATTTAAGATACTTTTATGACGTTAGAGACGTACGATCCGCTGGATCAAATTGATCGAACAGCATAGATTTGAGGGACTGGAGATATGTACGACAGATACTCCGACTGAAAAAGAACGATTACTAAAACTGGACAAGATTGACTACTTTTATCAACTCTTTCAACCGACTATCAACTGACTTTTATATTTATCACTGTATTTTTACTAATATAATCTAATAAATTTAAAACCTCATTTCGAATCGTTTTCAGCTTCGTTCTACTATCACTCCACGGAAACTCTTCTGCTCCAACTTTTATCTGACTTCTATGGTGCTATTTACCATGGTCAGATTACTCTCCTATCTCTTTTCGACATTAGCTCTGCCTTTGACTATGGACCATTCCATCTGCAGTGTCTCTCCACTTCCTTTGGGTTGTTTGACCAGCCTCTTGAATGGCTCCGATCATGCCTTTCTGACTATGGACCATTCCATCCTTCTGCAGTGGCTCTCCACTTCCATTTATATAGCGCCCCTTCAGAACCTACTCAGAGGCGCTCCCAGCCCAGCCAAGGCTAAACAGAGAAGACTTGAGAAGGCGGCAGTAAGCAGGCAAATTGCTGCGAGGCATCAAGCGCAGCTCAAGTGGCAGTCCATTCAGGTTGAGGGCCCAACAACCGCAAAGGCTCGGAAGCGCTTGAGACATAAACGGGCCCGGGGGACAAGTCAAGCTCTCCCTTGGTCGAGGAACGCAGAGCCCGGAGGGGGTCAGAGACAGGACGACAGAGGTCAGACCAGATGATGGAGCACAGCCAGCAAGGCACCGCCAAACTAAGGCAGTGCTATCCTGTAAGAGATGCGCTGCGAGGCAGGAAGCCAGTGCAGAACATCGCGCAAGAAGCAAGAGACAGCGTATTTTGGAATACGACCAATAAGTCGGGCAGCTGAGCGGAGACCCGGTCAAGACGAGAGATTAGGCCAGAAGGGAGAGACTTTGTTACCAGCAGAGTCGAGACTGTAGTTCGAGCAGAACTAATAACGCAGCTGAACAAGCGGAGCTCGGTAAAATTTGAGTCAAAAACAGCTTCAATGAATCAACACAACCCTTCAAAATGGTAGCGAAAACATTAAGTAATGCTAGAAATGTATAAAGTGCGATGTTTAATACTACTAAAAAGGTAAACTAAACTCATATATTTTGAAATTCGAGATTGCATTTTTAGTGTAAAAAATGATTCTACATGAAAGCCATTGTGTTTCTTTTTGACATGAGGGTTAAGTTTTACATAATTTTTAGGGGGTACCGTATGTTTGACATTTGTTGACAAGGGGATGGGTTTATTTGTTGACTTGTTTAATGTAGTCCGTATTTCACAACAGTGGCAGCGAATCATATTAGAAAACTCGCTCTGAAAGACGTTTATTATTATTATAGGCATAATTTGTAAACATTAGAATTTTTTAATTCAATGTTATGCTCCGGTTTTTTCTTTGCTCGGCATTTTTGTGAACATTTGTGATTGTTAAAACGCATTTCATATTTTCAGTAACTTGGGATATTTTGGTACACTTTTGACCAATCTTGGGAATTTGTTTGGAAGATCTTGGGACTTCTGAAAATGGAGAGTGGTAGCACTGCTGAGGACGTTCCGCTTTTTCCGGTATTGCATCAACTTCTTTCTCTGTTGCGGCGTGAGACGGAAAAACTGAAATGATGGCAAAAGAAAACGATTTAATTACTTTATTCACTGAAATCGGTCTAACCGAACAGAAAGCTAAGGAAACTCTTAAGAATGAAACTCTGAGCGAGGTGTTGAAGGACGTTGTTCTTGAGGTATTACTTTTAACTTACATGGAGCCTTTTACATATACCCCTCCCCCCGTAATGCATGGAGCGCGTGGGTTGACCTGAGGAAGTTTGGTTTCTGCATTTTTAGGGTTTTACAGTCAGCGCTTGAGAACTTATTGTTAGCTTTGCATCCTGGTTTTGGTGATAACAAATGCACACGTGCGAAGGTGAAGGTTCTACCATGCTTTTTTGAAGAAGGTCGTTAGAAAGGCATTTTGAAAATCGTAATTTGACGTGCTGCAACTTGTTCACGAATTGTCCTCGTGTAATTATTAGTCCAAGCGCCGGTGTAATACACTGCAAATGCTTTAAAATTCATTGCATTTCTGTGTGGTAACACCAGAAGGCTGAAAGCCACTGGTGTTGCCATGTGGTGTTTAAACTGGTATGAAGTTATACAGCTGGACTTCTTATTGCTAAGCCCTACAGGCACTATGAATAAATGTTAAAAGTCGGCTGATAGGATTTTAAAGAACATATTAGATAGGATTACACTGCATTTCTCCAGAATAAAAAAATTTCATGTTTAAGCCATAATTATGTTTTTCTTTATGAAAGGCCAAGGCTGTTCCAAATGGAGTGATTGACAAAGCTACTGGCACACTGCTCTACGGCATTGCGACCAAACTCAAGAACCAGATTATTCACCACAGACGCAGGCTTGTCGATTATGTCGTGCAAAGGAAGATTTGTTCTGAACTGCAGCTGACTGGTTTGTGACTGAACCTTTGCTTCATGTTGCAAAATTTTATGTTGGATGTTTTGTGATGGAGATTATTGTTTTGAGCAGTTATCAGTGTTTCCTTGGTTAGGGTGACCAACCAATAGGCAAGCTATGCAGAGCTGCTATGGGCCTAGACCTGGGAGTCGACCCCAATAAGTCGACCCCAGTCGACTTGGGCATCCCAAGTCGAGTCGAGTCGTTTATGCTTAGCGCAACTGACCCCCAAGTCGAATTTGTACAGAAAAGTGACCTCAAGTTGTTTTCTACACAAGTCGACTTAAACCGACTTGGAACACAAACAAATCTAAATTTATCTCGCCACACTAATGATCGTGAGGCCACGACAGCATTTAAGCAGCTTTGTAGTGTTTTTAGAGTGAACAAGCGTTTTAAAGACCCATAGTGTGTTAGGGTTGTGTCATGACAATAGGCCTACATCTGTATATGTGTATAAACATGATCTAGTTGAGCGGGCGGTCAGCGTCGCTTGTCTTATGTAAACATTGACTGAATATAGCTTATACTGAACACGTGCTAATTGCGCGGGAAAGGTTAGAAATTGATGATTACAGTCCATTTGAATAATGCAGTTGTCTTAATACAGTAGATAGAGCTGTATATTGAGAGTGAAGTGTTAAGAAATATAGTTGATTTATGTTGACGATGTACATTGAATTAAAGTGTTGAAGATAAAAGTTGATTTTCATCTCATTTGAAAGAATTATAGAAGAAATATTAAAAAACGCAGAACGGTACTGCGATATTATTTTGTATTATCGACGCCGGTTGCGGCGGTTGGGCTAAGCAGTTACTTAGGCCTAGCCTACTTATTTTTTTATCGGTGTCGGTTTATCTATATCATGAGTTATTATATGTTAAAGCGTCACACATACGCTTAATAAAGCTGGTGAATCATATACTAATCAATCGATCGTTTGCGCTACTTTGATGCACTGCATTAGTCGTTTGCAGACGGAAAAACTTGTATTAGACAATGATCGACTTAATTGTCGGTGAGTGGTAGTACTGTAGGATGATACGCATGCATTACTATTTGAATGACGTTAGTGGCCAAAGTTAATAATTATGACAACAGAATTAAACTGTGTCATTATAATACGCCATTTTGTGCAACCAGTCCGCTGTCCCTGCAGGTTCTTCTGTTAACCCATTAGAGCATTACAAAACTGTTCAAGCACAAACACAAGAAGCTGAAAATAGGCCTAATAAGCAATTTTATTCATCAGGTGTTGAAATCTCTATAGTAGCCTATAAGAAATTATAATGCTTGCCAGGCAAATTGGCGTGCCATTTTGTATTATTAGCCGTACGTAATCGTAATTACCATGTCAAAAGTCGACTTTAAGTCGAAAGTTGGTTGTTTTTTTGCCAAGTCGGGTCAAGTCGTTTTGACTCCAAGTTGTCGACTTCAAGTCGACCTCAAGTCACTTTAGGGTCAAGTGGGGTCAGATTGGCTGACCAAAGTGACTCCCAGGTCTATATGGGCCCCACAACATCAAGAGGCCCTTTTGTATGGTAGTACCCAAAATTGTATCACAGTTTTGTATTGCCAGTTGTTGAGAGCTGACCTTTTAATTTAATCTGGACCTCATTATGCTATATAGAAATAAAATACAGCCCGTAAAAACAAAGTTTTTTACTATATCCATCTAGTATCCTATAATGCGTCTTATGAAGCAGTTACCTCTACAAATATATAGTCCGCGTTTCATTTTACGTCATAGCGTGCGCTTAATCAGGCAGCGCCGTATGTTTTTGTTGGCTGCCAATGGCAACGCTTTGCGTATCGGAAAAGTTGAGTCCCCGATTCGAAAAGTTTAGTCCCGATTCTATAAGCTTGGTTTTTGGGAGCTGAAATTTTTATAGAATGAAGTGTCTGCGAGGGCGAGTCTATCTGCCAAAGTTTCATGACGATTGAATGATTGTAAGTGATCGAATTAGTCGTCGCAAGATTTGACTTTTTAGCCTGTGGCTCATTCAAACATTCAAGCATTCAAGATTTCCGTAAGTTAAACTAGATGGATAAAAAGAATTGCCTCTGACTGCTGTGTCAATAGCAAGTTCACAAAATCAGAAACAACAAATGATTACATTAAAATCAGAGTTGAGATTTATTCTGTGCTGTAGGATCTGTGACTTGCTGAGCAATTTCAAGTTGGGTATCGTTGGAATGCGTCTGGAGTGTTAAAGCGTGCAGTAAACTTAGCAGAAGCATGAGGCTGAAGAACGGAATGCTTAAGCTCACCCCTCTCCTGTGATAAAGTGGCTCCCTAAAGATGGAGAAGGCCTCTTGCCAGTGGTCTGGATTAGAGCAAGATTGGTCTATTTTAGCTTTTCGAGCAGAAGGTTCCTGTGTCTTCCTCAATAAATTGTAGTAATTTGCAAGTACATAACATTTACTCAGAAACAGTGGTACAAATGTTATGTGTTTGTCATTCATAGTATATGGAAGTGTTGTATTGTACGAGAGCATTGATGTAGTGCCTTGTAAGGACCTTTGAGAGCAATGTATTCATTATTGTTTTATTAACAGCTGCCTTGGAATATCTGCTTCACCACCCTAGTCAGGATGTCAGTGTTGCAGAGTTTGATGCTGCCAGTGGAGTTGGTGTTGTCGTCACTTCTGAAGAAATCGAGGATGCAGTGAGTACTTAAGTCAGTAAGTAGATAGTTCACGGTATTTCAGTGAGTAAGTCAAAGAGGTTAAGAAGATAGACCCCTTAGTCTCTTGGGTTAGCCTTTTCAGGGACTACTGGTTACTGACTGCAATTTCTCAAGTGACCATTTGTGTGTAGACTTGTAGAGTTGTCAAACTGTTGGTAAAATACGGCTTCAGATACCTGACTACTCTTCTGTATGTGAGTCGTTACATGTATATATACTAACTGTAACTTGCCTAATTAAAATTTAACCATCAACACCTTTCAGATGCCGTGTAATACAACACCTCCTGCCCTGTAATACAACACCTTCAGCCCGCTTCACAACTGCACCTTATTAAGCCCTGATCCCTTGACTGTTAAACAAATCTCCATGAATCATTGTGCTTCTGTGGCCGGGTTTCGGGTATGTGATGCCGCTCTTTGGATGAGTTGAGTGTCTGCTAACAGGTCTAACTGTGTGTTTGATAGCTGTGAATATGTTCAGGTTACAAGGTTCACTGTCTAATTTTGTTGTTACCTTGTAATTGGTTTTCATAGAACTGAACTTCTCGTGCATCTTTTGGCCAATTTAGCCTTGTGCTTTTCATTCAACTTCTTTTACTTTTGGGATGTGACAGCATCATTAACTTCTTGCAAACCTTTGATTTTACTCAGGTGCAGAAGGCTATAAACAAGTACAAAGCAGAACTGCTGGAGAAGAGATACCGGTTCAACACTGGACTGCTTATGGGTTGGTTTAGTTTATTTGGACATTTTGAGCTGTGATATGGTAATCAACAAGGCTAACCCTCATGTTTTGTTTAACTAGGTAACTGTCAAATGGGGCTTTAAACCAGAAGAAATGAAAACTTGTATTTTAACAGTAATCGCTTAGCATTACAGACTGTTGCTAGTCACAGTAATGAGTGCATGCTTGTTTTGTGTAGAGTTTACCAGTAATAGAACGTAATAATAATTGCTGTTATACGTCGGATGATAGAAAAGTATGACAATACTTTCCTGTTGCTGTTGACTAGTATACTTAGCTTATTGTGCATTTTGAGTGCAGTGGGGAAGATACTAAGAACTAATGTCATGTAAATGCTGTGTCAAATTTGATGTTACATTGCTTTTCAATGTATGTGCTTATATCATATGCCATGTCTAAGGGGATTGCCACTGTATCAATCTGTGGCAGTCATGGACGTAGCGTGGCAAAAAAACTTGCACGAAGCTTTCTTTTATCGGATATCCACACTTGGTTATCAGATCTAAAGCTTCGGGTACAAGACCTGACTACGGTAATAAAAGTGGGTCACTCAGTGACATAACCCACTGGTTTGGTCTGAATGCCCTTTTTTAAATTATGAGTCAATAATACTTTGAGCAGTAGTAGCTGGCATCTGTCTATGGTGATAAGCAGTTGTGCATTAAGAACTTGCTCAAGGTCCTTATTTGGTAATTCTCTCTGGGGATGGTGCAAAATACACCAGTGTTTAGAGTGCTCAACCACTTGTTCAACTTGTCTTTGTTGTTGTCTTAGTATACTTATGTGGTAGATGCCATGTCTAAGGGGATTACCACAGGATCAATCTGAGGTCATCATGGACGTAGCGTGGCAGAAAAATATGTGGAAGCCTCATTCTTCCTGATAATCACAATGAATGGTTATTCGGGTGTTTGGTTTCTAGTACAGGCAATAGTATACAATAAAAAGGATGCAACACTAGTGAACAAGATTTTGTTAGATACAATGAAAACTTGTTTATGTTGCTTGCTGATTCAATTAAAGCAAAGCTTTGATTAAATTGCATTAAGTGCTTTGTTTCCGTGTATATGTATAAATATTAATATTAGTTTTTATTGTAACTCAGCAGACATTTGTGGAATAAGAATTTGCATTATATAACAAGGTTCCATGAGTTTTGAGTGACTCCATGAATGTGCTCTTAAAAATGTCCAATTACACATTAATTAGTCTAAGGGTCATTGTGGTTCAATGATGTCATTGGGCTGTAAAGGCTATTGATGTTGACTTAGCTTTTTTATGTATCTGATCTAGCATTAAAATTACTTTGTGAAGTTTGTGTTTTCTCTTTTCAAAGCTGAGGTGCGTCAAGCTCTCAAATGGGCTGATGGAAAAAATGTGAAGAATGAAATTGATGTGCAGGTTGGTAGATTTAAACCTCTGATGGCATTTGTTTTAATGCACATTTTGCTTCTGTTATCAGATGTTGTATAAAATGTGTTTTACATTTTCAAATTTTTTAATGCTTATCTTGTAGTTTTACGCTGTTTATTTATTACTGTTGAATTGGTATCTGTGGTGATAGATTCTTTTGGGTGTGATTTAATTGTAATCAGAACTTTTTATAGCACTACTTCAAGAGAACCAAATCAGAGTTGCTCTCCATTATAGCCTGAACGACATTGATGTCGTTAAGAACGGAAAATTCATCAGAAAGGAAACAATGTTCAGATTATTAGGAAAGTCACCAATTGTAGACTTCTGCACACATGTACAGAGCCCAAGCAAGGAAGAATTCCCAACTAAAGTTGACAGCACGTTCAGTGTTCGTGAACTGTGCTTCATGTATATTTTGACTCAAATTAAAGGAAAGATGTTTGTATACTCTATTGATGTCCCAAGTCCATCAGTCTCTTCCCACTTCTACATTTCTTAACGTAGTTCTGTCCTTCTTTAATGACGAGCTGCATTGGTTTCCCGGTCACTTATAATATGCTGTCGTCTAAGGTTTCCTTTCGCTACAACGAATTTAATAACAAAGGCACAACTTTAGTTTATTTCTTGATGTGGTGTGAGTAGAGATGTAAAAAAACATGTTTTTTTTGGCGTTGAAATATTTCAATGAAATATTTCAGTTTTATTGAAATATTTCAGTTTTCTTTGAAACATTTGAAATTATTTTTTTCTTTACATTTTACAACTAATTACAACCATAATAACAGTTGATTTATTTCTCTCACATTACATATTATATGCATTATTGTGTTAGTGATGACCATCCTCGAGATACTCAATTTATTTCTAATTACCTGTTTTTAAGAATGACTTTTATGAGAGTTACATTATATGTTGAAAAACATATTTTATTCACCAAATGTGACAAATTACAGTTTGATCTAATAAAGTAGATGTTATTGTTCATTGTTATGCTTAACATTTATTGTTAATCACTTGTTTTGTCATAAATGAAATAAATGTGATTTTAGCTAAATTCTGCTAGCCTAGGACACAGTCAATCGTATAGAATTCGAAACACTTTAGTGACTTTACAAGACAAATTATAAATCACAAATACTATGTCAACTAGACTCAATAATAATCCCGCAAACAAAATTTTACAAAAAGTTCTAAGAATAGAACTTAGAACACAAACATAAATAGTACTATCAGTCAGACAGAGTAAACCATCATTAATAGTAATTATACTGCTAAAATCTGTCAGTTAAAAGATTTCCTCATTGTTATTCATCATCGTCCATGTCATCATCTTTGCTGTCATCGTCAACATCATCATTGTCGCTATCATAACTGTCACTGTCATCATCATCACTGGCATCTTCACTGTCATCATAGTTTTCATGGCCTTCATCATCGACATTGTCACCGTCTTTGTCATTATCATTATCATCATCATTGTTATCATCTTTGTCAGCATGATACCGTACGTTTATTTAAGAAGTCTTTTATTCGTCAAACAACATAAATAAAACCAGGAATAGGCATGACGACGGAAACTGTGTACAAGAAATCCATCATGGCTGCCATCGACTACGATCAAATAGAGTGCAAACAATGACAAGCAAAGTAACGTCTGCTATTATAAAGTTAATATCCGATTGCAGAACAGACCATATCTTTGGAACAGCACCATGTCATTGGAACAGCACAAACTGGTCCAACTCAAGACATTGTGTCAATTTGTGTGCATCCAATACTTCAAAAAAACATGTTGTTTTTTTTGGTCATTGAAATATTTAAAAAAAACTGTCAGAAATGAAATATTTCAAATGAAATATTTCACGCTCACATCACTAGGTGTGAGTATTGTATGTAACCTTGTGGTTGGATTCTTCGTATGGAATATCTTTCAAATTTCACTTTTAGATTTTTGATCTGCTTGGTAAGAAGACTGAGGAAGATCTCAAGCCAGCTACGAAGGCAAAGGTAGGATTTGAACAACAGTTGAGCTTTATGTAACAAATTTGGCACAGTTTTTAAATTATTTGGTTAGGTGATTTTGATCTAATAAATCTAGGATTTCTTTTTTTTATTTAATTCATTGGGAGTCATTTGTAGACTGTCGAACTGTAAGTACTGTGTTTTGTGACAGTAAACTTTGAACGTGTAGTTAGCAGAGGCCCAAGAAATTCCCAAATCTATGCATTACAGATGCAGTGTAACAAAGCTCCATTAATGAAATTATAGGTAAATAGGCATGCGGAAAACACTGGTCCTGATAAAAGATGGAATAGACAAGAGTTCACTGATTTGCACCCATCTCTAACAAGAGACTGACACCAAGAATTGATGAAGAGGAAATGATTTTATGGAATGAAACATTCACTAATGCTGCTAAAAATTACCTTAGCCATGCTGCATTCAGTATGTTTGAGTTAAATTTTGAAGGTTTTGGTGAGTTCAATCACTACATTAATTTGGATTATCTGTAACTTTTTACATTTTAAATTGTTACAGGATTTGTTCAAATAAAAAAATGTGACTATGGCTTTTTCTCTGATAGGAGCCTAAGGCAGCTGTTAAGACAGATACAAAAAAGACAGAGAAGGTAGAAGAAAAGGTGCCTAGCAATGATATCGTCTCATTCACAACTGATGGATGTAAGCTAACATGTCAAATAAAAAAATATGCACAAGCATTATGCAGGTAGTTTGTCTATTTACCGAATGAACCAACAACTGGTTTTAAAATACCAGTATTGGTTTGTTTAGTAGTGGTGGCCTATAAATATGTGCATGTGCTTTATTCATACTTCACAAAAATAAAATTTAAATTTGGTTACTTACTGTTGAAGCATGCAGCCTTAAAGACAATTTTTTACTGCTGTTGCTGTGTTTATGCATTAGGCAGAAGATCCTTTGAATTATTGAATGAATCTTTGGAAGACTAGTAGAGAGATATAGAGAGAGTAGTAGAGATGTGATAAATTAAAATTACCTAAGCATAACTGTTTGATTTAATTATTTATGTGTGAATAGTGAACACAATACATATATATTAGATTGTTAAAAGGTAACTTCTTCTGGAAAATCTGGACAATATAGCAGTGGGAAGGTATGTTACACTGAGTTTTATTATTATGCAGGATTTGTATCTAATTATCATTTATCTTCGTTATAGATTACACAGCTGATGGTTCCTTCACTAGTTTCATCGAACTGACGGGTGAAGCTCTTCGCTTTCACAAAACTGGTATTGAGTCTTTTGTGTGTTCTTGCATATATGTAATGTTTTAATTCGGAATTGGTGGCACTAGGTTAAAGAACTATTGTGTATGATACGTTCTAACTTTAAACTGTGATTCTAAATGTCAAAGACTACTTGCATTTTGTAGCATCTTCTAAAGTATGAGAAAGAAGCATATGTTTGGTAATACTGTGCCAGTATGCAGGCCATTTTTCTATAGCATGCATAATTGCAACAAGAATTCTGGTATGGTATGTTTGCCAACGTTGGACCTAACGGTCAGCTATAGAATGCAGCTTTAACGTTGTTAAAACAGTTCTTTTCATGGCCCTGTAAGGTAGTACTATGCTGGGGGTCAAATGTATGTCCTCTGTAGCTTAAATAGTCCACTGATTCTTAATTACTTGTGCTACTTTTGAATAAGTGAGCAGAACTTAATCAGTGGAAGAATAATCTGGAAGTTAATTAACATGCAGAGTCAGACAGTAGCTTTGTATGTCAGTCACTTCCAAACATTTCTTAGTTGGAGACTCCTGAGTGAGAATGTGGAGTGCATGGACTCATTCTGTGCATTCTGTTGAGCTTTAAATTGTGTTCCTTCAGTCTCTTAGTCGAATCTGCTGCATAATGCCTATTGCTTGTTTAATTCCTTTGCAGCTTTTCCATCTTATTGTACTCTAGTTAGCCTGTTTAAATAGGCAACGCTTATTTAAATTTTTTAAACAGGATGCTGGTCCTTTCTGGATCTGTCTGTTGAATCCCAGGTAGTCGTATACAACCTGTAAAATTCGTATGTAAAGAGCCTCTATGTAAACCTGTGTGATAAATTAGATATGTTAAATTTTGTGGGATCAATGCAAAAAGTGGTTGATTGAATGAATGAATGATTGTGGGGTATGATAGCTTATTTTATTCGTTAGAGCACGGGCCTTGCAATTGCGGAGAGTACAGGTTCGAGCGTCCCTGAGACGGTTATTATATAGGAAATTGAGCACGCCCGTTGCTCACGGCAGAGCAAGGATTGCTCAGCACCATTGATGCTTGTCATTAAATCGCAGCACTTAATAAATGTGTAATAATAATCGTGTGTGTGGACAAAATGTTTTTTTAATCAGTGAATCTCTGATCATGTTGGGAACTCGTTTTTGTGACAATTTGCGCTGGTACCATTGTCTCGTGATTTGCTCATGTCATAGCAGAGTCATGAACACTGTAGACAACTGGATACAGCAACAGAGCATCGGAGGTTGTTTAGCACACAGTCAAGAAGGGTGGCTGCCCGTGCCATGCGCCTCTGAACATTATTTCCATTGAAAATGGATCTGTATAATGTATTTAAAGAATGCGGCTCTATAAATGCCTATTTACAATTTATTTAGCCTGCATTGCATTACAGTGTGTTAAGGCTTCCTTGAAAATTTGGCTTCCCAAGAAAGTTGTTGCTAAACAATCTTGTTAATAATAAGGTTGGTAAAGCGTAATGCCCAGGGAATAACTATTTTAAATTATGTTGTTATTAAATTGGCATTAAACATTAATTTTAGGCGAGAATTACAAGACAGATGGTTACGTAATCACTGAGAAAACAATGGACCTAATGAAGAAGCACTTGGCAGAGACGGGAGGCAAAGTGAGCGCTTCTTACAAATTTATCTATTACCTTTTTAATGTAGCGTAATGTAGCGTAACAGAATATTTATGTAGTGCCACATAAGAAACCTGTCAGTGCGCTCAGTGTGGACACTTGGTTAGGAGGTCAGGATTTTAGGTGCAATGGCTGATAACACTTTTTACTGAATATACCATTTTCATTGAAAATTAATTTTTTCAAATTAACAGAAATAGCACTGGTTTACTTGAAAGACACTTGAATAATTTGATAGATACATATTCTGCGATCTATCAAATTTTGAGCGGGCTTTTCAAATGGATAGGGTGTTTGATTGTAATTTAACTAGGCGATCGGCAAGTGATATTTTGACGGTATGATAATGGTGCTGGGGAAGTAATTAGATTAGATTAGATTAGACTTATGTATATGCATAAAAGAAAAGATTGTTGGTGTTTTTGATCTCTTCGTGTGTGCAGTTTGAGAGAGTTGATCAGAGAAATCAGAAAAGTCGGCGGGTAGACTTTTATCAAGGCATAAATTTGATTGTGACACAGAGTAAGAGATGGTCTTTTTATAGTGACCTAGATCAAATCGTTAATGCACATTTCCTTTTTAGCATAAACTGATTTGTCTGTGATGAACAATGTTGGTGTTTAAATTCATTTAAATTTATGAAAACAAAAGTTGAAAGGATTGGTACTGACTTTTAATTTGACAAAAGTGTTGAAGTTTTTATTTTCGTTGTAGATCATGACTCGGTTTCCTCCTGAGCCGAATGGCATTCTGCATATCGGTCATGCCAAAGCAATTAATTTCAATTTTGGATATGCCAAGGTATTTTCCAAAAGATGTTTCTGAGTTAAAATTTGTAACAGTTTAATTTATGAGTTAGGAAACTGAAGCTTTTTGTGTTTAGCACCAAGAGAAATTATATGCTGCAGAATGTGTACAGTTGTGATTTGAGAAATAGTAATGTTTCTCACTTTGTTTTTTCTTGATCCATATATGATGTATTGTAAGATGTCTTTTGTTTGAATTTAAAAATATCTTTTGTCTGGATTTAAAATAAATTTTGTCCAGATTTTTAAATGTGTTTTCTCGATTTTTAAATCTCTTGTAGTCTTTAGCCAAAATTTGGTGACATAAATTTGATGTTTGATAAAAGCTAGAGGTTGCGGATAATGTCAGTTTGTTTTGACTAGTGATGTAAATTTACCGGTAAAATATTTTTGCGGTAAAAACTCGGATTTTTACCGGTAAAATTGGTAAAATATGGTAAAAAATGGTAAAAAATAATTTAAGTGATGTAATATCTTGGTCATGTTCCCCAACGGTGTATTTAGCCATTTATCAGTTACAGACAAATTTTGAAATGCCTTAGTATTCCTATTGAATTGCTAAATAGATAGTTTGTTTGAGAAAAATTACCTTTTATTACAAAGTGAGTTTACGCTCACTGTCACAAATTGCAATATTTAGGTAAATTCTACCTACTAGAACTGATAAGTTGTAGCATTTTAAAGTGAATGAGACCTATATACGAGGCCTAATATCTCAGATGAAGACTTTTCTGATATCATTCACTTTAAAATGCTACAACTTATCAGTTCTAGTAGGTAGAATTTAGAGAAATAGAAGATACGTAGGCTCCAGTGTAGCTGTCTATTAGGCCTATGATAGTTGCTGCAATCTTGTGAATGAAGCTGGCATTTATATTATTTAATAGATTTAATAGGCCCAATGAAAAGAAATAAAGCTTTAAGCATTTACCTTTTAATCTCGTTTACCATATTTTACCACGGTAAAATATAATGCGGATATTTTACCGGTAAAAATCGTTTTTTTACCGGTAAAAAATCATTTCGCATCACTAGTTTTGACTCATTAACACTAGGATAAATAGGAGACAATGCTAATGTCCCTGGGTTTGTGAAACTTGATTAAACATGTTATAAAAATGAAATATTTGTAATGTATGTGGGTTTGTTAAGCACATTTTGATGGTGTAAAATGAAAAATGTGATTCTTTCAGGCACATAGTGGGTTTTGCTATCTGCGATATGACGATACAAATCCAGAAAAGGAGGAGGAGAAGTTCTTCATTGCAATTCATGACATGGTCGAGTGGCTTGGTATTTAATTTCAGTACTCCAGCTTAGATGTTTTCGTTGAAAAATAAATGTTGTTGAGGTAGTTGTTCATTGAATGATAACATTTGGTAAAAGTTGAATTTGAAAGGGAATTGAATGCCATTAACTGAAGGCTGATTAATACTTGAGTTGGCAGTTGTGGAGAATAAGAAAATCAGATCGCTAATGCACCTGTAGCGTTTTGATTTGGCGAAAGGAAATCGGCTTTCGCTTTCTAGCAATCTGTTGTCTGACTTTCTCTGCTATTGATATTGAACTCGTGTTGTAACAAGATAGCATGTTGTCCTTATCGCCTATCCTACATGGTAATAAGGATCAGGCTCTGTTACAAGAGCTCTTATACACATATTCTGTTGGTTTGACAAGGCATTGAACAAGTCCACTCCTACTTTTTTACCTGCTTTACTTTTTTATAAGTGAGCAAAACGAAGTGAGTGGATGAGTAACCTGGAAGTTAATTAGCATGCATAGTCAAATAGTAACTCTGTGTGTCAGTCACTTCCGTACATTTATCGATCTTTTAACTCACTGTTTCAAAATGAATATACTTGATTATGTACATATTGTTTGTCATCATCTGCAAATTTTACCTTTTTCTTGCCATGTTAGGATTGTTAGCTTAGCAATGGAGTTTAATATACAGTTATTTGTGGATTGCCTTTTTTGTTTTCATGGTATGGATCGCTTAACCCTTTAATGATGAGCATGTACTAAAAGTGACTGGGAAACCAGTGCAGCTTGTCATTAAATTGTAAAAGCTGCAGTTAATATGGTAATGGATTGCTTAACAAGATAGCATGTTGTCCTTGTTGCCTATCCTAGATGATGATAAGGATCAGGCTGTGTTACAAGAGCTCTTAAGCCCATGTTAAATTAGTCTGACAAGGCATTGAACAAGTCCACTGCTTCTTTATTACCTGCTTTACTTTTTTATAAGTGAGCAAAACGAAGTGAGTGGAAGAGTAACCTGGAAGTTAATTAGCATGCATAGTCAAATAGTAACTCTGTGTGTCAGTCACTTCCGTACATTTATCGATCTTTTAACTTGCTCTTTCAAAATGAATATACTTGATTACGTATATGTTGTTTGTCCTTATCTTCTCTCTTCATGCATATTTTACCTTTTTCTTGATAAGTTAACATAGCAACGGAGTTTTTAATATACAGTGGTTATTATTTTGTGGATTGTCTTATGTTTACATGGTATGGATCGCTTAACCCTTTTTTTTAATGATGAGCAATGAGCATGTACTAAAAGTGAGTGGGAAACCAGTGCAGCTCATCATTAAATTGTTAATCTACAGTTAATACAGTAATGGATTGCTTAGCAAGATATCATGTATGCTGTTGCCTGTTGCCTAGATGATCCTTATCTATCCTAGATAAGGATCAGGCTCTGTTACAAGAGCTCTTATGCCCATATTTATTTAGTTTGACAAGGCATTGAACAAGTCCACTCCCTTTATTAACTGCTTTACTTTTTATAAGTGAGCAAAACGAAGTGAGTGGGAGAGTAACCTGGAAGTTAATTAGCATGCATAGTCAAATAGTAACTCTGTGTGTCAGTCACTTCCGTACATTTATCAATCTTTTAACTTGCTGTTTCAAAATGGATATACTTGATTACGTATATATTGTTTGTCTATATCTTCTCTCTTCATGCAAATTTGACCCTTTTCTTGCTATGTTAACATAGCAATGGAATTTTTAATTTACATTTATTTTTGGATTGCATTTTATGTTTACGTGGTATGGATTGCTTAAACCTTTCATGACGAGCATGTACTGAAATTGACTGGGAAACCAGAGCAGCTAGTCTTTAAATTGTTAATCTACAGCTAATATGGTAATGGATTGCTTAATTTCAGGCTACAAACCCTACCAGGTAACGCACAGCTCCGACTACTTCCAGGAGCTGTATGACCTCGCAGTCGAGTTGATTCGCCGTGGTCATGCATATGTTTGCCACCAAAAGGCGGAAGAGATCAAGGGCTTCAACCCTCCACCCTCTCCGTGGAGAGACAGACCCATAGAGGAATCACTACAGCTGTTTGTGGTATGTTTGAGTTAGGAATCCATTGGCATTCGAGGAGTAGTAAGCTACTGTGTGTTTGCTGGTAGTCAAATAGAATATTATTACTTACTTACTTACTTAGTAGATAGACGATGGAAACGAGGGTTGAAAGTTGGAGCAAGAGAATGAAAGATCAAAAAAGGAAGGAAGAGAGAAAGATTTTGGCATATATAGTCTTTCACTGAGACAGTACTATACAAATGTCCACTTGTATGGCATTGAGTTTTTCATAGAATAGTTTTGCAACAGAGAATTTTTGTCTGGGTGACTTGAGAATTTAAATAGATCTGGTGTGAGGAATATTATTTCTGCTTGAATCCATTGTCTATTTGTTTTCCAATCACATTCTGTGTATGTGACTTGAGATTTAAACAGTGGAAGAACAATGGAAGTTAATTAACACTTGAAGCAGACTCAATGTTTTCATGTGTCAGTCACTTCTGAACATTTCATGTTTTTGTAAACACTGGGTAGCATTTATTTCTATAGCTTTCTGCTAGATTGAAACACTTGTTTTCGTTAATTATAGCATAAAAAGTAACCAGATCAATCACCCAAGTTGTTTGGGAGTATGAGAATCATTTGAATGGAATGTTGCCCTCTTGTTGGCAGAGTCTGAAACCTCAAACAGCCAAGTTAGATGAATGAGTCATTGTAGATTGCAGAAAGAATGTATCCATTGTACTTGGCAGCATTGTGTTATAACTTGGTTGAGGCCAGTATTAAATGACTTAATCGCCTCAGCAGAAGGTTGATCCTGCACATTGTGAGCGCTCAACCAACTGGACAGATTGTCTCTTTGACTTTATATTAAGCTATTTGATGCCATGTCTAAGGGGATTACCACAGGGTCAATCTGAGGTAGTCATGGACGTAGCGTGGCAGAAAAATATACATGAAACCTTGTTTTTCCTGTTAATCTCATTGAATGGTTATTCAGGTATTTGGTTTCTAGTACAAGCTTAACAGTAATGCTCATCAACAAAGTGGTCGTGTAGTCTGATAAACAAGGCTGATGGGACATAGTGGTTAGAACACTTGTAATGTAATGTGTATAATACTGGTTTAAGTTTCCATTTGCAATCCAGAAGTAGGTAGAGGAGGGAAAAAGGGATTAGAAGTCGGAGCAAGTGAATGAAAGATCAAGAAACTAAGGAAGAGAAAGATTTTGGCATAAATAGTCTGTCACTGCAACAGTACTATACAAATGTCCACTTGTATGGCTTTGAGTTTTTCGTAGAATAGGTTTGCAACAGACAACTTCGGTCTGGGTGACTTGAGAATTTAAACAGATCTGGTGTGAGGAATATTATTTCTGCTTGAATCCATTGTCTATTTGTTTTCCAATCACATTCTGTGTATGTGACTTGAGATTTAAACAGTGGAAGAACAACTTGGAAGTTAATTAACACTTGAAGCATACTCAATGTTTTCATGTGTCAGTCACTTCTGAACATTTCATGTTTTTGTAAACACTGGGTAGCATTTATTTCTATAGCTTTCTGCTAGATTGCAACACTTATTTTAATTTATTATAGCATAAAAGTAACCAGATCAGTCACCAAGTTGTCCGATAGTGTGAGAATCATTTGAATGGAGTGTCACCACCCTCTTGTCAGCATGGTCTGCAAGTGCAGATTCATCAAACAACTAAGTTAGATGAATGAGTCATTGTGGATTGTACAAAGGATATGTTTCTACTGTACTAAGCATCATTGTGTTATAACTTGAGGCCAGTATTAAGTGACTTAATAGCCTCAGCAGAAGGTTGATCCTGCACATTGTGAGCGCTCATCCAACTGGTTTCTACTTTATTGAAGGTATTAGTGCCATGTCTACCACAGGATCAATCTGAGGTAGTCATTGTGGCAGTATACAAGAATAATCTCACTGATGGTTATTCAGGTATTTGGTTTCTAGTATTAAGTGATTTAATAGCCTAAGCAGAAGGTTGATCCTGCACATTGTGAGCGCTCAACCAACTGGACAGATTGTCTCTTTGACTTTATATTAAGCTGTTTGATGCCATGTCTAAGGGGATTACCACAGGATCAATCTGAGGTAGTCATGGACGTAGCGTGGCAGAAAAATTTACACGAAACCTTGTTTTTCCTGTTGATCTCATTGAATGGTTATTCAGGTATTTGGTTTCTAGTACAAACTTAACAGTAATGCTCATCAACAAAGTGGTCGTGTAGTCTGATAAACAAGGCTGATGGGACATAGTGGTTAGAACACTTGTAATGTATTGTGTAGAATACTGGTTTAAGTTTCCATTTACATTCCAGAAGTAGGTAGAGGAGGGGAAAAGGGATTAGAAGGAAGAGCAAGTGAATGAAAGATCGAGAAACTAAGAAAGAAAAAAATTGGCATAAATAGTCTGTCCCTGCGACAGTACTATGCAAATGTCCACTTGTATGGCTTTTGAGTTTTTCGTAGAATAGGTTTGCAACAGACAACTTCGGTCTGGGTGACTTGAGAATTTAAGCAGATCTGGTGTGTGGAATATTATTTCTGCTTGAATCCATTGTGTATTTATTTTCCAATCACATTCTGTGTATGTGACTTGAGATTTAAACAGTGGAAGAACTATGTGGAAGTTAATTAACACTTGAAGCAAACTCAATGTTTTCATGTGTCAGTCACTTCTGAACATTTCAGGTTTTTGTAAACACTGGGTAACAGTATTAAGTGACTTAATAGCCTCAGCAGAAGTTTGACCCTGCACATTGTGAGCGCTCAACCAACTGGACAGATTGTCTCTTTGACTTTATATTAAGCTGTTTGATGCCATGTCTAAGGGGATTACCACAGGATCAATCTGAGGTAGTCATGGACGTAGCGTGGCAGAAAAATTTACACGAAACCTTGTTTTTCCTGTTGATCTCATTGAATGGTTTTATTCAGGTATTTGGTTTCTAGTACAAGCTTAACAGTAATGCTCTACAACAAAGTGGTTGTGTAGTCTGATAAACAAGGCTGATGGGACATAGTGGTTAGAACACTTGATATGTAATGGGTAGAATGCTGGTTTAAGTTTCCATTTACATTCCAGAAGTAGGTAGATGAGGGGAAACAGGAATTAAAAGTCGGAGCAAAAGAATGAAAGATTGAAAAACTAAGGAAGAGATGAAGATTTTTGCATATATAGTCTGTCACTGAAACAGTACTATACAAATGTCCACTTGTATGGCTTTGAGTTTTTCATAGAATAGTTTTGCAACAGACAATTTCGGTCTCGGTGACTTGAGAATTTAAGCAGATCTGGTGTGTGAAGAATATTATTTCTGCTTGAATCCATTGTCTATTTGTTTTCCAATCACATTCTGTGTATGTGACTTGAGATTTAAACAGTGGAAGAACAATTTGGAAGTTAATTAACACTTGAAGCAAACTCAATGTTTTCATGTGTCAGTCACTTCTGAACATTTCATATTTTTGTAAACACTAGGTAGCATTTCTTTCTATAGCTTTCTGCTATTTTGAAACACTTATTTTAATTTATTATAGCGTAAAATGTAATCAGATGAATGCCCAAGTTGTCTGGCAGCGTCACCCTCTTGTCAGCAGAGTCTGCAAGTGTAAATTCTTCAAACAGCCAAGTTAGATGGATGAGTCATTGTAGATTGCACAAAGAATGTGTATCCACTGTACTAGGCAGCATTGTGTTAGGCCTTGTTTGAGGCCAGTCAGTATTAAGTGACTTAAATAGTCTAAGCAGAAGGTTGAATCTGCACATTGTGAGCACTCAACCAACTGGACAAATTGTCTCTTTAACTTTCTGTAAAGTTATTAGATGCCATGTCTAAGGGGATTACCACAGGTTCAATCTGAGGTCATCATGGACGTAGCGTGGCAGAATAATATACAAGAAGCCTTGTTTTTCCTGTTAATCTCATTGAATGGTTATTCAGGTATTTGGTTTCTAGTACAAGCGTAACAGTTATGCTTATCAGTAAAGTGGTCTTGTAGCTTGATAAACGAGGCTGATGGGACATAGTGGTTAGAACACTTGTAATGTAATGTGTAGAACTAGAATACTGGTTTAAGTCTCCATTTACATTTCAGAAGTAGGTAGAGGAGGGAAAAGGGATTAGAAGTCAGAGCAAGTGAATGAAAGATCGAGAAACTAAGAGAGAAAGATTTTGGCATAAATAATCTGTCACTGCGACAGTACTATACAAATGTCCACTTGTAAGGCTTTGAGTTTTTCGTAGAATAGGTTTGCAACAGACAACTTCGGTCTGAGTGACTTGAGAATTTAAATAGATCTGGTGTGTGGAATATTATTTCTGCTTGAATCCATTGTCTATTTGTTTTCCAATCGCATTCTCTGTATGTGACTTGAGATTTAAACAGTGGAAGAACAATGGAAGTTAATTAACACTTGAAGCAAACTCAATGTTTTCATGTGTCAGTCACTTCTGAACATTTCATATTTTAATTAATTATAGCATAAAATGTAACCAGATGAGTCACCCAAGTTGTCTGGGAGTGAGAATCATTTGAATGGAGTGTCACCCTCTTGTCAGCATGGTCTGCAAGTGAAATTCTTCAAACAGCCAAGTTAGATGGATGAGTCATTGTGAATTGCACAAAGAATGTGTATCTACTTTACCAGGCAGCCTGGTGTTAGAACTTGCTTGAGGCCAGTATTAAGTGACTTAAATAGCCTAAGCAGAAGGTTGAACCTTCACATTTTGAGCGCTCATCCAACTGGACAAATTGTCTCTTCGACTTTCTATAAAGTTATTAGATGCCATGTCTAAGGGGATTACCACAGGTTCAATCTGAGGTCATCATGGACGTAGCGTGGCAGAAAAATATACAAGAAGCCTTGTTTTTCCTGTTAATCTCATTGAATGGTTATTCAGGTATTTGGTTTCTAGTACAAGCGTAACAGTAATAATAATCATAATAATAATCTTCATTTATTATTTAACTGTTTGGCAGTCATGCAAGGCACCCATAACTTAATGCTTATCAGCAAAGTGGTTTGTAGTCTGATAAACGAGGCTGATGGGTCATAGAAGCCGATTGGTTAGAACACTTGTAATGTAACGTGTAGAGTACTGGTTCCAGTTCCTCTGAGACAGTGACTATAAATTAGATGGTGGAGCTTAATAAATGCTCAATAGTAACGACAATAATGCGGATTACCCTTAACACCACTTTTAAGGAATATTATCTCAAACTTGCCAAGAAAGGTCCTAAGTTTGCTTACATTTGTTAGCCAGATTTTCTGTGGCATTTTTCATTGCTTAGTTCAGTAATGCCACAAATGTATAGTAAGAATAGGTAGATAACTTGTGTGGTAAAGCTTCTTAGCACTGAAAATACAAGTAGTTTAAAAACCTGATTGTTAATATTTTGAACTTTGGAAATGTAATGGTACAACAGCTTTATAAGTACCTAATAATATATTGATCCTTATAGAGGCAACTTAACTGCCATTAAAAAAGCTTTTTAAAGGAGCTGTATGATTGTTGCATTATATAATATCTCATGGTTTCAGGCTGTGGTGACATGTTTTTCAGGACATGAGAAAAGGAAAGATCAATGAGGGTGAAGCAACACTTCGAATGAAGACGACACTGGAGGAAGGCAAGCAGGATCCAGTCGCCTATCGCATCAAGTTCACGCCACACCACCGTTCCGGAGACAAATGGTTGGTCTGCGTTCACGGTTCAGAAACCATGTTGCTATTTAGTTTCTTGTAGAATAGAAACTCTTCACTATGTTGTTTTAATAATAATAATAATATTAATTATTTATGTAGACGAGGCCAGAGAAAAGGGTGCTGTATTTGAGTTAAAGAATCAGTGACAGTCATATGTTACTTTTAACGGTTTAACGATGAGTGTGTAGGAGAATGCATGGAAAACTACTACCTCGTGTCGTTAAAGGGTTAAAGAGATAGGTCTTGAGCTGTGATTTGAATGTCTCCACAGATGATTGGGCAGACTCTATCATGCATCCATATCAAGAATACCCTTAAATGTGGTTGTGCTGTATTGAGATCATTAACTGTAGTTGAACTAACTTTCAGAATCGTCTTTTCAACATTGTTATATCAGAATGAAGCATCTTACAGTTGAGAGTTTCTGATGTAGTTTAGCCTAGAACAGGTTCTTCACACAAAACTGCTCTGCATGGCAAGTTTACATGCAGCTGTAAAGTCTTAGACAAATCCTTGACACAGTTATGCTAAGCTATATATCTGTGGTGTTTTACAGTTCAAAGTAAAAGACTTCCCAGAGGTATCTGGGTTTAAACGTTGACATTCGTAGCTAGATGGCACAGACATTTGACTACCATGCCACTGTTGCTGTTGCTATTGGTTTTAAAGTAGTTTGTCAATATCTTGTAGAAAGGGTGGTTTCCCATCATTCTGTCATTTGCTCACAGGAATTTTAGAACTTGTGAAAGCAATCGAGTGATGGAAGAAAATATGGAAGTTTAATTAACACACAAAGCAGTTCACAGTCTCTGTGTGTCAGTCACTTCCGTACATTTGTCGTAACTTTTGTACTTTACCATTTCTAGCAACTATCAGTTGTTTATTACAGAAGTCTGTAGGTTAACTTTTCAGAGTAAAATTTGCAATGAAACCGTGTGTGTGGCACTTCATAAATACCAGTGTTCATAGTTGCTTTAATTTAAAACAGAATTTGAAAGACTAGTCATGTTTGAATTTGTTGTTTTTAACGCTGATGAAGATGCTATTTCATTGGTCGTTTTCCATTATGTCAAGGCTCTTGGCACTGTCTAAAGGTCATGAATTTTTTATCAAAAGTGTTTTGACTGGAATTACTGTGCTGATAGTTTCTTATGTGTGACTTATTCGGTACAGGTTTGTTTAATTTTCACATGTTCTTAAATGTTCTTGTTATTTCTAGGTGTATCTACCCAACATATGATTACACGCATTGCTTATGTGATTCCATTGAGAACATTTCACACTCACTATGCACCAAAGAATTTCAATCGCGGTTAGTAATTCATGATTATTTTGGTTAACCAGAATGAAATTTCAGTAGTTGGGTTTAGGCTACATGGTTAACCACTGAACCATGTGGCTTGGAATTGTGATGTGGATGGTTGCATTGGTGAGCGTTGTGATGAGTGGGTGATTGATATTGCTGGCCAAAATAGCGATGGTGATGATGATGATGAGCTGGAGGTAGCAATCTTTTGGTTTATCTTGCTGAGGCTTATAAATGTTCATTTATCTCTCTGACTGTCAGTAATTGTTTAACTTGAGCTGGATTTTAAAAGTGTATGCTTCCAATGCTAAGGCATTATTTGCTAAGTTGAATTTATGTATCATTGTTTGTTGTGTTGCTGTTAGTCGATCTTCATACTATTGGCTGTGCAACGTCCTTGACCTATATTGCCCGGTGCAGTGGGAGTACGGTCGACTGAACGTCAACTATACGGTCGTCTCAAAACGAAAGATTGCCAAGCTCATCACAGAGAAGATTGTCAGGTTAGTGCAATGGCGCTGTGGTGTTGGACCATTGGCTTTGAGGAGTTTTCTCAAAACGTTGCTTTGAAATATGTTTTTGTCTACAGACAAAGTCTCTTTCTGGTAAAGAAATGTGCCAAAGACTGGCTTACATTCATTAGAACTATGAATTCATGAGTATTTACACAAGAGAACTAACAACAATCTAACACAGAGAAGGCAAATCATGTTAGGAAAATCTTATACGAGTTTGCGTAATTGAGTTGGCAGTTACAGAGTGATCACCTTTTATACGTGTCTCCGATTCCAATTTCTGTGTGACTTGGCGCATTAAAATTTTTTTAATGATAATAATAATACAGCGTTTAACTGCGGGTGTCTGGGTAATTTTCCTTTTAAAAGGGACCTGAAAGTTTACAGTGCTATTTGGTTTTTTGTTAGGAACTGGGATGATCCTCGACTCTTCACTTTGACCGCACTTAGGAGGAGAGGTTTTCCACCCGAGGCCATTAATATGTTCTGTGGAAAGGTTAGAAATGTTTTAGCATTGTTTAATGTGCTGCTTGTCATTGCACACCAGGTCCTTGTGCAAACCTTTTGACTTTTGCCATTCAAAGTTGTCATTAGGTTTATGTTGTTTTATTGTATATATTTATATCCTTCTGTATGTCTGCACATCGTTACTGTTGATTATTATTACTCAAATTTACTTCCTTCCAAAACTGGCTCAAAACTCACTATTTCTCCTTGGCTTTCAAGCACTTTGATATCTAGCTGCATCTTCTTCTGGCGGCTGACTATCCACGCCTCAAATTCACATTTCAGTGTGTGACCTTATGTGCATTACAAATTTGGTTACTAAAAAATGATAATAATAATAATGAAAATATGCTAACTTTACATACATACACTGCAGGCTCTGCATTGTTTGTTGCAGGTGGGTGTGACGATGGCACAGGTAAGCCTTGATCCATCAATGCTGGAAGCGTGTGTTCGAGATGTGCTTAACATCACTGCTCCAAGGTCAGTTTAAGCCCGGAACTTCTGCGACTGCATTCAAATAATGTTTGCTTTGTTTGTTGATGATGTAATGCATGTATGATGCGCTACAAAATGGTAAAGCAGACGTCAACCAAACAATGGGAAGCCTTACTTTTCTGCTGCATGGCTTGAATGTTTTCGTTTTGGTTCTTGTGACAGTGAAGGATTCAGATCACAAAGGCAGGTCTGGTTGCCATGGTCTTTGGTGTGCATATGCTATTTCTGAGTGTGTGTGTGTGTGTGTGCTATAGAACCACTGGTGCTGATTAATTGCAATAATGTTTGTGCACACACATGTTTGCGTGAACGTTTGCATGTGTGAACAATAGACATTCTAGGAAATTGTAATCTGAATATATTTTTGACTTTCGCATTACATTTAGACTTGGATTTGAAATAAAATAAAATAGTCTGTTAACGTATGACTGTATGTAACAGAATACTCTGAACTATTGAATAAGTGCATTTCATTGTTGAACGCCAATATCCTGTCACTTAGCACATGCTGAAAGTTCAGTGTGTGCAGAATGGAAATTGGCAGATGAACTTTTGGCGGTTTTATCACATGCAATGCTGTTCAGTGCGTTGATCGTGTGAGTCGCTTCCAGACACTAAAAGTGACCAAAGAAAAGTTGATGTAGCAAGTTTATATCAACTTTAAGTTGTTTTGTTGAGTGAATTTTTTCCAATTTTTGGCAACTTTCATAATTTAACACGAGATTACAATATATTCGGTATGTGTTATACTGTAAACTGTTGCTAATGCCATTTTTAAGAACGGGTTCATTATCTGTTAGAGTAATGGCTGTCCTCAAGCCTCTGAAAGTAACGATTACGAACTTGCCTGGAGATGCGCCAACGACAATTCAGGTGCCAAACTTCCCAGCGAATGAGAGCAAAGGATTCCATTCAGTATCTTTCAAGAAGACGCTGTACATTGAACAGAGCGACTTCAAAGAGGTAATAGCATTCTATTTTCTAGGATCTGTATTCAAACACAGTTAGTGTAATGTGTAACTGAATATTTTTCGTGACTCCTTGATTAACGTCCTATACTGGAACCTCATCCAGTTTTTTTTTATTTCATATTTTATTCTTGTTCAGTTTGATGTAAATTTAATAATTTTCAATAGATTGTTGTTCTGTATTTTAATTACAATTAGTTCAGATTTAGGTTGGTGGTTCAAATTGTCATCAGAGAAGAAATTTTTTGAGGTTTCCAGCACGTCATGAACCCCAACCAACTTGGCCACTATATTGAGTACACTGACCATATACTGTCAATTGGGTAGCAAGGAGTGTCAAATGACCACACACTCTCATATGCCATGGCTAAGATAAATTAAAGTCACTAATGCTTAATAACCATGACTGTGTTTTGGGTCTAGCATAAGGGATTGCTCTTCTTTGTATAACCTTATTGCAAGCGTCAGTGTTGACTTCTAGAGTGGGAGATGTAAACTGCACTTTTGATAAAGGTAGCACATGAATTGGTTACATTGTGTCCACATGTGCACATTTTTTTAGGATGCTGATAAAAACTACAAGCGACTTACCTGCAAGCAGTCGGTTGGCTTGCGATATGCAAACTTCGTCATATCGGTCTCCAAGGTGCATAAGGATTCTTCGGGTGAGCCGATTGAACTTGAAGTCACGTGTCAGAGAACTACGGAGGCTGAGAAGCCCAAGGGATTTATTCACTGGGTGTCTGATCCTCTGTTGTGTCAAGTGCGACTCTACGAAAGGCTGTGAGTTGATTTTTTGTAATAATGAATTCATGTGAATTTGGCCTATGTGCTATCTTTGATTGTCCCTTGTCTGAACAAGTACTGTAAAGTTTATAGATTTGGCCACGTATAGGAGCTTTTGGTCTTGTGCGGTATTGTAATGCATTGTAAATGTTGTTGCACTTATTGTAGATTCGTTTTACTGTACTTTATATGTGCCATTAAATTATGTTATGTGGAAATGTTATTTAATACGGAAAGACTGGTCTTTGTTGATTATTACTACAGAAATATGAAGAAAGGTTGGGGTGAAGTTAGCTGAATTCTGGTTGCATTAAATGCTAAAATTTTGTAACTATTTTCAGTTTCAGACATAAAAATCCGGAAGACAAAGCTGAAGTTCCTGGAGGTTTTCTGAGCGACTGCAATATGGTAAAGTTGTTATTAAGTATTTAATGAAAATTTGTATATAATTCCAGAGAGAAATGATTGAATTGCAATAGACCTAAATGAAAATCAGCTAATTTAAAAGATTGATCTTGTTGTATAAAATGCTACGTTGTGGTCAACTGGTCTGTCAAGAACTACAAATTCCACAGCCAAGTTTCTGATTACCTCACTGTGGTTAGCTTATCCTGTAAATGTCATATTTTAGCTGATAGGAGAGATGAGATGTTAATCTAATATCATAGCATGAATTTCATTGCGGTGTTTTACCAACTTACCATGATGCATATGGCATCAGTTGATGGTTGCTTCAAGTTAAACCACGGTTAAAGATCACAGTACGTTGGAGAAGCATTGACAGCATGAAGTGTTTCATGTTAGAACCTCTCTTAACACTTTAACCATGAGAGTGCACTAAAAGCGACAGAGAAACCAATGCAGCTCATCGTTACAGTGTTAATGGTGATCACTCTGTATGGCCCCTTAGTGCGTGGTAGCTTACCGCATCACTGTTGGAGTGGTCCTGTGTGAATATAAGAAACTAATTCATCAAAAGTAATTAAACTTGTGTTATATAAATCACTTTGTGTTGTTGACTTAGGATTCGTTAACGGTCATATATGGTGCTAATATCGATCAGTCGGTGAAAGGTGCCAAGGTGTACGATAGGTTCCAGTTTGAGAGGAACGGTTACTTCAGTGTTGATCCAGACTCATCAGAAGATAAGGTGAGTTTAGCATGACTTGAATCCAGCTGATCGGAATGAAATTTCAGTTACCATATGCCTGTGTGTAAATGTGTTTGAGTTGATTCAATTGAAGACGTTTGACTTCAGTTTATGTTGTTGCAAATGATACTGTGTACTTCAGCACAACAGTTTATGGACAATTGCCCCTGAACAGTTGCTCACCAGACAATTGCTCCTGAATAGTTGCTCGCTAGGACAGTTGCTCGTGAGGTCAGTCAGTTGCCAGCATTGTTTTTGGCAAGCATTTGTCTGGCGAGCAAACTCTTTGCGAGGAATTGACCGCATACATGATACAACATACAACAGTCAAGTTACACAGAACCTTTTAGGAGCTGTTGGGACCTTCAAGATTCTGACAGTTCTCAAAAATATTCTATGCATTGTGAACTATTTTCGTTGTTTTGATAATTGTTGAAATCTTAAAATATCTGTGTAATGAGAGTACAAGGTACAAATTCCCTATGGACGTGCACAACTTGTCAACCCCAATTACATTCAGTAGGTCTCTTATATATGTTTCAATGATAGTGTTTGGTTAGTAAATTACTGATAACAGACAACAGTTTCATTGTGTAGGCCTTCGAACAAGTTCTTAAGACACTATTCATCATGCTGCTGATTACTTTCTAGCCACTAGATAGTGGCAGTAATGGGTTAAAGTGAGTAAAGAATTATATTACATAATTGTATTGGGTGATATTGATCTTGTGCTGTAACTTACTGGGGTGAATTTTTTCTCTGCAGCTGATCTTCAACCTGACTGTTCCACTCAAAGAGGATCCCGGAAAAGCTGCCTAAGTGCATGGCATAACTAAAGACCACTGCCTAGGAAAGCTCTATTTATTCAGAAGACCTGGTGACTTTCTAAGAAGTATTTGTATTGTATTGATCAGTCAGTGAAAGGTGCCAAGGTGTATGATAAGCTGGTTGTCATGTGCACTAAGTGCATTGTTGAACATTTCTCCCAATTGCCTATTGATTAAAGAAACTCAAAGTTTTCCTGGAATTATGTTAGGGTTGTTTGGCGGTAAAAGAATTGCTTGTGTTGTATTGTACTAGAATGTAGTTTGTCATGTACTATTCTTCGGATGCTTAGCGATTTGTAAAAGGTGTCTTTTCTTAGATAGAACAATGCAAAGAAGCAGGTAGTCATTTCTGGTTTCAAATGAAGAACTGCAAACCTGTGTGACCTAATTAGGAACTTTAACAGAGAAGAATTTACCAGCCAGAATGCTTTGATAATTCTTTAATATGCCATAGAAAGATTGAGTGACCTCCATAATTATGGTCAGTTGGTCGCTTTAAATGAAACGGGTGGTCAAGTGTTGTAATCTCACAGTCGAGATCTGAAAATGTTTAAGGGAGGCTAGCATTACAGTTTCTTAGGTGTGTGCTGAGCCCATGAACGATAACTGAGTTTGGACTGTGCAATGCAGGACTTGCCATTTATTTCTGTGCTCTTACTATTACAGTAACTACAAACTATTTGCATGCAATAATTGTACACAATATGCCAGTAGTGTTACACAATCTCTGCTAATCAGCTGTGTAACCACGATATAAGAAAAAGATAGCCACAAAGCTATCCGAGGAACATGTTTTGCTAGATTGTTCCTGCAGTCTGTAGGAAAATGTTTTTGTTTATAAGTGATATTTTGTTTGTCTTAAACGGAAGTGTGTATTAAAAAAGGCATGTTCACACTGTAAACTGTTCAGTCTTGTTACGTAAGGATAGTTCCAAGAGACATGGGAATGCTTACAAGACAAAATGCTTTTGATCTCTCAATAATAATATTTCAGGAAGATAATTGTTTCATTCATGAGCACCTTCAAAGTTTTCAGTTTACAAGTTGGTGAACCAGGAATTAAGCTTAATTTTCAAATTTTCAAGATAAAATTGATTGAGAATTTTTTATCCTTTAATAAATCTAATTGTATCCTGTAATTTCACAAAAAATACCAATAATATTGTAATTTTTTTCAAGGTTTTTTAAGGTCATGGTGACCATAGGGGTTTTGTTCGAGTTATGGGTCTGATTTGCTGGTAGGGGAAGCATTAACCAGACAGATGTTCATTTCCTCTGAGTTTAAAATTGCATTGAAGTTCATACAGCAGCCTTAATGACTGGCATCAAGAAAGGAAGGGTATTGTTTGGTGAAATTGGACGCTCTTGCCTCCCTCCATACCGTATACATGTGCGTCCTGTATGGAATGGCATATTGACGGGGCCAGTAGAACAAAGCAGGTATCCAAAGGTAGATCCAGATTGGTGACTCCAGCCATGTCATCTACCTCCAAGCTCATTGGGTTGTGTGGCTTCTAGACTTGATCCTTGGCTGCATGTGACCAACCAGTTGTGTGTAGAGAAGAAATAGCATCACAAGAAAGACCAGGTGTAAATTCTGCAGAAGATGGGTATACATGTTTCTATAGATTTGTCTGATCATATCGGCTATGGAAGGAAAAGAAGGCTTTACAAAGAATGCTGCTTGCACAGGTGCAGCATTGAAAGTAAAGAGTAGTGGCTTGTTAATTGTTATACTCCCATTTATAATTTTCTAATCAAGTTTCATAAAACCTGTGGGTTAGCTAACATTGTTTAGGATTTTTTCTTTCAAGTATGCCACTTCATTGGTTAGCTTTAAAAGATACAGTTGAAAACCGTTATTTTCATCACTTATTAACATTACTCTTCCAACACCAAACTATTTCGTAAAAATTTATTTCACAACAATTTATACTACTGATAAGACTGGTTTATAGACCAATAAGACCATTGAATATTACTGTGATAGAGGTTTGCAATTGTTGCATATCTGATAGAAAGCAAATTCAAAGAAACATTGATAAAATAAAATAAATGTACAGTAACAATCTCACTGAGAGTTTAAGATGCGCTGGTTTACATCAAAGAATAAACAAAGATGAACAAATACAGAATTTCAACGTAAAGGAATAATTTCCCTGAATTCGATATATCCAGCAAACAAAAACACTCCAATCTTAAAAAGGTGTTGTAATACAAATGCGGTTACATATTTTGAAAGGCATAAGAAATTTTCTTTCTCAATTCTGTAGAACCTGAAGATGTGAAAAACATCACCCACATCTATCTTAAACAATGAGAAAGTCAAACTTGCCATCTAAGTTTTGCAATTCAAGGTCAATATCAATGTTTATTTATTATGAGGATTTAGATAGCGCCCTTCAAGGCCATCTACTGGGGAGCGCTCCCGACCCAACCCTGGCTAAGTAGGACAGTCTTAAGGCTAGAATAGAACATGGCGGAGTGGCCCCTGGGCACAAAGCGAAGTGCTACATGAAGCCCATTCCAGGTTCCAGGGCTAGCGACCGAGAAGGCTCGGCATTGCCTTGTGAAGGTCCGCGAGTGAGGGACAAGAAGCCCGGCCTGTACCAGGTGAATGAAGGAGTCAGCGTTGGACATCCAAGGTAGAACAGCAGAGTATGGTAATGGGGAAGCTGATCCCTCTATGTAATGCCATACCTAGAATGTGATCTGCTGAGGGAAGGGGAGCCACTGAAGGACGTCCACTATGTAATTTGTGACCATGGGCCACGCTTTATTTCCATCATTCTGCATAAATATGTAAAGACCACTCTATTGCATAGTTAATCGTTTACAACACTAAAAACACACACACCAAACTGATTGATATGGTTTCTTCATACACAAAATCAGCTTGTGATAAAAGTGGAAATTCTACAACAAATGGCTTAAAAGACATACAGCAGAAAGCCACCTTCCATCAAAAAGCATCGGAAAAGTCACCGAATGTATGAGTACAGAACTAACAGATAATTTAAAATGGCAGCTGTTGTCATGCTATTTAAAAATGACACTTGAATAAATTATGAAATGATTAAAAACAAGCAATAAATAACAAAAACATAGATGATCACCTTGACCAAATTCTAATTTGGTCTTTAACTTTGATGTTTGCTGTAAAAGCCTAACTTCAGGTAACAATTACCATGGTAGGATAATATTGGTCTATGGCAGAGTATATACTTCAGCCAAACACACACAACAACCTCTACAGAAAATAGACAAATTACTGTTGCATAAAATGGCCAGATAAACAGTTGGTAAATGACAATTCTACCATTAAACACGAATTTACTTCATTCCAATAAATGGAAATTTATATACCACTTTATCATAACTCATGAGGCATGGTGTACTTGAGCAAAATTTCTGAGTGCATGTAAATGATTGTGCTCATGCATGTATCTCATCCAATAAAAGTACACGTAAAGGTTTCGTGTTGCTGCAGTATGTGTTTGAATTTCAGACCTTGTCATATAAACACTTTCGAAACTTAAAAGGCATATGTCTGAAGGAACTCTTGCTTTTGGAATGCATCCCAGTTGTTCCTTGAAGCAGTTTACATTAATAATCAGTTACAATAAAGCATTGTGCAAAACAAAAATCAAACATACTGTAAACCTAAATATTACATTGCAGAATAATTGGAATCACACCATTTTGCATTTCACGTATGAAGTACTGGACAAATTCCCTCACGTTCTATATATTTCTGCAAAAGTTTAAAAAACCACTTCCACTTTCTGTGAGTGAAATACAAGAATGTAATTGTTATACATTCCCTTTTGATATATCATAAAGCCTACTACTACTTCTTGCGTTCTACTTACATCTCGTTTCTTTTATCTATTACATGCGTTAATTTTACTCATTACTGAACTCATAATTTGACTCATCGTATTTACAAATTTCTTCAAATTTATGGTTCATAATGTCCTTTCCAATTCCTTGTAATTTTGTTTCAATTTCCAAATCATATTCATTACTTAGTTTCTTTTGTATCACCTCTGCATCGTACTCTCTCATCACTTCTCTAATGTATCTGGTCCGTAATTCAGCGAGCATTGAATGCAGGTTCATACATCATCCAGCGTACAAATATAAATACTTAACAAATATACTTAACAACAAAAACCCCAACACATGCTTTGAGTAACAAGACCACATCAAAATGTTAACTTCAACCCAACAAAAATACTAAACCAAAAGAGTAAAAGATTTGTATGAATCAACAAAATGTTACCACCAATGCAGTATTCGAATGATGACGATCATGATGACGATAACATTTAAAGGCAGCTGCGGGGAAACAAAGTTCACGAATGACTTAAACGAGGCTCTCCATCTTGCCAAAAGACAACGGGCGGAATGAAACTCTTCCCTTTCGCGCGATCTTCAAGACCCTAAAACAACAGAAACATTGCCATTCTTTGATCTTTTCCAATCTGGACTTAAGATCAAACTGTCTCAATGTGCTCACGCTTATTGGGTAGGCTCCATCTACAGTGTAATCAGACTGACCTTCACAGATGACCAGATTTGCCAACAGGTTCAAAAGAACCACTAATCGAAGTGTTGGGCATTTTCGTAATCTTAATCTTCAGATATCTACAGTGAGATTACCAGTGCTTTTTTTTCAGCCGGAGCGGTCCGGAATGGCGTTTTGGTACCTTTTATCAGCCATTAAAAAATAATTTATTTAAGTTAAATTTTTAATGAAAAATTATATGAAATTATTTAGATACTTTAATTTAATGTATGTGCTCTCAGTGTTTATTGATACTGAAATACATGTATATGAAACAGAAATATTAGCATAAAATATGCCCCTATGATTGTTCTGAATATGTTGAGTTCCGGAACCTTTTTTTCTAGAAAAAAAGCACTGGAGATTACGATTACAAAAATGCACAACACCACTGATCTACTTACTATTCATGATGAGATTACATTCAATTCATGCTGCTGCATGTGTTTAAACATTAACTAATGGGCCTTTCTTTCACAGCAGCATTTTTATTTTAAAACTAAGTATAACATGTATATCATGTACATTTGGGCTGTCACGCTGAGAGCGACTCTGAATAGCTAGTACTGTAAGAGGCGCTTTTACAAATTCTCAGATATGATACGATACGATACGATTTGAACCAAGTACCCAGTACCTGTATATCATATAACCATAATCGGTACTCAAAATTTCTAAAGCACTAAGCTAAAATCCAAGTGCAGACACCAGCTTATTCACGAGCACTGTGCTGCATCAGATATCGATATCCAGTGGAGGTCCGAGTCCAGTTGCCAGAGAGAGGAAGCAGAGCAGCTGCTTAGGTGGGTTTCATTAAGAACGAGATAGAGCAGAGGATGAGCATATCCCTATATTCCACTAGGGGCATGAGTACTTTAGTTTGTAAATTAATACAAAGAAACTCCTTTTCTAACCATTGTCTTGACTCTGCACAGCAAACGCTGTCAGTAGTACTAGTCGGAAATTGCGAAGTTGTGGCCAATTCATTTCAGAAAACAAGTTTAATCCTTTTAGATAGACTGATAGATTCTTGTCTGCTTGAAAACTTCATAAATTTACAAAACATGATTGACTTACCTCGCCACTATAGGAAATGAGTGGTGAGACCTCACAGACTATGGGAGATTCCTCACTGTCCTCTTTGTGACTAAAACACGAGACACAAAATCACACATATACATCACACACAACATATACAATCTACAAATGAACAAAATAAAACACCAACATCGTGAATAGCGTCATTAATAAACTGTTGATCCAGATAAACCTGCACTTAGATTCCAATCTGCCTATCCACAAGGCAGCGTATGGTCTGATTAGTACACTGTGGGGTATTAAATGAAGAAGAAACTAAATATTTCGCTGAGCAGATTATTCCTGTTTACAGTTTTGGGAAGGTTGAAACATGGCATCATGAAATGTTCATTCAGTTTCCGAGACTGCAATAGAACATTTACAAACAATGAACCAGTGCGATACAGAGCAGACTACCTTAGTATCATCTGAGGGTAGTTGGTGCTTTATATGGCACAGGTTTATGGCCCACAAGTTGACTGAAATACTGAAATAACTAGTGTATGCACCAAATTTAGCTGCAGACGTCTGCACTGGTCATAACCCCTCACCCTTGTCCGCATTAGAAGGACCCCTCCCTTCACTGCAGTCGTCCTTTATGGATGGTCCCTTGTCAGCCTGATCAAGTGAATAAACGAAAATTGATTGGTTGATTGATTCACAGATGAATAAGTGTATGTGCATGTGTTGCAGACAAGTAGGAAAAGCTCAATAATACAGTTATGATATAAACTGTGATAACTGAAAGGGCGCGCACGCACACACACACACACACACATTGTTCTAGAGTCTTCTACGGCAGCATACACGTATGGAGCAGCTGCTTGCTCAAGACATCCGCACTATACAAAATTTTACGGAAGATATTTGTCCATAGCGAACATACCTGACTTCATTATTGTTCTCAAGGTGGGAGGAATTCATGCAACGACTAAATCCAATAAACAACCACATGCAACATACATAAACTGAATTACATATCATGCAGGAAACAATACACATTGGAATATTGTAAGGAAAAGCTTGCAGTGCATAAATGACTTATGATCGTCACATGTACAATTCTGCATATTCAAATGAAGTAGTATAACAATAGGTACCAGCATAAAAAAAATTTCAGGAAGAAAATTTCTTTAGTGCTGTACTTCCTAGAAGAAAGGTTTTCCATACTACTATATTCTTCTCAAAGAAATGATGCAATATGGAAATTCTGTTCTTCAGAGATGTTAATATTGGTATTGATAATGTCAGTCTGCTTAATTGGAATGTTCATGGTTCTTTTAGCACAGAACTCTATACAAAATTGTTTGAAAGTAAATATTAGAAGGAGGTTGAAAATCTCGCTTGTTCAAAATTAAACACTAGAGGGTGGATGAGAATCACATTTGTTTAAAATCAAACACTTGGAGGCGGATGAGAATCACACTTGTTTAGAATTAAACATTAGAGGGTGATGGAAAATCTCACTTGTTCAAAATTAAACTTTAAAATGTGGATGAGAGTTATATTCCTTATACAAAGCATAATCCATATCTACTGGAATTAAGAAAAGTGTATATTCGAAGAAGAAAATTTAGCAAAAATCTGTAACAGCGTATAGAGTTTCAAACTGCATCATATAATGAAAAAAATCCTGTAGATCAACAACTCTGTAGGTTAAACATATTATCAAATGCTGGATGGAAAGCAAGTTCATGCTGGGAATCATTCACTGTAACAACAATCAGACCAGATCTCAGTTTTGTCTGCAGCATGAATTTATATAGAGACTTTCATAACATAACAGGTACACGTTTTAATTTTCAGCCCCACAAACATTATTTGTCATCTAAGTTGCACTGGTCTAGATCAGCTGGATAGCCCATGCAAGCAGCGCTTTGTAATGTCCAACACGGCTGAAAGGCTCTACATAAATATTCAGATACATAAGCGCATACATTCATACACTTCTGTACATACATATGGTACATAGGTATGTATGTATGTAAATCAGCCAACCTATATCTGCACCATACTCACTCCTTTAAAAACTGTTTATCAGATGTCTTTACATCAAAGCATGATTAGCAATTGGTCAATAAAGAATATACTTACTTACTTAGTTACTTACTTACTTACTTACTCACTTGCTTGCTTACTTACAAAATTGTTCACTCGATTCACAGATTCTTATACCCTTGCTGTGACTTGCACCACAACTGCATTGGGCTTCCTGGTGTTTTCAGTAGCTGGTCCAAAGTTTTGGAATTCTCTGTACATAACATCAGAAAGTCATGGAAAAGTTGATTTGCATAAACTCTACAATCTCCTACAAATGATGGAATCATCATAAAGATGGCAGTGACAGCTACCTAGGAATGTCGGATATGACTGAGTCGTTTTCACGTTTAAACTTTCCTCCGGCTTTGAGGATCCAGCGGTGATGTAGGTCCATCAGAGACGCTCGGCAGGTGATCGGATTGTCCTTGGCTGCGTCGTTTCCATTCTTAAGTGGAGCAAATTCGTCCTCACGAAGCACATCCCACACGGCAAACGAACTGGAAAAGAAAGCACGTTCGATGAACAGCATTTGCTTTACAACTACATATGTACGGATCTGATGGATGAAGCTGATGGATGGATTTGTTCGATGGATCATATCAATGGATCTGATTGATTGATCTGACGAATGGATGTGATGGATAGATTTGATAGATCTCACCACCATCCTCATCTCCACCACTATCACCATTACAACTACCAATAAATTAGTGCCATTTGTCTCCAACTGCAAATACACATGGTACAACTGATAATTGGCCCATCCACTTTGCCTTAAAGGGTGGGACAGTGGCTACCCAGTAGCTTCCTTTATATGGGATACTTTGCGCTGCCTCCCTGTCCAGCAGCATACAAAGGCAGCTATATGGCCAAACCTGGGGATACCTCCAACAAGGTGTCCCTCTTAATGCAGTGGCATTAAGAACAGACTGAAGCTTCAAAATATTAAATATCTTGAAAAGGCACTATACAAGTACTCTGAATAGATTCATTAATTTGGGCTCTTTGTATATTAAAATCCATGCAAAACTGACCAAATACACTATACACCTTAATCTAAGTAAGACACAGCAGAAATTAGCAATATTAAAATTAATTCTTCAACATATCCTGCTTTTACTGATAGATATTCGTTTTATTTTTTTACAGGTTGACAGATCGCAACCAGTTATAATAGAAATGTGTTAAATCACATAAATCACAAATGATACTTACGTTGCAAACTCAAAAATGTCGAAAATAAACTTTTCCATCTTTATGCCATTCACTTGCGTTGGCTTAATGAGTTTCCCTTCATCGTTGCAGTACGGAATTTTCTTTTGAGCCACGTGATATCGGAGAGCCGACTCCTTCTCCCTACATCAGCAACACAAAAAATAATTATTGAGCTTGGAGTACTTAGTTGCCATAACATAACAAATGTTGTCTGAACCATTTCTGAATTTTATATTGGAACAGACTTGGTTTAATTAATTTTTAACGTTATTAATGCACTAACATCTTATAAAAGAGTTCTCAATCAATTGTGCTATGCAGTTAAGCTTTTAGGATTAACTCAAGGTTTCTACACGGTCACTGGTTTGGGAAGGCTTGAAAATGAACCAAATGAGTTCTCAACAAACTACTTCAACCAGTCAGTGATTGGTCGGTTTCTGTGTTTTTTTGGACTCCCTTCTTGGTTTTCGATTCACCCAGGAATTTGGCTTGCACAACGATTTTGATTAACAGCAACTATTGATTGATGATTGAGCATCATGACAGTGATGCTATACAAGTTCTTAGATTAGATTAGATCTATTGTCAAGCCTAGTAATAAATAAGACTTGGTTCAAAATAGTATTTCATCTAGGATTGCACTATGACTGGGGTGAGCTATTGGTGAACTTCAGAGATGGGCATAATTAAATTGTTAATCGATTAGAATTAGAATAATCAAAATCTTGTACCTAATCGATTAGAATTAGAACTAGCTGTTTGTCTAATCAATTAGCCAATCGATTAGGTTCTAATCGATTAGTTATCCACCTCTGGTGAACTTGTAAAGATAATAATCGATAATAATAAATATATTGACATGCTGGTAAAAAGAAGAGTTGCAAATACAACTAACAGGACAATCATCTTCATGAAGTCAACGGAGAAAAAGTGATTGGCAATTCCGCCAGCGTTGAAGACGAGCTTTCCATCTGAATCCCGTTTCTCTGCCGTCTTCAGGGAAATTTCGCTGTATTCTACTACATGGTATTTGCCATTTAACTTACAAATCACACCGACCGGCTCAGATGCTGACGTCTTCTCAACGACCTGCAAAAACATCACCCAAAAAATTGTCTGTGTAACTGTTAACCCGTTAATCGAGCAAGCAATCAGCAATTTACTGAAAACTTACATTCACCAGCAGTCTTCAATCAAAAAAATAAAAATGCATTTCTAGTTAGTTATTCCAAAGAACATTATGCTTGCCTTGTGCATGACTGAAACCTTCCAGCTGCTTTAACCATCTCCGCATATGACTTGCGGAAACTTAGCAGGTGTTGTGGCTAAGCTTATGCAAGCCATCACCTGGAGCCTTAGATATCAGTCAAAGACTACACTGTATTGTAATTCAGATCACTATTATTATTCCTTTATTAAGCACCGCTATCTAATGATCAAGGCTCAATCGATGGCGCCGGGCAATTGTGTGTGAAGGACTTGTTTAAGGTCCCTACACAGAAACCATTTGAGGGGGCTTTAACCCACACCATACACATTACAAGGCAAGTGCTTACCCAATCGGCTACTGTGTCCATAATGAATGGCTTGAACGGCTATATCTATATAGTTCAAGTGACAAGCTGTTCAACAAGACTGCACACTTTTATAAGCACAGAAAATACTCATTTACCATATGTTATGATTTTACTGCAAAAGCCACTATCAGTAAACGATTAATTAAAATTATAAAATACAAATACTTGCAAACTAAAACATATAATTATCATTCACTTTATTTCAATTCAAACAAAAAACTCATTTACCTTGACTCCACATGAAGCACCCTTTGCAATGCAGAACCCGATAAATACCGGGTCAGCCATTTTGACAAGGATGTTATCTACACAGTAGACATGAAGGTATTCCACACCACGCTGAATGATATTCTCAAGAATTTTTGCTTTCCTCAGAGCATTATACAGACCTCCATTGCCATCTGTGACAATACAATAAAACACAAAGATAAAAAATCTCGTGTTATCAATCAATATAATTACTGAATACACTAATGGCAAAGACTATGATATAAACTCCGCCACTGCCTGCACTCTCGTAGTGCCAGTCCAAAGGAAGAGGACGACATCAATGGGTCTGGTAGCAATGTCATTAAGCAATGGAAACTACTATGACTATAATAGGATCTTTTGGTTAAAGCATTGGTCATTATGATCTGTGAATGACTTTAACCCTTTGAGTACCAACCGCATAAAAGCATATCAAAATTACCGGATTTATTGCTATTTTTGAAAAATAATGCTGGTATTCAAAGAGTTAAGCCCACAATTTAAGTTCCTGGCTGGCAATCATGTTAGACATGAGTCCATTCTTTAAATTCAATTCAAACACTGCATGATTCAACGACCAGTAACACAACGTCCACTCCAGATACTGAGGCAGATATCAAACCCAACGCTGATCAGCCAAAGTAGCAGTACAGTAAAAGTCTGATAACATACATTCCATTAACACTCTAACGACAAGTTGCTTGGGCTTTTAGTACACCCTTGTCGTTAAAGTATTAATGAGCTAAACTGCTTAACATGCGGCAATTTCATGCCTCCAAAGAATACTCCTATATTAACATGTGAAAATCATTGATGCATGGTCCATAGACTGGCATAACACATAACTCATTTGCTTAGCACATATACATACAGATATACACCATACAGGCCTGAGATAGCTTCTGAATAGGCCTAATATCATACAAGATTTCATCCAACTCCTCTTTCACTGTATTTAAGACTCATCTCTTTCAACTTGCAAACCCAACAGAGCTTGGCTTCTGGTTTCTTCTGCCATCAATCAGTGGAACTGCTCATGAGCCCAAAGAATTTGCACAATGTAATCACATGGCAAGTGTTTTGAGCAAGGCTAGAACTTCCTCATTCCACATTATAGCATAAGCACTCAACCATTTGGCTGCCGTGTCATAAAGTTATGAATTGTCAAGTGTGCGATTGGGTACTTAAGCAGTTAACAAGAGGACGTCAAGATACATAAATTTAGCTTATCGTGATGAGTAAAAATTCTGTCATCCTAGTTTTTGTGATCTCAAACAAAAAACCAAGTGAAAGGCTTCACACAGCAATACTGAGACTATAATGTAAAAAGGCAGAGTTGCAAAATCATATAAGATATCAGAAAAATCATAAAAATGTTTACCTATTGACTTGACCTTCTAGTTCCTCATACTAGAACAGCTATGGCTCAGTTCCAGTCCGTTACCTCAACTGGTTCCTCTCTTTGGAATGTGCTGTCACCATCCAGTCGCTCTCAAATTCTATCTGGTAATCCCTCCTCCTCCTTTCCTTTTTTTCAAAACCTATTTCTTCTCTCGTAGCCTTGCGCACTGGGAGCACCTCTGAACAGTTCACCCTACTAGAGGCGCTTTAGAAATGTTTGAATACAATACAATACAATACTGGATTGCAACCTGGCTTTTCCAATATTGAATATGAGTTTTGATAGCAATTTCACGCTAAGCGACCCTCAAATGATTTCTGGGACATTATGATAATGGTGCTAGAAGTCATTAGATTAGATTAGATTGGATAACAACATTTTGATTGTAAGCTGTTCCTTTTCAGACAGTAAACAGTTCATTTATTGCTGTGATTGACTGAAATTAAACATGGTATAATGGAAGACCTGGAGCCTTTGCAATACTGGATGGCGTTTCCAGAATGATCTTTCCGTTATGATCGATGCAAGGCATTGTGCTCTGCTCAAACATGACGACGTTCTCTGGTCGAAGGCCAAAATATCCGTTCCTCTTGAAGAACTCGGTCGTTGGTTGTCTTGTCTGTTCACTCATCATTATGTACCTGGAGAGGCATCAAGACAGTTAATTATAATCATGAAGGTTAATGCTCTTTGTCTTTTACTTGTCAACAAGTGCTGCAGAAACAGAGTGGTAGTAGAGTGACTTTTCCTGCTTTATTAGTGTGAGTAAAAGTAAAGAGAGCTTTTAAATAGGCCTAATATCATAAAGAGAACTTCTAACTAGGTCAAATATCATAAAGAGAGCTCCTAAATAGGTCAAATATCATAGAGTTTCTAAATTGTATTGTATTGTATTGTACTTAAAGATTTATAAAGCGCCTCTCACAGTGAATAGGCCTAATATCGCAAAGAGAGCTTTCATATAGGCCAAATATTATAAACAGAGTTTCTAAATAGGTTCAATATAATACAGAGAGCTCCTAAATGGGCCTAATATCACAAAGAGAGTTTTAAAATAGGCCTAATATCATAAAAAGAGCTTATAAATAGGTCAAATATCAGAGTTTCTAAATAGGCCAAATATCATAAACAGAGTTTCTAAATAGGCCAAAATATAATTAATATAATAAAAGAGAGTTTCTAAATAGGCCAAATATCAAAAACAGAGTTTCTAAATAGGCCAAAATATAATTAATATAATAAAAGAGAGTTTCTAAATAGGCCAAATATCAAAAACAGAGTTTCTAAATAGGCCTAATATCAAAAACAGAGTTTCTAAATAGGCCTAATATCATAGAGAACTTCTAAATAGGCCTAACATCAAAAGGTGGAACATAGGGAGGCACTCATTTCCTTCAACTGGCTTTAAGCCTGCTATGCAGGGCCGTTTTTACCATAGGTGCAAACGGTGCGGTGCACCGCGGGCCCCTGAGCCGAGTTTGTTGCTATTTGCTAAATGTTGTGTGCAAGTCTCAGTCGCACTTCAACTTTCCGTGGAATCAAAAAGTGTAAGGAAGCACTAGTAACTAATTGATTTAATTCTCTGTGTTTACTAATGCTTACTTACACCGTTTGCAGCACGTAACATGCACCCGCATTCCATAGACGATAGATCCATGGTCCTATGGACTGTGCATGCACCATGCACCATAGATATAACATTATATTTATGGCACGTCCCCACTCTCTCTGCTTATATATACATGACCGTGAATCCGTGGCAAAGCCACACCATACCGGAGCAGCATAAAGCAAGCGAGCCACCGTGGTCGCCCTCACCACATCGTAAAGCCCAGGGATTTTTGACGTGTTTACGTTGCTTAAACGTTAAAACGTTAACTTAGCAAGTGGCTGTGCCTCTCGGTGACTGTGTCATGCATGTATAAATAATTATATTGAGTTTGAACATTTACTTATATTCGATTCGTTAGCAGCGTTGAAATTATGAGTCCTAACTCATATTAATATGAGTTAGGGCCAGCTCATATTAATATGAGTTAGGGCCAGCTCATATTAATATGAGTTAGGCCAGCTCATAATTTCAACAAATCCGGATCGCAAAAAAGACAGGCGAGTGAAAAATTTGGAAGCACAGTGACTCTGCAATTATACAGTGTAATCGATTTGCAACTTTACCAAGTTGTTGACGCGTTCATGTCACAAAAAGTTAGACGTGAGATTTGGACTGTTTAGAGTTTTAGACTGCATTTGGTGGATTTAGGCCTAACCAAAATTTGTGACTGTGAGAGATGAAAACGGACTTCGCTGATATTTTGACCTAGCTGATATTTTGGCCTAGCTGATATTTTGGCCTATAACTATTTGCTCATTTGGTGCAGGCTGCAGTATTAAAGAATTAATTACATAATTATTTGAGATTAATTGTATCAGATTTTATTGACAAATTGTTGTTATAATATAGTGTTGAAGTGTTCTAACTAGGCCTACACTAACTCTGAAACAGTCGGTGGCCGCTGGCCGCCACTTACACTACTAGCGATGCACTTAGTTGAGCGTATTCAATCCCTCTCAAATTCTATTCACTCCTGGATGACATCAAACCATCTCTCCCTTAACGCCTCCAAAACGCAGTTCATTTGGTTTGGCACCCCCCAACAGCTTCTGAAGATTGATTTTGTTCTCCTCTTGGAAAGTTTCCCGCACTATTCCTTTTCTTCAACTGTATGCGTGATCTGGGTGTTACGCTAGATAGCTCCCTTTCTTTTAAAGATCACATCTCTAACCTAACACGTTCTTCTTATTTTCATTTAAGGCGTCTTAGGGCTGTTCGGCGTTCTGTCTCATCTTCTGTTTTCACCACTCTGGTTCATGCTTTCATATGCTCCCCAATTGATTACTGTAATTCTCTTCTCATTGGTCTTCCTAAGGTTAGTCTTTCACCTCTTCAGTCGGTCCTAAATGCTGTCGCCAGATTAGTAGCACGCCTACCACGGTACTCTCATATTTCTACTTTCATGTTTGAACAACTGCACTGACTTCCTCTCTCTGCTCGCATTAAATTCAAAATCCTCATTATAGTCTTCAAGGCACAAAGGGGTCTTGCCCCAAAATATTTAGCTGATGTATTACTCCGGCCTCTTTCAGCCTCCTCCCATCGACCACTACGCTCATCAAACAGACTTGAGCTTCTATAGTTCCTCATACAATTATTAAGAACAGCTATGGCCCAGTCCCGGTCCTTTTATCTCAATTGGTCCCTCTCTTTGGAATGCGCTGTCTCCATCTACTCGCTCTCGAATTCTAGCTAGTAACATATCTTCCACCTTTGCTTTTCTCAAAACCTTTTTCTTCTCGTTGGCCTTGCGCACTGGGAGCGCCTCTGAATGGTTCACCCTATGAGAGGCGCTTTATAAATGTTTGAATACAATAGCGTGTAAAAGGATTATAACTACAAGGGATAAATGGAATATAAAAAAACCCAGCGGCAAACAACGGTCGCTCGACCGACACGGGCCCCTGTGGTAACTTTTTGCACCCACATTCGCAGAACCTTATCAACGGCCCTGCTGCTATGGATGAATCCCAAAGTCATGGACTTCAGACCAGTACATCACAGGACTTGCTGTTTACTTCCCAGCTTACACCAATACTAAATTAAACCGCTGGTGGCAGAAGCCCGAGTGTGCAAACAACTTGTCCTGGCTCGTTACACGGAGTTGAACCTGTAAACTGACCTGTGATCAAACGTGTTACCTGTGTTACCGATAGACAGCTGTGTCATACAGAAGTGTGCAGTTAAGATTTTGCATGATTTCTGTTGCAAGCTCCATTAGGGAACTCAATTACTGGTAACTTAGTGTATTGGTTAGCATGCTGGACTGTCAGAGGTTCAAATCCCCACCAGGGCAGAAATCTGGTTTGAGATTTCTGCTCCATCTGTGCCCCTAACCAACTCAGCAATAATGAGCACACTGACTGTACCGTGGAAAGATGAGACTGTGAGGGAGAGGACTCACCACCCACTCTCATATGCCGTGGTTAAGAAAAGGAAGTCCCTAACACTTCATACCCATGGCTGCCTCAGGGCTACCCTAAGGGACTGCTCTTCTTCTTCTTCTAACTTAGACAACAATCCTCAATTTCGCACACCCTTTTCTAGACTGTATCATTTGGAATCCTTTTCATTTCCAGGTGTTATGTAGCTTTGGGATTTACAGTTTCAGCTCAGAAGTCTGAACCAAGCAAGTGTTAACTATATGTCTTTCCACACTGTGGCCCGCTTGTTATATGCATCACTGGCATAGTGGGGCTTTGTGTAGAATGGCAGATGGGAACCTCTTTATTGCTGCCTTGGCGGACCCGGGCCATGTTCTGAACCCGCTCCTCCCTCCTGTAAAGACACTCCCCTATTCCCTGCATCCCAGATCACATGACTGAACTGTCCCACAGGCTGACAACTTAATGGGAAAAACGTTTTTAACAAGAATGCTTTATATAAATAGGAAAGGAGGCATTCTCAAACAGATGAGATCCTGAGTGGCCGAGTGGGTTGGTGCCCGCTCGTCACGCCGGCGCCCCGGGTTCGATTCCGGGTCAGTCGGTTTATCAGAGATTAATTTCTCGGATCTTTACTGCGGGTGGCTCGGTCGCAATATAAAAGTGGAGTACGAGGTTGCTTTCTGCCTCCGACACTAATCATCTTCTATATGAAAAAGTGTCGTTAAGCCGAAATACAACAATTCTCAAACAGAAGAGAATTACTGTGAGGAAAACTAAACAGGAATCTAAAGATAAGAATGATAAAGACACTAGTATGGAGCGTGGTGCTGTATGGATCGGAGACATGGACAATGAGAAAAGCGGATATAAGAAGACTGGAAGCTTTCGAAATGTGGACATGGAGAAGAATGGAAAAAATCAGCTGGACAGAACATATAACAAATGAAGAAGTGTTGGGAATAATTGGAGAAGAAAGAGTCCTTATACGCACAATAAGAGACAGGCAAAGGAAATGGATCGGGCACACGCTGAGAGGAGACTCACTACTAAGAACGGTCATCGAAGGAAAAATGAAGGGGAGGAAGACAAGAGGAAGACCAAGACAGATGATGCTGGATTGGATGATGACAAACGGCTACAGGAAACTGAAAGAAGAGGCCCAACAACGAGAGAAGTGGCGACGTCGGACATTTGAACCTGCCTAAGAGGCAGAGAACTACAAGAAGAAGAAGATATAAATGCGTAATTTCATGTAAACCAAAGTGTGGTTATGCAGTTGGAAAAATAAAGAATATACTTAACTTACTTAACTTATTTTTCAACAATATTACTATAACCAATTCCCATGGCAATTAGTGACACCCACAACACTGTAACGTGCTCCAAATTTCACTCACCATGGAACCACACAGTCCTTGCCAACACGTCTGCTTGCCAGCTCCTGGACCTTGACAAGACGCTGGGCCTGCAGATGGTAGAGTGACTTATGTGAAGGAAGACCAACGTCGTACATTCCCTTTGGATATGTCACACCGAGCCTCGTCCCTTGACCCCCAGCCAACAGCAGAACCGCCACTTTGCCCTGACCAATTTGCTTTAGTCCTGAAAAAAAAAATCAAGCAGGAACAATTATAATAAGGCAATGTAAATTGTCTGCCAAGAAAACGGAAATAGTGTCACCACTACGTTCTGCTGTGACATTTTTCACTTCATCTATGAGCAAATGGTAGAGAGATTTATGTGAAGAATGGTAGACAGACTTATGTGAAGAGAGACTTAGCAGAATCACTTCTCACTAGGGAATGCAAACCCGGGGTCTTTTTTCGAAACCCGGGTTTCGGGTTTGACCGCCGTGAAAACCCGGGTAACCCGGGTAACCCGGGTTTGGACGGGTTAACAAATTTTACATGATAAATATTATTACTGCACTATTTCTTGCGTAAGAACAACGTCGTCGTATGCAGCTACAAGTCCAACGTTCTCCAACAGTGAAGAATTTTGCATAAAAAGAAAACTTTAGGATAATCGCGATATTTTTTTTATATAAGCAGTGTTTTTCAATAAAAAATGTTCCGGAACTGAACAATTCCAGAACAGTTATGGAAGACATTGCAAGGGTTCCGAAGGCCTAAACCTGAGCCTCTAATTTTATAGCATCTTGAATACCAATAAACACTGAAAACGCTGAAATTAAATTAAATTAACTAAATAATTTTTATTAAAATGTAAGTAAATAAAATAATTGTTAGCAGCTTGAAAAAATTCACGGAATGCCGTTCCGGAGCGTTCTGTCTGAAAGAAACATTGCATAGGCCTATAAAATAATTGTCAAATGACAACTTAATCGTTTACATCTCAGCTTTAGGCCATTCCAGTGCCTGCCCATTTGCTTTCAGAAGATAATTTAGTCATCGTTACTCTGCAACCCAATTTGGCAGAGCCAGAACTTACTAAAGTAGATGCTGCGTTGGAGACATATCGCTGCCTGTGATTGTGCTTTGACTAAGAGGCCTACCATCATTGGCTTCGTCAGAACGACAAGGATCACCAAAGTCCTTGTGTTTCAGCAGGTTTATCTTATGCTTGGACCCGAGATGAATAGCCTATGCATATTTCTTGTTGCACCGCTGGCAATTTTTGCTGCGAGTTACACAATAACATAATAATGACATTGAGCCGTCTCAGAATCGTGAACGAAATGATCCCAAACAGCACCATTTACATTTGCTGATTTAGACATTGTTTGGATTTGTGTCTGAAATCACTAAATTCAAATAAAAACAGTTTACTGCTGTTATTTACGAATTCGAAGCTACGACGCCGACGTGTCAAAACACTCAACATTAGTCACTGGTCGTGTGAAATCGGAAGCCACACTCATACGAAGTCACCAATAAAGATATAGAATGAGCCGATAAATAAGTAGTTAGAAGTTGTATTACGTAAACCCGTTATCAACCACTATTATCGTTATATTTCCATTACTCTGCATTTGTGAGTTTCACACCGTGAAGGACGGTGAAAGTTACGATTTTCAAACCCGTCGAACCCGGGTTTCAATCGCGTTCAAACCCGGGTTTCGGGTTTGGAAAAAAGCCGGGTAACCCGGGTTACCCGGGTTCGGGTAACCCGAAGTTTGCATTCCCTACTTCTCACGTTTTAAAACTGTCGTGAACCATATAAACCATATTCAGACAGATTTATAAAACCGATTCAATATATTTTCACAGATAAATTTAATAATTACGTTTTTGGTCTTACAGATGTTGCAGAAGGTCACTAATCATCATTCAGGGCATGATAACCAATTGGTTTGTGTGCTCAGCCTGTAACGCTGAGTGCAAGGGTTCGAGCCTCCACTAATGTGGTCACTGTGTAAGGTCCTTGAGCAAGTCCTTCACATGCAATTGCTCAGCACCATCAATGTTCTTTTGTATGGTCGTGTTTGAAGTTAAAAAAAACTCTGAAAGGAGAGCAATATCAAATGCAGTGGCATCATTTGGGCTGATGACTGAATGGCACTACACAGGCACGAAGAACAGAAGGACGCGGGTTCGATACTCGCTAGCCTCATAAGGTTGACTCAGCCTCCCACTCCCTAGGGGCGATGGTAAACAGAGCAGTGCAATAGGACGGATCGGCATCTAACAGGCCGCCGTACAGTTATAAAATTGACTCTTGTTTAACTTGTTATCATGTGTTCCTGCTGTTTCATGTATAAATCATACTGCAGTTTGTCATTTTAAACTGAATACACGAATATTATATATAAATTACCTTCGTCTTCGTAGCGCTTCAGCGTTGCTGAGTCGCTCTTGGCGAAGCTGCCAAGCACACTCTTGGGCAGTGGCTCTAGCTTGTCATCCACCATCTCGCTTGCCTTCGTCAAGTCCTCCTGGCATCGCTTGAAGCTTTCACTGATGTGCTGAAGGTCAAGGCCAGCAAGGTCAGAGGTCAGATGCTTACGTTGGACTTCGGTCAGTTGTGGCCAGAACTTGAGAAGATGGTCCTGACCAAACGCGGCCAATTTGGACCTCAGTTTTTCGTAATCAGCCATCACACACAATGGTCAGCTGAAAACAAAACTAGACCTGATAAATAAATATATAAATAGTAAATATAATATGTAAATATAACACAGTATATGTGATAAATAATAATAATAATAATAATATTCGTTTATTGAAGAAACACTGGGTTGGCACACCACAACCCATTACAGAAACAGTAATACCAGTTATAAGTAGGGTTATTAAAATCGGTTTTTTTGGCAATCCGAATTTCGGTTTTAGAAATCCGATTTTGAACCGAATTTCGTTTTTTATTGGCCTTCATAGAAAATTTAATATATTATTATATAACGCAAGTTATTTTATATAATAGGTACCGTAACGTACGTTATATAAATACCTTCTTATCTGCTGGCTATATTCTATGAAAACAATCGTAAACACTAAAGAAATGCATGAATTAATTCTTTCTGGCATTTCTTGAAATTTTCACTACGAAAATTTTTTTTTAAATTCGAATTTCGTTTTGTCAATATTAAAAACCGAATTTCGTTTTCAAAACCGAAATTCGGATTTCCGAATTTCGTTTAACATCCCTAGTTATAAGTTAACAAAAATTAATCAATTTGAATCACTGTTCAAGCAGGGGGCAACATAGTCATCGGGGCAACATTAGACACCTGAATAATGACCTCGGGACAAAAATGCTATAAATACTTTCTGTTGTACAGCACATTGCAGTCAAATCACTGAAACATGCCTCAACTGTTGTGTTACAGTCTCAATTCAGCTGGATCAACGATCATTTCGCTTTATGGCCATGGAGATATGCAAGTGCTGTGCTTCCGCATATCAGCTATTGCCCATCAGGCCTTCTCATGTATCAGATCATTCCCCTGGGACAGTCTCTCAATACAATTATGAAGTGTTGCCCTTGAATTTGTATTGTATTGTATAGTTGTCTAATAGAGAATGTGCTGTCACAACTCAGCAATTAACAGAGATTTTGACTGTAATGGGAATAAAGGCTGTTCAGCGCAACAGTTTCTACTGTGGCAAAATGGATTCTACTAGTAATGACGACTTATAGGCCTCTAGGGCTTGTCTTTGCGGCCAGAGTTACTTTTCTAATGTTCTTTTAGAGGCGGCAGCATACATTTGCAAACTATCTATCTTTAAAATGCACTTGTTTAGATCTGTTAAGATAATCATAGGAGCGGCATTTTTTTCTGAGGTACTTCAAATGTGCTACATTCATTTTCTCCTTGATATACTATACTTATGATCCAAAGTCCACAATGAAAAGCATGATTGCAGTAAGTCTGGTATCGCACAAGTGACTTTAAGATCACTAGCAATATTATAAAGGTCTCAAAAACGACCTGCACACACAGTTTCAATGTCTCCATCTAGAAATAAAAAGAACTCTTTAAAAGATCTTGATATTTTCAATAACCATCTCAATTCTTTCAAATTTAACACCAAGATCATTTCATGCTGATCACCAGTTCCATTAAGTGCTGAAAATCATGACCAATTTACATTAACTGTCATTAACAAAGGTCGACAAAGGTCAATTTTATGCTGATTTTCACTACCATTTTAAGTTACCCTTAGGACCATTTACTATTCAACATCACAACCGTTTTATATTGACCAGCATGAACATTTTACGTTGACCATTAGGACTATTTCACACTGACCATTAGAATCATTTTATATGGACCATTATTGTATTGTATCATATTGTATTCAAACATTTATAAAATGCCTCTAGTAGGGTGAACCATTCAGAGGCGCTTCCGGTGTGCATGGCCACAAGAGAAGAAATAGGTTTTGAGAAAAGCAAAGTCGGTCTATTCACATAGCCAGTACGTCATCTTCTTCCTATGGAGAATACTATTCTTACTGGGAAAAGCATTTCAGCACTATCCCTCGAAAGCCAGTGAATCCATGGCCAGTAGCAATTTCAGCCTATCCCGAAACATTCCTTACAATGACATATAAAGATTAGCTAATGAACTGTTTCAATATTTAAGCTCACCAGAAGCCACATGGAAACGTTTGGGTATTTTCCCAGTTCATTTAAAATACTTACCTAACATCCTAGTTACCTTTCTAGGTACCCAAGACAAACTTGGGTACTTGGTATTTAAACTTCTTCACCTAACTTCCTAGTTACCTTTCTAGGTACCCAAGCTCAGAACCTCCCATAAACAACTCAATTGGTAAAGCAGCAATTAATAAGGCATGATGACTGCCCAATGATTCTCTATCAACTTTAAATGACATTTCATCTTATCAATCACTAACGGTCGTCACCAACAAATCAATCCATTTATTATGACATTCCGATAAAGACGAACACTTCTAACTAGCACAAGAAAAGTACAGGTACACATACACATATCTTCGGTCAGCTCAGCCGTACTGATGTTACTGCCATCAATTACTAATTTATATCTTATCGACTGTCAAACCTTCACAACTCCCTTAATAAATCACTCAACATACCCAACAGATCAGATAAAGGTGTTTGTCATACAGTCCAAGGTGGCTCAGATACTAGTTAGCCCACACAGAGGTATCTAAGTACACCAGCACAAGGAAGTCAAATCAAAGCCAAGCAAGGTCCGAAACCAAGCTAACACTTTGTTCTTCTTCAGAGATTATGTCCTGATAAAGCAAAAGTATGGATCACATTTGAAGTTGTCACTTGGCACTTTACTAATCAAGATTAATGCTAAAACTAGCAAACATATGAATTAATTTACATGCTGCAATACATTAATCAAACAAACAATTAACCCATTAGCACAGAGTTTTTCAATAACCCAGCCAGTCAGTAAATCCCAATTACCTCAGCCAGTCAATCATCCAGTCAGAAGGCTAATGACACAGCCAGTCAAAGACATAAGCCATCACACACATGCACATTAGATACCATATACAATAAGTGAACAGAGGACTGAGCTGGAAGAAATTAAAGTTTAAATGACATCAACAATGCCAATGCCACTGCTCGTACTCTGGCAGTTCCAGTCCCAAGCCTTGATGAAGGAGGAGGGCGACGCTAATGATCTTTGTTATCACACAGTGTCGTTAAACTGAAGCTACTAATGGCATCACGTCAAGTGAAATGACCTATTGTATTCTCCATCTGCCAGATTACAAGAAGAATTAAAAAACAGTTTAACTAACTTCTGGAAATATTTCGCAGTTCATTTATTGCATAAGATAACAACCTAAGAGCCAGACAGTTTTAGGAAAGCTTGAGTTTATATAGGTCCATTTGCTAATTACTTCCCAATTCACCCACCCACCAGACTACACAATAAAATGGAGTCATGTAAGGGACTTGGCCAAGGCCATAGCACAGTTTCCACATCTGCTGACATAGAAGTTGATTGCCCAATTACACAGTCAACATGCTACTCATAATAGCCATCTCCCTATGACAATAGTGACTGTGAGTAATTAAATCTGTACAACAGACGAGACATGTGAGGAAGTAACCTTAAATGACCTAAGGCCAAAAAAAAATAATGGTGTGTTTCCGGTAACAGAGTTAAAAAAACTGGGTAGGTAGGTAGGAAAATAATTTTATTTTGGTAAAATAATTTTATGCAGTGATTTCCCAAAATTATGCCACTGCCCATTTATGCACAGCGGTGCATGCTGTACCAAAGTATGTATTTTCTATGCGAGTATTAAAAATGCCTTTTTGCAGAATGTGCCAACAAACTGCTGTAGAAAACAATCTTATTTATTTCATTTTGCTGACTGTCCATTGTTTTTCTTGCAAGGTGAAATGGAAGGGGCAGAGGTGGGGAAGGAATTATGAATTATGTACATTAAACAATAAATGTGTAGCAGACAACGGCTCTTTAGGAAATATGCATGGGTGGTAACATGAGAAAATCGCTGACTTTTTGGTGTCTGTTATCTCCTCAACATCATACATGTGTGTAAATTGTCCATGGGAAACATGGAGCCCATTTATTGTTATAATATTATTAATGCTGCATAGAAAGAAATATGGTTTCCTAATGTCGTCTGCTAAGGAGACTGCTTGCTACGAAGATTGGATGCTATGAAGACTGGTTGTTAAGGAGACTAATTGCTAATGAAGGCAGTTGCTAAGCAGGACAGTTTCTAAGGATAACTGTTGCAAAGGAAGGCGGTTGCCAAAGGGGCCAAGTCAGGGACTTTGAAACTGGTTGCTAATGAGGCTGACATAGAGGCTGCTCGCTACAAAGCTTGGTTGCTAAGAAGGCTGGTTGCTATGAAAGTAGAATGCTACGGAGGTTGTTAAGTAGGCTGATTGCTATTAGGAGGCTTTACTTTTATAATGGCACGTAATGATAATAGGTATTTCTGATACAATGAATATGGGGGTCAGATTTGTGAAATAACCCTGTCAAATTACCCTGAGAAAATCCACCACTTTCGAGTCTATTACCTCCCTCTCCCAAACTCCACACTTTAGCCCTTTTATTGCTGTAATTTACGGCACCATTCTTTCCATTGAAAGACCGCTAGTTTCGAACGTCTCTGCTTCAGTGAATGCACCTATAATGGCGCGATTCTGCATCACCGGCATGCAAAGGCTTAATGTATGTGAAGAACGAAATTTTCCGTAAAAAAAAAATTCAGACAAAATTTTCCGAGTCGCAAAAAAAAGTGAGTCGGTCGGGTTACCGGAAACACACCATTATTTTGTTTTGGCCTAATTAAAATGAAAAATATAAACAAAGCTTGTAAAGTGTGAGTATTTGCTCTCTGCTTTATTTACATTTTTCATTTTAATTCAGTCATTTAAGGTTACACATTTTCTAGACTGTCCCTTTTAGCCGGGGCTGGATTGGGAGTGATCCTGAGTAGTAACCTTGAAGGGGTTATATAAAAATTCTCGTAATGAATGAACGAATGAATGAATAAAGAAGAAGAGGAGCAGTCCCTTAAGCTAGCACTGAGGTAGCCATAGGTATGAAGTGTTAGCAACTTCATTTTCTTAGCCTTATATGTGGGCGGGTAGCCAATCCTCTCCCTCACCTCCTCATCTTCCCACCAACAGTGTGCGGTTGTACTACGGGGTGCTGGTGGAACAGAAATCTCAACCAACTGGCGGGATTTGAACTCCAACCTATTGACTGCACGCTCTCAACTGAACACTCATATAGCATATATATTTTAAAACCTTCTATTTGACAGACTTTCTAAAATGGTGCATCTCAAGATAAGCTGCTAATGCCTCTACACACACAATAGTCCACAGAGGTGTGTCCTAGGATTCAAGGATCTCTCAGCTGACATTCAACACGACAACATGAAGCCAATAACAGGTTCAGACATTGTTAGAGATAAAGGATGTAAGACTCAATTGTCACTTTCAGCCGTTTCGCCAGAACTTAAACTCAGACACACAGATCAAACAATAGCTGATGTGTCAGCAATCAAACACCATACACCTATCCTGATTCTACTCCTACGTCATCGCACAGCCACCAAGACCATGACCACCACGTCCACCACCACCCATTTTCACCATAGCACCACCCTAATTCCTTGACTTGACCTCCCCAGATTCTGACCTGGCACCAGAAAGGACCATACAACCTGGCTTGATTTGATATGTGCTGGTGAATACGCTGGTCTCCCTGAAGTGGCTTTTGTGTGGTGCTAAGATATTTAGGAGATTTAGCCGTCTGTGTACCTGCCAGACCCTTTGGATCTTGACCTGAAACTGATTTCTTCCCCTTCCCATCTGTCAATTTTGTTTTGACTAAGCACCTGGTTTGCCTTTTTTGATGCCGTAGAAATTCCAAGATTATGATTATGATTATTTAGAAAATCTTCGTCCTGTCAAGTCAATAATCATATGGCAGAGTTGAATGCAATATAACAGAGCATACACAAATGAAACACTCATAAAGCCCAGCCTGGGAAACTTTTTCACCAAGTCTCAAACTGACAGCACCAAAGCAGTATCAAACAGACTGATGGGAAAAAAGCAAAGAAAGGCAGAGGGGCCACAGGTGCTCTCATTCTACTACCTCCGCAACTTATCCAAGAAGGATCAGTGAAAAAATTTTCTCACTACTTAACTAATCTGAATGAAATGCAGTCACTACCAGTCATCTAGTTTCATTAATCTGCTGAATTACTAGTTCACTAAACATGTATGTCACAGAAACACTTAAAATAATTTGATATAATTAACCACTAAAACAATACAAATTACCCAGTAATAATAAGAGGTTTGAAACAGAACACAGAATACTTACACTTCCAGACAGCACAAGTCAAACCTTTCTAAGTACTGAAGACAAAACACCCAAGACGCTACACAGTCGTCCTCTATTGTCTGCAAGATACATGTATCTACTTGTCAACTTTTATCTTTTGAGTCACAGTACAAAATATCAGCCTGCTGAGAAGCCCAAGAAAATGATTGACAGGCTGTGCATAGCATTGAATCACTCAGTCAAATATAGTTATCTATGTGACTGATATCCTGGAACACTTCAACAGCCAGATAGATTTAGCTCAATTAACTTCGACAATTCAGCGAATGTCATGATCCAGATTACGAAAATGACAGCCACCCAAATAATACAGCAGTAACTGCAATAAAATCAGTAACTGAAATAAAATATTATTCCTAATTATTATTTCCTCTATTCCTACAGTCTCAGCATCACACAGCAGTTGAGGTTGTAATAAGAGATTTTTATAGCACTGCTTTAAAAGAAAGCAATCAGAGGCACTCATTACACATGCCTAAGTGATATCAAATGTCATTTAACACATTGAACAGTTAGCAAGCATTGCTCAGATAACTAGAAAAGTCACCGTTGGCAAGCTCTTACAGTCTCGCTGTGCCCAATCAGTGCATTCCAATCCAGAGTTGACACCTGTCAGCATTCTTGGACTGCTATCAATCATGAGCACACAAAAATTTGTTCAACGTACCCATCTTGTCTTTTGAGCAAGGCTAAAACGTCCTCATTCCACATTATAGCATAAGAGCTGCCATGTCATAAAGTTATGAATTGTCAAGTGTAAGATTAGGCACTTAAAGCAGTTAAGATGAGGACGTCAAGATACATAAATTTAGCTTATCTCGATGAGTAAAAATTCTGTCATCCTAGTTTTTGTGATCCCAAACAAAAAACCAAGTGAAAGGATTGTGAAAAGCTTCACACAGCATTACTGAAATTGCAGTGTAAAAATGCATAGTTGCAAATATTTGATGTAATAAATAATTTACAAATACCAATACAAATACCAAATAACACAAGATATCTGAAAAATCTTAAAACTGCTGATACCTCTTTATTTCTCTGGCCAACTTCACAGACTTGTTTTCATTGAATCAGATGCACATAATAATACCTGTAGACCCCTAACATTGTCTGTGCCAGCAGTCAGATTATTAATATATTTACATTTTCAGCTTTAGCCCAAAGTTTAAGTCCAATGCCTACGTGCTCTTGACTAATCCAGTGGGCCTCTTCACTTTACTCAGAAACTCATTACATAATACTTCAACTATCAGGTCATAAATTTCTTAGGTCAATAAATCAATAATAAAAAAATGACAATTCTTTCAACAAATAATTTAGGGATAAAAGATAAGAAACTATGCATTCAGTACCAAGCAGGAAGATCTTTAATAAGTGAATAAATCAATTTCACAAGAACTTGTGGTATGGTAACTTAATAACTTATGTGTAGGTTCAGTGGTTCTAACACAGACTACAGTGGTTCTATTGTTGTTCACAGTGGTTCTAACACAGACTACTATGGTCGTTGAACCACTTAAAACCCTTGTTCTTGGTATTTTCTTTGTTATTACAAATAATGGCTTTATTGTTGTTCAATTGTTTAGGCACAAGGATTTTATACTATGGCCTATTAAAGTCTGATCTGTTGATCTTGTCTTGGTATTGATTTTTGTTTGCTCAAGATGACATAGTCGCATTTACACGCCCATTCTCAGATCACTTCACTGCTAAAATTCCCAGGGCCACTTCAGAGTATCTGTCCATCTTGAGTACTTGTCAACTGTTGTCGATATTTGTTTGCTACAGTAGGACACTAGTCGCCAAAACACGCCCATTCTCAGAACACTTCACGGGCTAACAATCCCAGAGCGAATCCACTTCAGAGTCCTACAACTCCCTACAATATTCCCAGCCCAAGTATTTTTGCAAATTCTTTATCATCCAGCCATCCCGTTCTACACAATCATCCTCCTATCTCAATGTTTTCCCCCAACCCCATACACCACTTGTCTCCATTCTCCAACTGAACAATATACCATATTGCACCTCGACTCTGGAACGATCTCCATCCTGAATTCCACAAATTTTTTTGTTCTTCCATCACTACTGCCACTCACCTACCATAATCTGCCTCAGGCTTCACCCTATCTATCACCCCATGGGCTTTCCACTCAAACTAAAGTCTTACCTCTTCAAGAACTCCCACCCTGACTCATCTCATCCTCTGCCTTCCAATTCTTCTCAACCTAAACGAGACTCGCCTTAGCAACTTCTCTGTCTCCTCTCTGAAGTCCCTGGCAATGGACTTGGATCTCCATTTGACAAAACAATCCTCTAGACAACCCCACTGACTTGACACAGCGGTCGAGAAAAATCTGGTGCCCTGCACTTAGGTTTCAAACGGCGCGATAGAAATTTGGAGTTAAAATTATCATTGTGATAACAAAAGGCACTATATTGTAAGAAGTAAGCAAGTAAGTACATTCTTTATTAAATTCCAGATAACCAATTCGATATAAACTTTATTAAGTATTTTCTTTTCTATATCATGACATCATGAAGGTCAATGTCAACTTTAATATGATGTTTGCTTACATTATCTGACTGAATCGTAGCCAATCGTAACTTATCCGACAGAATCGTAGCAAACAAACAGCCCAAAAACTGAAATCAATTTGAAGCACTGAAAAATTCTGGGTCAAACTTGGCCACGCCCAGGACACATAGGGACGGTATGGCCCGGTTCAGGGTAAACTTGTCTCAGCCATTTTTGGACAGTTAGAAACCCTAGTAACTTTGGCAAACATTTAGTATCGGGGTACGTAAATTTACTGTTTTACGGTATCTTTTGGCATGCTGAGCCGAAGGTACCCTATTTTCTAATGACGACACTAACCCTAACCCTGACCCTATACGACCCTCACGACGCCTAACCGGCAAACTTATAGTATCGTGGGCTGAATGATTACACAGTATCATTGGGCATGCTGCGCGGACGCTGGACGGTACCAGGTTTTTCTAATGACGACACTAACCCTAACCCTGACCCTAACACGCCTAAACCCTCGACACTCACGACGCGAGAGAACCTACGCACCCCGATTCTAAATGTTAACCGCAACTTTCTGTGGGTATCCTGGCACATTTTAAAGGCGAACAGGTCGGGTATTAGGTCAACCGATTACTATATACTTACTTACTTATATTTACATAGCAAGATACATACAGACACACATATCGTCGCCAAGCTTAGTGGCTGGCCCATGAAAATCGCAATGGCAAGTCACCATACACAGAGTGAAAACACTGCTCTTTAAAGATAAAACTACTTTATTCATCAAAATACAGAACTTTACCTGTGAGAAATTTTAATTTGAATTATCTCTAATACTGAGCGTAAACATCCACGTTGGCGATTGACGCAGAACAATTAATTCGCATGAAGTGTGGTAAGAATTATCTTTATTCCAACAAACAGCACAAGAAAACGGTTGCTGCGCGCCGATGCCAGGTATAATAAAATTGTCGCCAGTGATTAAAAAATAAGAACATGTCTTTAAATTTATTATGGAGCCGATCCTGGCAATAGCCGATGTCCTAATAACAAGCGTAACTTTGCTGGAGCAATTGTTGTCTTGCTTAGTGCCATTGGATATTTTCTGTAAGCAACGTATTGGCTGCGTAGGTCACACACCTCCATGGAGTCCTTCACGTGGTCCAGTACGCAAGGGAGTTTCAATCTAGGGCGATGCCCATAATAAATTAATAAATGCACGCGTTTAGCCTATCTATAAATCGTATGACCTCGACCATGCCCATTTAAAAAGTAAATTAATAGGGTGAGATTCCTCACTACCAATGCCTGATTGAATGGGTGCTACACCATTTAAAGCCCCTCTGTACGGCCCCCTCTGCTAGCTTGAGATTCAAAACCGCTTTCATTCGAGTGAGAATAATGCTGCAGAAAAGAGGGCAAGTGGGGAAAATTCCGAGAAACAGAGGAGAGCGGAATCAGCGAACTGTCGAAAATTTACAGGAGTTAACTGCAGTGCATGTCAAGTCAAGTCCACAAGCCGGATTGTGGGATAAGTGTCCGTGTCAGCTCAGAATCGAGGGTCAGACCTGGGACTATTATTACAGTAATAATAGTCCCAGGTCAGACCAGATGAGACATCGTGTTGCTAACAACGACCTTATATATATATAACTTGCTAACTGTTAAGTTGGAAGGAGATTATGATGGCAATAGTGGTTGATTGGTTTTACTGTTTAACGACGTTGCGTCGAGGATGATTAGCGTCGCCCACCTCCTTTATGAAGTCTTGGGACTGGCATTACCAGGGTAAGGGCAGTAGCGAAGTTACAATTTATTTATTATTAACGAAAATGGATCGATTGACAACGCTGGTCTTAAGATGCTCAGCTACTTACTTACTTACCCATTCACCCACTTACTGCCTTACTCATCCCGTAATTCATCGCTCTGTTTACTACGGAGGTTGGTTTTAAATGGCGTCGAACTGAATGATGATTTGTAGGAATTTTTATCATCTGGTCAAAACATCTTTCGTACGAACGCAATGAAATTCAGAATCAAATGCGAAGGCCGAACAAAGGTCGTAGAAATCGAGAATAATGCTCAGACAACTGTGAATGATTTGAAGACAACGATACTAACGTCGGCACATTTAAGGTATACTGCTTACCCTCGATCTTTTATGGGTGCGGGCCGAATCCCCGAAACCCGAATCCCCGAAAGGCATTTCGGCCGGATCCCCGAAACTGATTTTCTAAGTCCAACTCGAAAGAATATAATTAACAAATAAACATTTGAATAGGCAGTATTCGATATACATCAAGGCCATGCTAGGTCTCTGTCATGTTTACAATTTAACTCTGAATAGCTCGGCCGCTTTGTAGAAAACTGTTTTCAGGAAATCGGGCTTTTGTCTGTTTTCGGGGTTTTCGGGGATTCGGGCTGACCCCATAATATGTAACTATATGTTTAACGATTTGAAGGAAGTAAGAAAATATTGACTAACAAACCTTACAGAGGGTAGAAAACTGGAAATCTAAGAGGGCCCAATCTGAAAATGTATCATAGGAGGATACTATTAGACATTAGTAATTCCTTTTCAGTAAGAGAACTGTGAACTGGTGACCCGAGAATTTAGTATCGGTACCAAACTTGTACACTTTTAAACAGAGACAGGTGGGAAGTTAAGATTTCATTAAATTTTCATCTGCTAATAGCATCTTTAGCACATATATCTAGTGAAAAGTTACAGAACTTTATTTTGAAATCTTGAGGTTTAATTCTTTTCAGGTTTAGTTGACTCTGCTGTTAAGAATATATATCAGATCTATGTAGATGATGTTATTTGTACATGCATTAAAATCTTAGCAGTTAGTTGCCAGTGTCCTTTTTATATAAGCTGTCTGTAAGAATATATTTGTGCTTTTAGCTCAGACATCCGCCTGAGTCTAAATGGATGCACACCGCTTGAAGAAGCCAGCACTTTATCTGACGCAGGCCTGGTACATGGTGACACCATCTATGTCATGATTCCACCTGGCGTCACCTGTAACATCTCCCCATCCTCGTCATCCTCATCCCAACAAGTGAGCGACGAGGCCAGCTGCTCCACAAGCTCTTCGTCATCAGAAGTCGGCATTGGTGCAAACAGAGCGCAAATTGCAGAGTCACACAATGATTGTAATGTAGACAAAGGCAGCTCTGAGACAATGATGGCATGTGGGGATACTAATGTTGTCCCAGATGATGTTGCTATGCAGACTGATGAAGGGATAGCGGATGTCGAGGTCAACAGATACCTTAACGAACCGATGCTGATTAGAGAGTCAACCGACAAAGCACTGCCTCAGTCACTTGTAAAGTTATACGACCATCTAAAGGCGCCAGGGTCATTCCGAGCTGTTGCAGTTGTGCTAAAAGTGCTGATGAATGAACTGGGGTACTTAGAACAGGACAAGGCATGTATCAGTTTCAAAATATGGAAACAAGTATACCAGTTTTGTGATAAGTACTGATAAGTACATATCCAGCATTTTACTTAGCAGCAATTTACCAGTATCTAATCGTGCTTTGACTTCATGAGGACATATTAAGCATTTTAAATTACAAGAGGTTATAGGTGTCTTTATTATGCTATAACCATCTTTATGGCTGAAGCACAAACCAACATTTTTACGTCCACTATAAAATATTTTTGGTTCCAAGCATGACTTCAACATGAATGCACACACACGACTTCAGTTTATCACAGCGGTTCTCAACCTTTTCAGTGCTGCGACCCCTTGATAACATTTCCAAAGTTGCGGCGACCCCAACAATAAAATTGATCGCGTTACTCCCCTTCGGCGCATTTTCCCTCCCACTATGATGCATTTACTTCTCACCATTAGGCCTAATCAATACGCATCATGCGCAATCAAACAATAATTAACAAGACAATTTGTAATTTTTGCAACTAATCATTTTGAACATTTTAAAAGTAAAAGTAAGTACTGCCCCGGTAAGTGAAATGTTTACATGAAGTTTCATATTTATTGTGTATTTTTGCTATGTACATGCATGTACTATATAATTATGTTTGCAACATCTGTGGATTCGTCGAGCTGTAGACCTATGCTGAATAATTCAAGTGGACCAGATTTTTCCCCTGATCAAACGATTATTTACGGGCAATTTTGTAATTTTTTATTGGTAATAATATCAATTCTTCTGCTGACGATGTCGTTAGACAAGGAAATTAAATTTTATTTGTTTAAACATAGGCCTCTTCTGCTCCAAGCATAGCTCGAACAATGTCTTTGGTTGCTGGCAACAGCACGTCCTCGGTAATTATGTGAGGTTTCTTGACTTTTGCGATTCTGAGAACAACCGAATAGGCTATGACGCTTCAACAGCTGCTACGTTTTGCTGTTTGTACTTGCCCTCTGTATCAAGTCTGCCTTTGTCGACATCATTAGCTTTGTTCTTAAACTACTGGGCATTCTGGCGAAATTAGGATATTTAGTAGGCCTATCAAACTGTCGTTTCAGTTTGTTAGGCTTCGATTCGACCGACAGAATTCCAGTACAAATAACACATTGTGGTTACTCAATTCCTTCTGCAACTATGGAAATAAACCATACTTTAAACTGTATTTACTATATTATCTTTCTTAACACTCGTCTCACACTGATTCATTTAGGCGGCCTCCAATTTCATAGGCATAGACTTTTCTAGCGTTCTTTATTAATTATAACAGCAGCCGATAGCACAGTTTCGTAGCAAACCGGCTATTGTTTTGTTTTAAGAAGTAAAAGTTAACTTAGAATGTACATTTCAAAACTAATATGGCGAAATTAAATTAAATTAGCTGCTAAGTAAAAATTAATTTTAAGTCGCTGTAGTGTAGGCCTAGTAGTTAGTGTAGTAATCATATTTACATAATATAAAATATTAAAAGACTACGTTGACAACTTTTTAACAAATTTTGAAGGTCCCAGGCGACCCCTCGGAAATCGTAAGGCGACCCCCGTGGGGGTCGCGACCCACAGGTTGAGAACCGCTGGTTTATCAGCTTTACTAGAACATTGATTCTCCCCGCTACCTTTGCTTTTCTTCAGACTGTGTATAGTAAGTTGTGCAAGCTGAGTTTCAAACTGAGCCATGTTGGCTCTAGTATGCATAGGCTATCCAACTGTTCTTGTCCAGGCTCTTGCAAGGCTTACTTTAACCTGCCTGTAGTCGTAATCTCGAGACTTCTACAGCACCCAAAAAGCGGAGTTGTGGGATCAGCTTATTTACAGGCGCTTAGTCAAAACAAAATCAGTAGGCAGGCAGGGTCAAAATCGGTTCCAGGTCAGGATCCAGAGGGTCTGGCAGGTAATTACAATGCACATAATGTCAAAATTTTCCAAGTCTCTTTCATTGGATTTTTTAAAGGATTTCTTTATTCTGATGCATGCCATGCTGGCTGCAAAAGTGATTTAATTTAATCAGGTTTTCTGAAATCTCTTAATTCTTTTGAAAAGGTAGCAAATTTTGAATTTCTGGTTAGGGTTAAAACTGAAACATTCTGAACACGTTTCTGACTGTTATTTTGAAACAATTACGAACCATCATGGTTTTATTTAAGACTGTTTGCAATGCTTTTTTACATTGTATGGGTTGTTCTGATGAGGTTGCAAACTGTGACTTTTAATAGGCTGCAACAGTGATGGACATTCGTAACTGGACTGGTCCAAAGAGCCTGCAGCTGAATTTTGTCTACCCTGTTCTCGATGCAACTGGCTTCAGTCTGTTGTTGGTTCCAATGCATGGAACATTAATGGTCCACGGTAAAGTCCTTAATTAACACAGTCTATTACAAAATCAATTCATACATTCGTGTGATATATATATATGATCTGATTAATAATAGTAATACTATTTAATAAATTAATTCAACCCTGGTACACTTGCACAACAGCAAGCTTATTACACTTGCAGTCAGTCAATCAGAGGTAGAAAATAATGTGGCTAGTAGTTAAGTTGGACTTGTTACAGCGAACTGATGTTAGCAGACACATATGTTGCACCGTTACACTTTCTGTGTTGCTGTGTTTTGCTTGTCTTAATAAGACCTGTATGTGGCCTTTAGGTCGTGCTGAGCTGTTCAACAGTGAGACCCTGAGTGTCAGGATTCAGGTTGAAGCATCTGAATTCATCAACGTTTCTACAATGTCTGGTAAGTATTTCACGTGCAGTCTTTGAGACTGGTTGATCTTTGATTTAGTCTTTTGCATGTCTTTAGCCGTAGTGATCATACCATTTTTGTCACTTCCACTAGTCCCTCTTTACATTGGTGTGCTATATTTGGTCATTTTACTTGAAACACCCTGATTAAAATTCCAGCTGAAAGGGAAACACATTGTTTCTTTTCTCCATACCACTCATTGAAACAGGAAGAGGGCTAGCCATAGTGATCATACCATTTATGTACCATATGCATCATACCATTTATTATAGCCATAGCTGTTGTACCATGTGTCCTCATGTCAAGATTAAGAGAATGAAGCCACATACACTTCATAACCTTGACTGCCCCTCGGGGATAGCTTTAGGCACTGCCTTTCTTATTATTATTTCATTGAATGCCTTCAATAACCTTTTCTCCTTATCTGCTTTATGTCAGTTTTTGTTTTTTTGTGTTATTCAGATGATCCACATGCAACATTTCGTGGGGAAAAACTTCCAGCTCTGTCACGAACTTTTAAAGACACGATTGCATATCCACTGCTTCAGTTTGCTCTTGCAGGTTACCTCCATTTTATTTTTATTTGTTAATGGTCGATTAATCCAATAGTGTAGTGGTTAGCGTGCTGGACTGTCAATCGAGAGGTCAGGGGTTCAAATTCCCACCAGGGCAGAAATTTGGTGTGAGATTTCTGCTCCACTTGTGCCGCCTAGCCAATTCAGCTATAATGAATACACTGACTGTACACCGTCGGTGGGAAGATGAGACGGCAAGGGAGAGGACAGGCCCCCCTCATATGCCGAGCATAAGAAAATGAAGTCGCTAACAATTTATACCCATGGCTAGCTTAGGGGACTTCTCTTCTTCTGATCCAAAACAGATTCAAGTTAACCTTCCTGCATTCTAAGGTTACCTTGCATATACAACCAATTATAGATAATACTTGGTAATATTAACGTAATATTTTATGACTAAGTTATTACTTTTTGTAATTTATAATTAACTGTTATCAGAATATTTCAAAACCACTTGGACAGCTTGCATAAATAGTATTAATATTAATATTTCTGTTTTTGTTGGTTTTAGGTTCTGGTTTTTGTGCTAAGCCTGGCCTGTCTACACTAGCCCTTGAACTTCAGGTGAGTTATATTGAGTGAATGTATGTATTCCCTAAATCAACCATACAGCTGTAACACTGCATATGTAAACAATATTTTATTGGGGGAGACCTTTCACCAGCACTATCCATATGAACTGTAGCCATGTCCTTTTTTACAGATGTTGTTTGTGCTGGACACAAATTGCATAATATGGGATCTGGTCTGCCATCCATTATAAGGAGGCATAGCTAATTAATTAGCGATTGCAGCTACACTGTTGAATTCATTAACATCTTTCTTTTTCTATGCTGAGCACATTTTCTCAAATTTGCTGGTAGAGCTGAAGCACGACTTGTTCATCTGACTGGTCATTTCGCACCCCTCCGGTGCCAGAAATCAAGGCTTAGAGCGCCCTAACATGGTCCTGCATGCCACTGCTCCACGAAGTGAAGTGCGAAACATCCAGTCTTGTTTCGATCATATCCAAGACTGGGTTTGTCTTTTCTGTGTCAGTGGTGTGTATGCAGAATATGGAATTCGCATGATAATCTGGCTCTGAGCACGCGATTCTAGTTTTTTTTCAAATTCGGAACATGACTAAAGAGTTTTCTTCAAGTGGTTCTATTTACATGCATTATTTTGTTACTTAGATTGCATTATGTTAGATGGTTGTGCTATATAAGTGCTTCATTGCTTTATGTTACATGGGTTAACTGTGAATCTTAATTAGATGGAGATCATGAAGCGTTTGGACGTTCGCAGTCTACGTTGTCTATCAGAAGTTTGTCACCAACTTCACGATGCCAGCCAAGACCGCAGCATCTGGAGACGCATGTTTATCAAGGATTTTGGAGGCAAGTCTCTGCTGGACTTGTCGACTTGTCTACGAACTTAACAAGACTTTACCTATCTTCATTGCTTTAATGACAATGATCATGTTGGTTGATAGTTTAGGATTGTTATGTTGGAGTTGCTGCTGAAGAACTTTATGTTTCATGATTTATATTTTAGATTATGATTAAGTATTAACAAAGGACAAAGGTAACTCGCATGTTTACATGAGGTAGATAGAAGCTCTTCATATGCATGGTCTCGAGAATGAGAGATTTTGACTGCAATACAAACACAACTGGAGCAATCATTTAGTTTACCAATTCCAAAAAGGATGATGAGCCATGTGGGCTCTAGGTGGCATGATTTCCATGAATGTTCATTTATCCATGTTGTAACAATGGCTGCACTACAAGGAGGTTTAAAATGCCTTAAAAAAATTGGTAGTTACTGAGCTATTAAGCCATATGGCCTGTCCAGCTGGAATCGTCTCCCTCAGGACCTGTGCAAAGAGCTCCATGTCTGTCAGTTCTACAAGCGCCTGAAAACTTTCCTGTATATCTCGTTTGTAATTACAATTAAAACCTGGGCCAGTGTTAACACTGACAAACAGGAAAGTTTTCAGGAGCTTACCGAACTAAGGGGGAGATAGACATTATGTCGGGAGTGCCACTGATGTTTACGAGTGGTGCTTTATAAAGTTGCATTTACAAGTACATGCAACTTGTAAGCAGAGCTATTTGACTGTTTCATTTTGTGTGCAGAAAACTGCACCTGTTAGGGCTGTTGTTGCTAATTACACTTACTACAGGAGCATTCATATAAAATGACAGTTTGACTGTAGTATGTTAAGAAAGCACTGTAGGAATTTGTGGAGCAGTTGTAACATTAGCGTTTGTAATGTTATGATATTCTATATGGCTTTGTCTAGGTTCCAATTTCAAGACAGTAATATGTCTATGGTTTTATCTAATTACTGTTTGTGTGTGTCTTGGCTACTTTGCAGCATCACAAATTTCTGCTAAAGACTTAACTGAAGATTGGAAAGAAGTATGTAGTATTATTATAATTATGTGTATGATGTATCACCAATTTCAATGAGATAGTGAGGTGAAACTTAGATTTTGGAAATAAAATTGCTTAATCTAATGGGTTTAAAGTTAATTTCATGCTACACTGCAACTATACTTTAAGGTTGTCAGGTTATTGGGAGTGCTAATGCAGATGTTTTTTTATCTGGCATAATATAAATTTCTGACTACACTGCTTCACAAACAGATGTTTGAAAAAAAAGAAACTGCACAAATTGCTTAAAGCCAGACTTCCAAAGTTAGAAGTGTCTGAATTTTATATAAAAATCAAAATTTTGCTTTCATTATGAGCTGCACTAATACCAGTAAGTTCAAACTCTGGCAGCCACTGAGTCATTCAGCTTTTACAACTTTGATGTTAAGTAGCAAGGCCGTTAATACAGAACTAAATTTCAAAGTCATGCAAAATGCATTCATATTCTCATAATGTTTACTGTCCAAAGGTAGACATGAACAATACTATTCTGATTAGTGATTGCTTTTAGTAAGGTGTATAATGTTCTGCAGAATAATTGACAACCCTGTGAAAGTTGTAACTTTTTAATGCATTGGTGATCTTCTAATAATTGAAAGTGAGAAAATTGGCATTTGTCAACATTATTTGATTGTATTCTGGCTATTAACTAGTTTTCCTGCAACCACTACGTTCTGTCATGGTGCCGAAAATGAGTCAAATTTGATTTCACTATATAGTAAATAGTACATTTTGCTTTTGGATTGATTTTAACAGATGTACAAGAGAAGGTACGAGTGCAAGAAGGCTTTGCAGAAACAAGCGAAATTCTGGAGGCCTGAGCCGTACCCGTTTCCTCCTATTCTTCCCATTGGTGGTGAATACGACTTGAATCCATTCTTTCCAGGTAACCTAATCAGTGTGGTCGTGCATGGTTTTCAGGATAAGATACAATATCTTTACAAATTTGCAGAGCTGTTTTTTCGCCATATGGTATCGCTATAACTGGGTATCGCTGATAATTTTTTCATTGTCGCAGCACGTATTGCGATAGTTTTATTTTTTTGGTATCGCATGTGCATTGACGATAATTTTAGCCTGTTAATCACCGATACTCGATACCAAATGTTGTGATTTATCCATTGTGCAGTTTTCACTCTGATCTTTGCACGACTGAAAACCGAACTCTTCAAGATATCCTATCCTGATTCAACTCCTGCGCCACCACACAACCACCATCATCACCGATTGCCACCGTAGCACCATGCTGTCTCCTCGGCTTGACCTCCCGGATTTTGACCTGGCACCGAAACGAACAGAGGAGTTTGGCTATTGCGGACTTGATTTGATATAGCGCCGGTGAATAAGCTGGTCTCTCTGACGCGGCTTTTGTGGGTGCTGAGAAATTTTCGAAGATTTACATTACATGACCGCTTCATTTGGTATTTGTCTGTTGTTATGATTTTAGGGCCAAGACCACCAATGTGCATGGGAGGACCAGTTATGTTTCCATTTTCCAATGGTTCGTCCCTCGAAAGATTCGACGAGTGTCTGCTTCCATCAGTTCATCCGGCCTTCAGATATGGTCATCCCGGAGGCACAAGAGGTGGTCCGTTCTGCTTCAGATTCTGAGACGAACACTCACCAGAATTAATTGAAATAAAAGTTTATTTTTTGGTGCTAATGAATTAGCTCTCAGCTTATTCATATAAAATTGGTTTTGTGTTCTCATTCACTCAGCAGTTGACTACCATTTATGTTATGATGGTGTATGTTTTTCTTGTGCAATATATGCAACAGCTGAATGATGAGCTTCTGTCTTGAATAACTTATAATTATGTGTATGTGGTTGTATGAAACAAATGTGTATGCTGCTGCTTAACAATTTGCATAATGTGAAGAACTTTAAGAGAAATAAAAGACGCATTACACTGTGGAAAATGACGAGGAAAAATTAATGAAACTTAAATTGTAAGAACCTTCAGATGCACTGTTTTAGAACTTGTTAGAACGGTTGTATAGATATTTTGAATTGTCGTTTATAAACATCTGTGATTATAATTATAAAGATGCTGCACAAGTAATCGGCTACTCGCATGCATGCACACATACATACCTGTACATTCATAAGTTTTTTTAATTAATTAATTTGCTATGCATTCGTGATGATACAACTAACATACTGTCCATTGCCTCCAAACAAAATGGCAAAACTATCTGGCTAGTGCATTGCAAGTTTTGTATTGTTATGCACTGCTCCACATTCGTCCAACAAATTGTTGCAATTAATTTAAACCGAATGAAGAGATTGTCAATAGCATTCCAGTGTTGTTGAACTGGTTTTCAGACCTATTAATCAGGTGTTTTGAAGACGTGATTTTTATAGACTTTAGTAGAAAAGCTCCATTGCCCCAAGATGCTAATGAATGGCTGAACAAGTGATATGTTAATTAGAAGGCTGTTTATAGGCTCTTTTAGCTATTAAAAATGTCCTGCGTGGGACCATGATACTTCACTGTCAGCATCTCTGTGTGCATTAGATGGGACCATAATATATGGGCTCTTGAGGTCTCATATGGGTCATACTGTATACATGGGTTCCATGTGGGCATGCTTTCAGGTCCACACTACATGCCTCTGTGCTGTCGGCGCCTTGCTAAAAACGAACCAAGCTTGTAAAAGTAGGTATATTCTTTATTAAACCGATTGCAGAAGAGCCGCACTCCGGTGTACAGACATTGTAGATTCCTAAGACAAATGCAAAATCAATAAGAGTACAGCATTCTTCCTATAAACGTTTTCTCATATTATTGTCAACTAGGGTTGCCACCTTTCGGAACTAGGAAGTCGGGACATTTTGGGAAAAACATAGATGACCGCCGCTTAATAGACACCAAAAAACCTTGATCGCTTCCCAAGAAATTTCTGATGACCTTTTTTTTTTTTTTTTGCTTTTTCACACGAAATTCCTGTTGAACTTGTACAGATTGCTGAAGACAAGACCTTATTTGTACGAATTCCTCCAAATTGGGATGCGAGACAACCTTTTTGGGGGGTCAAAAATCTAAAAGTCGGGACATTTCGCTGTCCCCACCAGGTTTTTCGGTCAAACATCTGAAAGTCGGGACATTTGCCTGTCCCGACTAGGTCAAGTCGGGACTCGGGACATTTACCCCGAAATCGGGACTGTCCCGACAAAGTCGGGACGGGTGGCAACCCTATTGTCAACAAGAGTCGATACCCTGTCATGAGACCATGGGCGTAGGGTTTAGGTAGTAGATTACATTGGTGGGAGCAATTACGTAAAACATGCCCCGTAGGCCGTAGCAAATCTCAACAGTTCTTCAGTATGTGAAGTGGACTTCATTAAAATATTTTGACAAAACTGATCAATTATCCACAAATTATGATTGTTACATGCCCGTCTTCTGCTGAAATCGTCCTATGTGCCAGACCGCCGAAGCAATACATCAGTTCAATCTCTATTTAAAACGCTACTTACAAGCCCGCATTATACAATGCAATGCCACGCTCAAGAACCCTACGGCAAATTGAAATTCAGATTCGCGAGCATAGACATCATATGTTTGATGTATGATGTCTATATTCGCGACTATAAGGCCATCTAGCGATAGAATAAATTATTCTGCCGTTATATAATTATAACATGATATAATTATATACTTCTGTATAAGTATGTAATTATCTTATAGGAAAGGGTTAAAATAATAATAATAATAATAATAATAATAATAATAATAATAATAATAATAATAATCTTTTCTTCACGAAATATTGCGAACTGAACCAAATGGACAGCATATACCCCAGAATGTTCAGCAGAATATTCATACAGGCCTATATATATATATATATATATATATATATATATATATATATATACATATATATATATATAATATATACACGCTATTACACCCAGCCGCAGATTCAGACTGTTCTCTATAAATTCGCAGAATGGCCAGCGGCTGATTCAGGTTGGTCTATATATATACGCAGAATGGCCAGCGGCAGATTCAGATTGACTATGTAAACGCATAATGGCCAGCGGGGGGCCCGGTGGCGCGTTGGATAAGAGCTGGCGAAGAGTGCGAGAGGTAGTGAGTTGAGCCCAGTAGGGCGGATGTGCTTTGTAGTCTGCTATTAGCGCCGTTGTATTGCAGGCTGTCTGTTCTGTTAGTAGTTAACTAGTTAAGAATTGCATAATTGTACACTGTAATCATTCTGCGTTGTGTCAGTTTGAAATTAAACGAAGATTATTATTATTAGATTCAGATTGCTCTATATACACGCTAAATGGGCAGCGGCAGATTCAGGTTGGTCTATGTAAACGCATAATGGCCAGCGGCAGATTCAAATTGGTCTATATACACGCTAAATGGGCAGCGGCAGATTCAGTTTGGTCTATACATACCCAGAATAGCCAACGGCAGATTCAGTTTGGTCTATACATACCCAGAATAGCCAGCGGCAGATTCAGATTGGTCTATATACACGCTAAATGGGCAGCGGCAGATTCAGTTTGGTCTATACATACCCAGAATAGCCAGCGGCAGATTCAGTTTGGTCTATACATACCCAGAATAGCCAGCGGCAGATTCAGATTGGTCTATATACACGCAGAATGGCCAGCGGCAGATTCAGTTTGGTCTATACATACCCAGAATAGCCAGCGGCAGATTCAGTTTGGTCTATACATACCCAGAATAGCCAGCGGCAGATTCAGATTGGTCTATATACACGCTAAATGGGCAGCGGCAGATTCAGTTTGGTCTATATATATACCCAGAATAGCCAGCGGCAGATTCAGATTGGTCTATGTAAACGCATAATGGCCAGCGGCAGATTCAGATTGGTCTATATAAACGCAGAATGGCCAGCGGCAGATTCAGTTTGGTCTATATATACGCAGAATAGCCAGCGGCAGATTCAGTTTGGTCTATACATACCCAGAATGGCCTGCGGCAGATTCAGATTGGTCTATATACACGTTAAATGGGCAGCGGCAGATTCAGTTTGGTCTATACATACCCAGAATGGGCAGCGGCAGATTCAGATTGGTCTATATACACGCTAAATGGGCAGCGGCAGATTCAGTTTGGTCTATATACATACCCAGAATGGGCAGCGGCAGATTCAGATTGGTCTATACATACCCAGAATAGCCAGCGGCAGATTCAGTTTGGTCTATATATACGTCAGAATGGCCAGCGGCAGATTCAGATTGGTCTATATACACGCTAAATGGGCAGCGGCAGATTCAGATTGGTCTATACATACCCAGAATAGCCAGCGGCAGATTCAGTTTGGTCTATACCTACCCAGAATAGCCAGCGGCAGATTCAGATTGGTCTATATACACGCTAAATGGGCAGCGGCAGATTCAGTTTGGTCTATACATACCCAGAATAGCCAACGGCAGATTCAGATTGGTCTATACATACCCAGAATAGCCAGCGGCAGATTCAGATTGGTCTATATACACGCTAAATGGGCAGCGGCATATTCAGTTTGGTCTATATAATATACCCAGACTAGCCAGCGGCAGATTCAGATTGGTCTATGTAAACGCATAATGGCCAGCGGCAGATTCAGATTGGTCTATATAAACGCAGAATGGCCAGCGGCAGATTCAGTTTGGTCTATATATACCCAGAATGGCCAGTGGCAGATTCAGTTTGGTCTATACAAGTATACATACCCAGAATGGCCTGCAGCAGATTCAAATTGGTCTATATACACGCTAAATGGGCATCGGCAGATTCAGTTTGGTCTATACATACCCAGAATGGGCAGCGGCAGATTCAGATTGGTCTATACATACCCAGAATAGCCAGCGGCAGATTCAGATTGGTCTATATACACGCTAAATGGGCAGCGGCAGATTCAGTTTGGTCTATATATACCCAGAATGGCCAGTGGCAGATTCAGTTTGGTCTATACAAGTATACATACCCAGAATGGCCTGCAGCAGATTCAAATTGGTCTATATACACGCTAAATGGGCATCGGCAGATTCAGTTTGGTCTATACATACCCAGAATGGGCAGCGGCAGATTCAGATTGGTCTATACATACCCAGAATAGCCAGCGGCAGATTCAGTTTGGTCTATACATACCCAGAATAGCCAGCGGCAGATTCAGATTGGTCTATATACACGCTAAATGGGCAGCGGCAGATTCAGTTTGGTCTATACATACCCAGAATGATCAGCGGCAGTTTCAGATTGGTCTATGCATACCCAGAATAGCCAGCGGCAGATTCAGTTTGGTCTATATACGCAGCAATAGCCAGCCGCTGATTCATATTTGCCTATATGTACGCAATTTTACGTAGCAGCAGATTCATACTTCGGGTAAAAATGAAGTCAACACACATCAACAAAACATAACAGACGATCAGAAATCGATTGGGACTTAAATCTCATAGCTAACTGATGAGTGTCTATGACATACCGAACACTGTGATATGATTGTGCTGTGCTATAACAAGTGTTCAAATACAATACAATACAATACAATACTAGCACAGCACAATCGTTATAGTTGCTATTATTAGCATTCAAAACACCTCGAAATCAATTACATGATTTGTGACCATATTTGGGAAAAGGGACCCAAAGCGGGATATGGAGTTATTGGCATCCTCAATTGCAGATTGAAGCACGCTTTCACACAGAAGAAACTGCACTAAGTTTGGTCCATAAATGCTGAAGTTATTAAAGATGTAGGAGTGTAATAGATGAAGCCATAATTTCAAGAATATCATGTTAAAAGATTTAGCTAGATGGCACTCAGAGAAGCCATCCAGATATTCTGCTCACATTTTCACTTTTGTTCCTAATTGTGCATGTAGTTTGTGTTTAAAAATTTTCAGAAAAATCCAAAGGGGTGTGGTGGCAAATTTCTATTTTACTCTCTGATTTGACATGGAATGACCATTTATTAACACGTACAACAATTCTTATGTCTTGCAAAAGATAATATAAATTATATGCAACTCACTATCTCAAATATGCTGTAACTCTGAAACTGGAACCCCACTTTAGGTCCCTTCTTCCCAGATATGGTCACATTTATCAACAATGCTTATATCGTCGGTCAAGAAACATAATAAGTGCACATTAAATAGGCATAATAAAGTACACATTGACAAAAGCTAATTTCAGCCTGGTCAAAAAACAACTGCGATTAGTCTGTGCAGCATCACATAACAAGTGCCTGTCATGAGCCCTCATAATTTATGTAACTTGACACTGGGGCAAAATCAAATTACAAGCAATCAGTGTCACTCAAACAACTATAGACACATGTTCAATCACAACAACCATATTACAACTTCTGTTACATGTCACTGTCAACCAGAATTTTAGGTGGCAAAATCCAATTACAAGCAATCAGTGTCACTCAAACAACTATAGACACATGTTCAATCACAACAACCATATTACAACTTCTGTTACATGTCACTGTCAACCAGAATTTTAGGTGGCAAAATCCAATTACAAGCAATCAGTGTCACTCAAACAACTATAGACACATGTTCAATCACAACAACCATATTACAACTTCTGTTACATGTCACTGTCAACCAGAATTTTAGGTGGCAAAATCCAATTACAAGCAATCAGTGTCACTCAAACAACTATAGACACATGTTCAATCTTAACATCTTTCCTTCGGTTATCTCCTCGCATTCACTCGGCTTCCTGGTCTACGCAACCAATTGAAGACTTTTCTGTACGATCAGGCCTGGCTTGGGAGCGCCTCCAATTAGAAGCAATCAGTGTCACTCAAACAACTATAGACACATGATTCAATCACAACAACCATATTACAACTTCTGTTACATGTCACTGTCAACCAGAATTTTAGGTGGCAAAATCCAATTACAAGCAATCAGTGTCACTCAAACAACTATAGACACATGGTCAATCACAACAACCATATTACAACTTCTGTTACATGTTATGCTAATGTGACGGTCGTGGGCTGCTGGGATGCCCTTCTGTTCTTGCTCCTTGTTCCTGCTCCTTGTTCCTTGCACACCTTCTGCTCCTTGCCCCTTGTTCTGCTCCTTGCTCCTTGGTCCCTGTTCTGCTTTTTGCCCCCAGTTCTTGCTCCTTGCTCCTGCTCCTTGTTCCTGCTACTTGTTCCTTTACCGCCTTATGCTCCTTGCCTCTGTTCTGCTTCTTGTTCCTGCTCCTTGCCCCCGCTACTGCTCCTTGCTCCTGCTCCTTGTCTCTGCTCCTTGTCTCTGCTCCTTGTTCCTTGGTCCCTGTTCTGCTCCTTGCTCCTGCTCCTTGTTCTGCTCCTTGTCTCTGCTCCTTGTTCCTTGGTCCCTGTTCTGCTCCTTGCCCCCCGTTTCTGCTCCTTGCTCCTGCTCCTTTCTTCTTGCCCCGGTTCTGCTCCTCGCTCCTGCTCCTTTGAATATCCTCTCAGCTTCTTTCCTGTCCACCCCTTTCAGAAGTTCAATTGCACGTACTATTGCCTGCAAATAATCACAAGAAATCAATCAATCAATCAATGAAACTTTATATAGCGCCCCTTTAAGATATCTACTCAGAGGCGCTCCCGGCCCAACCACGGCTGAAAAGAATAGTTTTCAGAGAGGTATAAAATGCAGGTGAGGAGTTCGTAGGTAGGAGACGGAGCTCTAGAGGAAGCCCAATGTGTTTATTTCTTTAAAGTAAGTACCATTAAAAGAAAATGTGCAGAACGATATAGACAGATAGACGTAGAAAAAGGGAGGTAAACAGGCAGAGGTACTTATATCGAGATTTACCATGTAAGACGGTTGGTACGGTTTTCTAAGAAATCAGTTACATCACGGATATGCTTGCCTCAAAAAACAGTACATCAACAATGTACGTTGCGTCAACATGTTTCCTTAAAGAATACAGTGGTCGCCTAGTCTGTAGAATCGGTATCTGTGACTTCAGTCATAGTGCGTCTCAACATGGTGAACAATCGCCAATTAACACTGCAAAAGAAAAGAAATTTCTAGCCTACTTGTCGTCGTTTAGGAAAACTGATTGCACTATATTTCAATAAATACGGGTTAAAAGATATAGTCCGCTGCCCATTAAGCGTGTATATAAACCAAACTGAATATGCCGCTGGCCATTCTGCGTATATATAGACCAATCTGAATATGCCGCTGGCCATTCTGCGTTTATATAGACCAATCTGAATCTGCCGCTGGCCATTCTGCGTTTATATAGACCAATCTGAATCTGCCGCTGCCCATTTTGCGTGTAGGCCTATATAGACCAATCTGAATATGCCGCTGGCCATTCTGCGTATATATAGACCAAACTGAATCTGCCGCTGGCCATTCTGCCTTTATATAGACCAATCTGAATCTGCCGCTGCCGTTTTAGCGTGTATATAGACCAATCTGAATATGCCGCTGGCCATTCTGCGTATATATAGACCAAACTGAATCTGCCGCTGGCCATTCTGCGTATATATAGACCAAACTGAATCTGCCGCTGGCCATTCTGCGTTTATATAGACCAATCTGAATCTGCCGCTGCCCATTTAGAGTGTATATTGACCAATCTGAATCTGCCGCTGGCTAGTCTGGGTAGGTATAGACCAAACTGAATCTTCCGCTGGCCATTCTGGGTATGTATAGACCAAACTGAATCTTCCGCTGGCCATTCAGCGCTCGTGAATAAGCTCAGCGCTCGTGAATAAGCTGGTGCCCTGCGCTTGGCTTTCAAGTGGCGCTTTAGAAGTTTGGAGATACAATTACAATTACGATTACGATTGCTATTCTGGGTATGTATAGACCAATCTGAATCTGCCGCTGGCCATTCTGCGTTTATATAGACCAAACTGAATCTGCCGCTGGCTATTCTGCGTATATATAGACCAATATGAATCTGCCGCTGGCCATTCTGGGTATGTATAGACCAAACTGAATCTGCCGCTGGCCATTCTGCGTTTATATAGACCAATCTGAATCTGCCGCTGGCCATTCTGCGTTTATATAGACCAATCTGAATCTGCCGCTGGCCATTCTGCGTATATATAGACCAAACTGAATCTGCCGCTGGCCATTCTGCGTTTATATAGACCAATCTGAATATGCCGCTGGCCATTCTGCCTTTATATAGACCAATCTGAATCTGCCGCTGCCCATTTAGCGTGTATATAGACCAATCTGAATATGCCGCTGGCCATTCTGCGTATATATAGACCAAACTGAATATGCCGCTGGCCATTCTGCGTATATATAGACCAAACTGAATCTGCCGCTGGCCATTCTGCCTTTATATAGACCAATCTGAATCTGCCGCTGCCCATTTAGCGTGTATATAGACCAATCTGAATATGCCGCTGGCCATTCTGCGTATATAAAGACCAAACTGAATCTGCCGCTGGCCATTCTGCGTTTATATAGACCAATCTGAATCTGCCGCTGGCCATTCTGCGTTTATATAGACCAATCTGAATCTGCCGCTGCCCATTTAGCGTGTATATAGACCAATCTGAATCTGCCGCTGGCTATTCTGGGTATGTATAGACCAAACTGAATCTGCCGCTGGCCATTCTGGCCTAAATATAGTCCTAAGGGAATTTGCAGATGGCTATTCCGACGAGAATATTATGTATATGTATGCATATATGGGCCTGTCTGAATTTGCTTCTGGCCTAGATAGAGGTCTATACGAATCTACTAATGAATAGAGTCCTAAATGAATCTGCGGCTGGCTAATAGCCTAAGGTGTGTATAGAGTCCTAACTGAACCTTCTGATGGATAATCCGGCGTGTATAGAGTGCTAACTGAATGTTCTCATAGCTAATCGGGCGTATTATTGTGTAAATATAGGCCCCTATATCTCGGAATGTTATTCATCAGTAATATAACGGAATGTTATTCATCAGTAGTTTTTCGTAGAATCTGCGAATACTTGCATGTATCTGTATAAAGTTTTTTTATTAAGTTCGGGTTCTATGCATAAGTTACATCAATACTTACTTACTTGCTTAATCCAACTTCTATGTCTTCGTTAATACTCAAATCAACAACATCGAATATGAATTTCAATACGAATATGAATTCGCCGCAGGGTTCTTGAGCGTTGCAATGCCACTATTGTTTGATCTCGACCTCCGCCAGAGTTTATAAGTGCAGGATGGCCCTGAATCTAATGTCAATATTTTTCCCGCATGTAGCTCTCATCGAGTCAAACAGAGCGAAAAAAGTTAATCCAAATCGGACCCTTTCGCTCATTGTGATAAAAAGTGTAAAATAATAATTGAAGATGGATCCAGGTTTCCAAGACCCGAGCATGGCAGCCTACGGTCCTGCTGCAGGTAATTTAGTGGTCCATGCTCTGCTCCTCTGGATCCAACGACCGTTGACGGTGGTAAACCCACGGTTATTTTGTGTTGGAATTTCCCATTGCATCAAATCGTAATCGTCGATATCTATATTTAGACGCAGTGGTAATTGCGTAATCTCGAAACTTCTAGATCAGCGGCAGTGTGACCACTCCTTGGGATTTTTCACAAGATCTTGGGATTTCAGGGTCGACTTGGGATCTGGGTATTTTAAATAGCAATTTTGGGATTTTTCTAAGGTCTACATACTAGTTTTTACATTACTAGTCTTTTCAACAGTGGTTGCGAAAGACATTAGAAAAAACTCGCTCAGTGGGGTCTGTCTGAAAGACGTTTATTACTATTGTTACTTGTGAACATTGTAATTTGTTAATAATATATTTTCGTTTATTCAACAATCCGGTACGCGGTTGACACACCGCAACCGGTTACAGTGTACAATTATGCAATTCACAAGACACAAATCTTAACTACTAACAGAACAGACAGCCTGCAAACACAAAGCATATCCGCCCAACGGGGGCTCGAACTCGGTACCTCTCGGTCTCTTTGCCAGATGTTATCCAATGCGCCACGGGCATTCAATGATAATAATTCAATGATAATCTCCGTTTTTTTTCTTTGTCGGTTCATAGCTAAGCATTTTTGTGAATAATTTTGATTGTTAAAACTCATTTCATATTTCTTCACAACTTTTCCTTTTAAGTAAATTTGGGATTTTTTTACAATTTCGGGCAATTTTGGGATTTTCTGGCAAGAGCTTGGGATTTCAGAAAATTGAGAGTGGTCGCACTGATCAGCGGTCTAGCCGTGTGCGGCGGTGTGGGTATGAAATAGTAGTTATTTACTATGTAATTCGTGTTAAATTGCAAGTATTTAAAATTTTGGCTAAATAACTATTCGTTACAGTCTCTCTAGCACTTAACGGTCCTAGTAGTAGTAGTCATGTGTTGTGCATAGTCATGCGTCCTACCGAATCCCATGTTAAGTGTGAGTAACGGGCGCTTAGCGAATCCCAATTCGCCGAACATATTACTATGTGTGTAGGACAATACCCCCCGGATATAATCCCTACGGACAAAAGCCCCCGGACAAAACCCCCCATTTTGCGTAGGACACAATCCCCCGGGGCATAATCCCCCTCTGTGCAAATAGCCTATTTCTGCATTTCATTGATAAACATCAATTGCCCTATTTTTCAATCAATCAATCAAAACTTTTTTATTGAAGCCAAATCAAATCATGCACAGAACATTTCAACATATAATAACGAGATTGGCCGCAAGTGGAGTCCCAAAAGGGATCAAGATCCCGCTAACTAGGGACACCTATAATATCATTTTCAAAGTCTTAATTAGTGACAGAACAGCCAAAGCCTTTACAACAGCGCAACATCAAGTCTCATACAGCAAAGCTAACAATAATAGTACATAGTACAAAGTAAATTATCAATTAGATTCCAAACACTATAAAATAAAGAAAAGAAAGAAAACCTTAACTAACAGTGAAAAAAATCAGGCAGTGTGTGTTAGTTAAGTTCCATTAATTAGGTAGGCATGCAGCATTTTTTTAAAGTGTCGCAGGTGTTTGTTCGCTATCACGCTATGTCATTCAGGTGTAGGCCTAAACTTAAGACTTGTTAGTGTCATTCAGTTCGAGAGTTAAGACTTGTTACGGTCAATCGGTTATTCAGTTATAAAGTGAAGACTTGTTAGTGTCGTCTGGGACTATTATTACTGAAAGGGATATGTTGCGGCAACGTGTCAGCCAATCAGAGATCGTCTTTTCTGAAACATCGCGGGCGATGTGAAACATTTACGATGTCTGTGGCCATCTAGTTTTAGATTACACTGTCATCCGGGCACTCAGCAGGTAAAGAACTCTCGACAGAGCAAACGCAAACAAAGCCAAATGAATCATTCTCGACGTTGTTTTTAGTCATTTACAAGACATACATTGCAAATTATTTTTATTGAATTAAGTCGCTTTCGTTTCGTTACGACAATCGTCCACAAAAGAAACGGGACTAAAACTGATCTCACCTGCAAAAGTTCGGGTGTAAAATCAGAGCCACAGACATAATCTAGGTCAATGACCCAATTTTCGTCGGCGACATATATCTTCGTTATTATCGTCTCAGGTGTCGTATAGATTTAAAGTTGAGACGTGTTAATATCGTTCAGTTGTTAACTGAAAGACTTGTTGATGTATTTAACCAAGAATTTTTCATCAATCCATGCTGTATTTAGGCAAGAATTATTTCGTCAATCCCACTTCTATTTAAGCAAAAAAATTTAATAGATCCAGCTTCAATTGAAACAAAGGCTTAGTTTAATCAATCCAGCTTCTATTTACGGACACAATTATGTATTAGTTAGAATTAGTTTCATCAACCAATCAAACTTCCATTTAGGCCAACAATTATTTTTATCATTTTGCTGCTGCTGGTAACAATTTTGGACAATTTTGGGCAGACTAGTATAATAAACTTTTCCAGTGGAATCAAGAATATTATACGATTATATCGTAGCCTGGGGTGATTATGTCCTAGCTTGGGGTTTTGTCCGGGTTTTTTCCCGGGGAATTATGTCCGGGGGATTATGTCCAGGGGGATAATGTTCGTTCCCCATTACTATACCGCCAGATATCCGAAACTGTTCTGTGTAGAAAATCTGTATGACCAAAAATACTGTTCGCAGCGAATCGCCGAATCCCAAGTCACCGAACGGGTATTAACTAACGTTCGGCATATCGAACGCTTGGTAGAAAATTGCAATTAATGTGTAGATATACTTGATATCCAATTTGTTAGTGCTTGCTGAAGATTCTGAAAACTAGTTTAATTGTTCATGTACTGTTTTTGTTGTACAGCAACTTAACAGTTTCTGTTGTAGGTGACAGCCACATGCGATGGATTGCTGTGGTATCATCCTTTTGTTTTTGTTTGGTATGGCCATTGGTGGTCAATCAGAACCTGTGGAAGTGGAATGTCAACCTGGTGAATATTTAGATCCAGAAGTGAAAGTATGCCGGAATTGTCAACAAGGGACATTCTCATCAACCAGAAATCAAGCAGATCACTGTGCTGCCTGCAGCAAGGTGAAGAAGTTGCATTTTAGTATCTGATTGAATAACTTGTGTGCAGTGACTTTGCCTTCGTTTTTTGTGTGTGATTTCTCTGACATTGCAGCTTAATTGTGTGCCATTGTGAACTGGAAAGTCATGGTATAGCAGACCCTCAGGACTTATAATATGCACCATTGAAATAGAAATTCTTATATCATACAGGCAAGTACATGTATCCCTGAATTTATTTACTTCTTTCATTTTAAAATTGAGAGCCAACATAATGACTAACTCATTTCTGTATATCCTTAAAAATATGGTGCGGTTGTAAGTGAACTGTGGTCCACACATAACTGACAGTACATAGGGCAAGAACCACTATCCATTTGGTAGCGAGCGTATTCTGCCAGGCTTGATTTATAAACAAAATTGGGTGAAACTATGAAATGTATAAGCCCCAAACAGTTCTACAATTCTGCCATTAATCCATTTTGAGGTAATTATCCTTATCACCTGGTGTTCTTCATCTTATATTTTAGCATAATTAATTAGCTAACTGAACACATTATTACTGTTATTGCTGATGTTTTTCTAGAGGTGTTTCGACAACAGAAATGCAGTCGTGGTGCAACGTTGCAATTCTACTCATGACACGATCTGTCAGTGTAAGGACGGCTATTTTGCACCGTTGGATCGGTCTCAGTGCAGAAAACATGACGGCTGTCTTGAGAACTGCTTGAAATATCCAGGTTATACACTGTTTTCTTGTAGAAAGCAAACTTTTCTGTCTTACGCTGAGGATGATATCCCCAAGTTTTGTATTATATTCTATTCTAACCACATGGATAAAAACCTCATTATGCTACAACCAATGGCATTGAATTTTGTCGAATCATGTTAGAAAAGTTTGTAATATTTCTATATTGCTCACTTTGTGTGTGTGTGATTAGCTGATTAGCCCAGAATGTGTTGCCCATGGGCCCACCCGGCCCATACAATGCTTTTAATATTGGTCTGCATTGCTTTACAATAAAGTTTAATAAACTGTCTCTTTTGCTTTATATCAAACTGCCTGCAATTTTTTACTCTTTGTAGAACACTAAATTTTTATCTGTATGAACACCTTGGTGAGTAATTGGTAAGTCTGTCGAACACGAAACTATTTTACTGTTTGTATATCAGTTGAGGATATTGTGACTAGTGGTAGTTGAATTGGCATTCACCAGTGCAGAGCGATTTCAAAACGCAGCATAGCTTAATCAGTTGTTTTATATAGTGATGCAACCTGTAAGGAGATGTTGTTGCTTTTTAAACTGTTCTGATATTTGATTTTAAGCTAATAGTAACAATACATGTGACTCTGCCAGAAACTTTCCTCACTAAACTTATAACTGTTCTTTTTGGGCGTGTTGGAGTCGGGAGCGCTTCTGAGTAGTTTCCTTGATGGGGCACTATATAAATTCCCGAATGAATGAATGCGTATTAATGAATAATTACCGTATCTCATCTATGCCTTTCCTTTGAATTGGTGAACTGCTTGATCTGAAGGTACTGCGTCAAGTAACGCCGTATGTTATAAGCCATGTCCTACCTCAGAACAAGAGCTTTCAGTGGAAGGTTCAACTCGTTCGACTGCTGTAGTCATGACTTACAACTCAACTGGTTCACTCTCACACCCTAACTCAAGTCTGCTGGACATGACGACAACTTCTAGTTCAAACCAAACTGCCTCAGGTTAATTAACTGTTTTTTTCTCTTGTTTGTTTTTGAATTTTTGTAGTAAGGCATTAGGTCACTAGTCTATTTCTCAGCATTTGCCCATAGATGATAACATGTGTTATGCTCAGTGTATATGACGATCTTGGTAATATTTTCAACGCACCTAAGTTTCACGTATTTACTTTACCCAGGGTTGGCCTGATAGATAGTCGTGTTTAACGCCCCTGTCAGTTTCAAAAAGGCACTATATAAATTACCAGATGCACACTTACACACACATACAATATATCACTTACTCAACTGACACTTCCTATGAATTTGTCTATTTTGTCAACTTTTGCGATTTTCTTTCTCCTAAATGAACATACAATCATGGTGCGAAAGACAAACTTGGCTGGACATTTTTTGTCCATTTACTAGTTATATCCCCAATCGCTTGAACCCTGTGTATCTGGACTTTTATAAAGCACATTTTAGGAACACCTCAAAAGTCTTTTGGTAGTCTGATTTTTTATGTCTTCCATCCTACCCTAACCTAAGTAATCACTGTGCAACAAACTTATGTTAAAATTTTTTTAATAATAATAATGTGCTCTGACTTTTATAATACTAGTACTATTATAGTGTACTTAGGCCACACAAAAAATGGTGTGTTTTCGGTAACAGAGTTAAAAAAAACTGGGTAGGTAGGTAGGAAAATAATTTTATTTTGTTAAAATAATTTTATGCAGTGATTTCCGAAAATTAAGCCACTGCCCATTTATGCACAGCGGTACATGCTGTACCAAAGTATGTATTTTCTATGCGAGTATTAAAAATGCCTATTTGCAGAATGTACCTAAAAACTGCTGTAGAAAACAATCTTATTTATTTCATTTTTGTTGACATCGTTTTTCTTGCAAGGTGAAATGGAAGGGGCAGGGTTGCGAACTGTTGCTAAGGAAGGCGGTTGCTAAAGTGGCCAAGTCTGACTTTGAAACTGGTTGCTATTGAGGCTGACACAGAGGCTGCTTGCTTCAAAGCTTGGTTGTTAAGAAAGCTGGTTGCTTTGAAAGTAGAATGCTACGGAGGTTGTTGTATTGTATTGTATTGTATTTGAACACTTGTTATAGCGCCCCTACCAGATTTCTAAGTAGGCTGATTGCTAAGGAGGTTTTACTTTTATAATGGCACGTACGATAAAAGGTATTTCTGATACAATGAATATGGCGGTCAGATTTGTGAAATAACCCTGTCAAATTACCATGAGAAAATCCACCACTTTCGGGTCTATTACCTCCCTCTCCCAAACTCCACACTTTAGCCCTTTTATTGCTGTAATTTACGGCACCATTATTTCCATTGAAAGACCGCTAGTTTCCGAACGTCTCTGCTTTAGTGAATGCACCTATAATGTCGCGATTCTGCATCTCCGGCATGCAAAGGCTTAATGTATGTGAAGTAAAAAAATTTTTTTAGAAAATTTTCCGTAAAAAAAAATTTTTGTACAAAATTTTCCGAGTCGTGACAAAAAGTGACTCGGTCGCGTTACCGGAAACACACCATTATTTTGTTTTGGCCTTATGTCACTAATATTGTTATAATAATATTTTTGTAAAACACTACGATATGAGTGCTGTAGAAGATTGTTGAAGTTTTCAGATTAGATTAAATTACAGTAATAATAATAATAAATAATAATAATATTGATAATAATAATAATATTTAGTGATAATGATGAACTACAGATTTTTTGGTTGCTTTCGCCTCTAACTCGGGTCCTTTTGATTTTTGCAGATAATTCTCTTCAAATACTTCTTCCAGTTTTGATGACAGTATGTGCAGTATGTGTGCTTGTATTGGCAATTGTTTTGATCATTTGTTACTGGAAGAAAATATGTAGCTGTCTAAACTTAAAGAGGTATGAATTGTATACATGACTCTCGTTTTATAAATGGATTTATGCTAAATATTTGTGTAGTTGTAGTGTTTGTTAGGTTAGCATTTTGTTTGATAACAGTGTAGCCTCGTGTCATCGCAGCACCTAACTATTTGAATGCCATTTGACTGATTGGTAAACCATTAGTTCCCCCATGCGGGTTCATAGGTTCGACTGCACTGTCATTTACAACAGTGAGTCACTGTAAACCAATAGATTAGTGTTTATTATTCAATACTAGTGCAGTATATCGCTGATGTTTGTTTGACATTGTTCTGTCATTAAGGGCTCTAAGATTTATTAGAAATGCAGTAAAGTATTTACCTATATCTTAGTGTGGCTGGAAAGCTCAAAGACTCAGGCTGTCTGATGTGAAGGCACATGCACTGTAGCCTGCTATCGGATGATTTTGTCCAACTTTGAAAGGCAGTGTCATATCTGTCTGGTTATGGTCAAAATTGAGTAGTTTGATACTAGAAAATGTGTGTTTCACTCCACATTAATATATACATTATTTCAAGGCGTGAAAGTCTCTATTGAACTGTCAAGCATATGGGTACACAACTGCTGTCACCTTTGCCGAGACAGCTAGACTCCGGCCGGTGTTATGTCAGCTAGTAGTGGCCAGGAAGGGCACAAGTACCATAATTTATCTCAGTTCCAGCTGCTACTAGGTGTGTGGAGTGGAGACATTTGCAGGTGTATTAAGTTCACCTTCTCTGGAACTGTGCGGCCCTGTGCTGGACTTAAAGCCAGCTGCAGCTAGCTACTGTTGCCCGTATTACACAGCTGTGCACAGCTGATAGCGACTACTACACAGCATGTTATTGTATGGTGTGTTAATTGTATTGTATTTTTTTGTATTGTATTTAGAAATTTATAAAGGGCTTCTCACAGCATTAATGCATCTCATGTGTTACATATGTATCTTTGGGAGCCATGGTGTAGCCACTTGTTAAGCATTATGCGTGCATAAACAGGCTGGGCATAAAAGGGTCTCCAGTATACATGTAATTTAATAGCAATAATAAAAACGTCTGCATTAGAACTGATCAGAGGAGTTGTGTATCCAGAGTTGTGAACATAAAATTAGTTTTGAGATGACTGAAATAAAGGGGAAGAAAGATTAGAATAATAATTACGATGTGTTTGAAATTGATACAGATATGTGACGTTTCTGTTAAAGGGCCTACAGACAGCATGTGCCTCTCTATGAAGTTCTCCCTATGCATGGAGGTGACCAGCATTTACATGTCAATCACCCATCACCAGCTCCACGTCGCAACTCTTCACTGGCTGGAAATGACTATGACAGTATACACCAACAGCTCGATGGTTAAGTTCTGACATCTCTGTGCATTGGTATTTAACACATTGACCGCCACCACACTTATAACCCACACGCCAAGCCATTATCATCATGTAAGGCCTAGTGATCATCGTCTACTTTGTGATGAAAGGGCCACGTCCTTAGCAAATATCAAATGGGGAGGCATGGCCGGATTAGCCCCCCCGGATCTGCCCCTGATCATCACCACTTCTACCATCATCACCATCAGCATCATCAGCATCATTAGCAACAGCATCATCATCAGGATCATTGGCAGCATCATCAGCATCACCACCATCATCATCACCACATCACCACCATCCGCATCACCACCATCCACATCACCACTGTCAGCATCACCACCATCAGCATCACCATCATCAGCTTCAACACGACCACCATCAGCATCATCATCATCGGAATTATTGGGCGTGAGCCAGTGTTTGCGTATTGCACTATGTATAATAATTGTACTACGAGTTAACTCGTAGGTGGCGTGTACAGGAAACATTTGTACTATGAGTTAACTCATAGGTGGCGGTCAATGTGTTAATGTTTATCAAGGGTTTTCATTTCCGGTACTTCATGCATAGTTTAACTCTGCAACCCATAAGATGTGATTTGCACTTGTATTTTCCTGTATATGATTTTATTTGGACAGTTTTGGACTCGCAAGTGTTTGGGTTATACTGTTATTCAAAGAATCTGAGCTTCTGTCTTTGTTCTTTGTGGCTTTAGGATCTGACCAGGGACCAGCGTCTCTATCACTTGAGAGTGAAGTTCCTTCAGACAGAACTGCAGAGGTGCCATTGCAGGAACTGGAGCCATTGCACGATGGCTCAATTTTACCTGATTCACAACAGAATGAGGGTGCAGCACAGGTGCCAAACAGCCAAATCTTGCCACTTGAGTCGGAGACAGCTGGAGAAGCTTCATCAGAGGAAGCAGAAGCTTTGTTGCACGAATCACAACGCCATGGTAGTTCTTCGCGTCCATCATCACGCCCTGGAGTTCTTTTGCCTGAGGGTGATTATGCATGTGCACGTCTGCTGTCTGGATCAACAGGTGTCCAGGATTCACTGACTGGGCATGATTCGGAAGATCTCAATGATACATCTAACAATGCTACATCTAATTCAGAAGATCTCAGGGGTTCACAGACGAGGCCTGGTTCGGAAGACCTTCAGGATTCACCACCAGGACCTGGTGTACAAGATAACCGCAGAACGTCAACAAGGCCTTGTGCTCGCGTTCCACCTCTTGTGATGATGCCCCAACGAGAGCTTAATGTTCAAGCAAATGATCTACAGCATCCTCTAGTGAATCATCCACAACATCTTCCAGTGAATTATCCAGGACATAATCAACCAAACAATCCACCAGGTATTGTGTTTTGGGCTATTATGTCTGAGAGCTTCCATTTGGTGCAACTGTACTAAAGCACTAGACATCAGCCTGTGATCGCATCTAAATTAAACCAACAGGGTCTTGTTGCTAGAAATTCAGAAGACAAATTGAATTAGGATTACAGTTTGAACAAATGTTGTTTTTATCCTGGCAGATTAGTAAAAGATAAGAATATTCTTTAACTGACCATTTGTTATCAGGATTTTGGTGTACAGACGTTGATGATTCAAACCTCTGGACTTGTGTTGAGAGAGGCATATGATTCTTTACTTTACCTTACCTAACCACTTAGTTCAACTTTTGGCCTAACTTTTAATTGAAACTCTTTTCCTTCTAGATGTTCCGAATCCAGTTGAATCAGTTGTGAATGTGGAAAGCGTCTACAGTATGGAATCAATGAGCCAAGATAACGAATTGACTTAACAGGAACGAAGCAATGCAGTCACAAAATTTAATGGAACTGAAGAAACTATACGAACACTTGCAATGATCTACCAACAAAAGATCTACATACGACTTACGTCGACCATTTGTATGGTGCTACTTTACAGGGAGTTTCTGTAAATGTAGTTATAAAAAAGTAAAGCGCTGGTGTCTAATGCGCTAGACAGGAGCTGATGATATCTCAATATCAGGCTGCAGTCTGGTCAATACTAGGTCAGCCAGCTGAAACAGAGGGGCAGCCTGTGGTGGATATGGCAACTGAATAAAGTCGATCTTAATTCAGTTGAGACCGAACTGATGCGAAGAGAAGGAACAGAATGAACCGGTGTTGGAAGAGAAATCTGCTGAAAGAGTTATACTGCTTGCTCAGTATTCAATTAGGTTTTATACAGTATTGTTCATACATGATCTTATTGAGCACTAGATGTAAAGGCACTGCTGATACATTGCCTTTCAAGTGCCTTCCATTTCATTGGATCCCTCCGAATTGTAATACAACTGGCTTATGTATTGCACGTGTGCCTGCAGAGATGTGCTAAGTGAATTGAGTTGAGTGAATACTCTGTAGGGTCATTGTTGAGTCTTTCAAGCTAGTTGTGCAATGATTGTAGTGGGTCTTTTATATGCATTGGACTAGACAACGACACTTTTCAATTATCTGCAGTTAGTTTGTTAATCGTGTTTCAATTAAAACTCATAAAGCCAATACGACGACATCTAATCAAACGAATACGAGTCCTTACAGTGACTAAGATATTTTATGGTTTCATGATGTTCAGTGTTTTAGATTATAATGGTTGGCTGTTCATTTCAAATCGATTTGTTCACTACTGTCTTCTGTTGTCTACAGCCTCTGAAGACCGTTGCTGTGATGGCTTTTATTTTAGTGTAAGGTTTCTTGAAAAGATGTGTTCTTAGAAATGCTATGAGACTTCATTTTACTGTTTATGAAAAAATCTGCTGAATAGTTCGATGATGGTGACTCTGGGTTTTTGGGCATTGATTGGTAGGACTGGTTTGTCGGTCGGCCAGTTGGTTGTGATATGATTTTGTGATTAGGCTATGATTGGTTGGTTGGGCTAGGTTTGGTTGTTTGACTGGTTGGGCACGGTTTGTTTCATTGGGCTAGGTTTGGCTGTAAACATTTGGTTGATCAGCTAACCATTGGTTCGTATATCCTGTTTGTGCAATAATTCGTGATGGACTGCAGGTTGTGTTAACCGTAATTATTATTTCATTAACATATCTAAGTTAATTTGATGCAACAAAATTGACCTTTAAATTCTTTAATACTCGTAAAGATGCATATCACACCTGATCATGTGCCAAATTTATTTTCATTGTTTGTGGAACCTGTTGTTGAATTGCTGATAATTATTTCAAAGTGTATTTTCAATCACTTGAAGACTCCTGCAGTATCAGGCCAGCGGCAATAGTGTGGACAGCCAGGGATGGGCAGTAATTGAAATTACGTAATTGAAATTACTTGAAATTGCACAATTTGTAATTTATTATTTTGTAATTCAATTACATTTCCCATGTATTTTGTAATTTGAAATTACATTTCATGTCCCAAAGTAATTTGTAATTCAGTTACATTTTTCCAAGTAATTTGCCCATCCCTGTCCAGGACAGCATGGCACATTTTACCTTTCCTTCCAACATGCCCATAAACAATTGATGTGACCCATTTGGATCCAGAATAGAATTACCCCCCGGTCAAGCTGCATTATTCTTATTATTATTATTACGCATTTATTAAGTCCCATTGTCTAAGGACCAAGTGTCAATCGATGGCACTGAACAATTTTGAGTAAAGACGTGATCAAAGTCCCTACCATCTCGGGGAAACTCGAACCTATACTCTCTGTTTTATAAGGCGAGCACTTAACCAATCAGCTATCGTGCCCACCAAAATGGGTAATGGCATGCTTGCAGGGTTGAGGGGTCGTGTCCATTTGTTTTGGTAATTTATTGTTGTCATCATTTTAAAGCACAATTTTTATGGTCATCTACATGTTGCAAAGGTAAATCATATAACAGCAATAGCATGTGCTTTACTGTTTTGTTGCAAATGCCAAGATTTGTAAGCAATATATGTATTTGTTTTGTTCACAAAATTGGCCCTGTGGGATCTTTCAATACATTGCAACACATATTATGCATTTGTTCTAACACAGATTATGTCTTTTGAACCGCATAAGACCCTTCTTATGAGTTTGAAGTTTATTTTATGCTGAATAATGGCAGTTTGAAATTACAGTGTAAAAGTACACGCACATGTTTTTCTATAGCGACCGTATAATTATGGTCTCGAACCCGCTCATCTTTCAATTAATTTCTGGGGCGAGATCCTTCAGTACCCATTGCCCATTTGAATGGGCATCATGCCATATTTAAGAGCCCGTGTACAGACTGGCACTACCACTAACTGTGATAATGCCAGTCCCAAGCCTGGAGAAAGGAGGAGGGCGACGCTAATCATTCTTGTTGTGACACAGTGTACAGTGTTAAGCAACAACTTGAACTAGCCAGCTGTGCTATCCCAAGACTCAAATCTCTCAAATACCCTACGATTGGTATGTAAACTGCCATCACCATGCCCCCGAGGCTTCTAGATGTATGTTTGAACCAATGTAGCTGAACAAACCAGCCATGTGTTGTATGAACAATTGCATACATACTTTTGAACAAAGATATTGGTTATGCACAAGTAGATATGAACAAAGGTTACCTGTCCAGGTGATTGGTTAACATATTACCTGTTCATGCGACTTGTTGTGATATGCATTTATTGCAGAGAAATCTGTACATAACTTTGGGGGACAGATTTTGCATGTATTTTGTAAATAAAGAATTTGTATGAAAATTGCTTCAAATTTTCACGTGAGTTTAATGATTGAAATCAGTGTCTGTGTGTATCGTATTGTATCTAAAGATTTATATAGCGCCTCTCTCGACTATTCAGAGGCGCTCTCAGCACGAAAACTCAGGGGAAAAGAAACGTCTTTAAAGAACGAGAGACCAAAGAGGAAAAACCAATCATTAGTTTAGCCCTTAGTGAGGGGGAAGGTCATTCCAAGTAGAGGGACCAACCACAGCAAATGCCCGGCGTTGAGCCAAGGCAGTCCTAGTCCTAGGAACAAACAGATCTAGCCAATCAGCAGAGCGCAAGGAACGAGATGAGGTCGCAGATAACGGCTTTCGCATATAGTCAGAAAGATACTTTGGGGCACTGCTCAGCTGCGCCTTTGAGACTAGAAAGAGGATCTTATAATGGATGCGTGCAGTGATAGGAAGCCAGTGCAAGACATCAAGCATATATGTAGAGATATGCATAAAGCGAGGGAGTCGGGCTATGAGCCTAGCTGAAGCATTTAAGAAAGACCGATTGAAGGGGGAAAGACGCTGTTTCGGGAGGCCCATAAGAAGTGAGTTGCAGTAGTCTAGTCGGGAACAGATAAACGCATGTATTATGGTGGTAAAGTGGGCTGTCAGCAAGGTTGTCGGGAGACATACAGGAAGACGGGCAGGCAGACAGACAGGGTGAGAATTGTCGGGGGTTGGGGGGTTCAAACCCAGGCCTTCTTAGGATCCCATAGTAAAGTCTACATTTCACACCCAAACTGCACATAATTTTTTTACAATTCCCATACTGCAGACAGACAGACTCGGCATAATGTTGTAAAAACACTATTATGTCCACAACATTGTTGTTGACATAATAGTGGTGTTGCAAATGTAACTCAATACACAATTTGCCTTGTGTTACATTTAATTTAATCCCACTCTATCTGCCAGTCAGACAGATAAAGACATGTTCATTGTTCAACTCGTAGTTGACACTCGATAGGTCTATTCTGCATACAATTTGCATCGAGTCTGAATCTGCAGAATTCTTTGGACACAGGCTGTAGTTGTCTTTTGTGTCGTCACCATTGAAATTTAAGGTTCAAATGACGACAATGTCTTTTTAAAATTTCCGCTCTTTTGTGCCACCGGCACCAGGCCCAGGGCGGACGCATCCACCACGCGTCCCCTTTGAGCTAAGCCGCTGGCTGGAACATTCGTAAGTAGCCGGTCAGGCGGTCACACAAGTGACCCAACCCATCAACTAAGGCCACTCCGCAATGCCCGATCAACGCTATTCCACAAAGATTCTGTCTTGCGATTCTGAAATCGCCTGTGTAGGCCATAATTATATGCCCAAAGGCCAAAATCTGTACATGACTGGAGGGACAGATTTCTTCGGGGGCCGGATTTTTGCATTTCTGGGGACAGATAGGCCCGGTCAAAACTCGAGGGACAGTCAGTGTTTCCGCTAGAGTCTAAAAAGACATTTACACCCTAGCCTAGAATTTTTTACACGTAGCTCATTTGTTTTGTTATCACACCGAAAAATTTGGACGTTTTTTACGGACGTAAAAACGGCTATTTGGGCGTTAGCGGAAACACTGGGGACAGTCTCCTTTGTCCCCCTTTATTTACGCCACTGTGTAGGCCTATGCCCACCTAAACTTTGGACTCGTGTCAAGGGAAGGGGAGTGTCGACGGAACGTCATTGGCCTTCGGGGCGATATAGACGTCTACAGTGATACCCTTATGATTGAGTGGAAGACGTCCATATTATGCCATCGATAATAATATGCCGCAGAACGCAAACTCTATACATCGGCCTATTGTTATATTAGCCTACAGCTGGGCTTATAACCGCTATGAATGGCTTGAGCGTGCTGTTTTGGGCGAAGCAACTAAAGCACGTGTGGATCTGTTGAACCGTAAAAGCTTTGATGGCAAAGGGATTCCAGAGGATAGGAGACAATTCTTGTGCGAATAGAACGCACATAAAATTATAGCTTTATCGACGCCATGATAGCGAAGAGTCGCTTGGTTAGGCATATACTTTTGTCCATACTTATTTCTATGTCATTCACAGACATGGCCATGGGCGTCTGTCTGTATAGGAAAAGGGAACAGTAGGCCTATATTTATGATAGGGGGGGGAGCAACCACGCAGATGTGTCTCAAATATACAAGTAGGCTATAATTATGAGAATGCTTTCAAACCTGTTTTGTAAATAGGTTATGCCAGTTAAATGAAAATAGGTACAATAATATTAACTAGCCATGTTACTCAATAACTAACATTTAGCCTAGTTATCTGAGGATGGAAGTGATATGATGATAGAAAATGCTTCGGAGTTCTGGTAACAGCTCTGGCTAGGGAGTTTTGGATAAGTAGTAAACGCTTTAGAGGCCGTCCATAAATGACGTCACGCACCTAGGGGGGAGGGGGTCGGAAATTTGTGACGATGTGTGACATGGGGGTGGGGAGGGGTCTGAGTAGTGTGACGTCACACCAGGTGTATGTTATTAAATTTAACAATTAACAACAATTTGAGAATTTTAATAACAACAGCACTAATTTTGAGGATTAAATTTTCATTATTTTTTAATAATATTTTAATATATACGGGCACCATTATTAATAATTTTCTAATTATTTCAATATTTGGTCACCGTTAGAATTTAAAATATTCATGCTTTCGCTATTTGTTCCATGAAAGAGCATTTTGCTTCGCCATGGAAATGGGAGACTCTGTAAAAATGGCTGCTATAGGTGGCGCCAGGATGGGATATAGTTTGGCTACTCTAGGTAAAATGTGTGCTCTGTTGTGCGGTAGGTTTATTTCATAGACATCTTACATTTAATATATAATGTCTATGGTTTATTTACGCTAAAGTTGTCTAAAGTTTGACCACATCACATACTGGCGACGCCTATCGCCGCTTAAAGGAACTGCTCACATAGTCCCCCATTGGTTTTGGGGGTCAGAGCTTTGTGACGTCATTTTCAGAGAGGGGGTCTTACTTTTTGTGACGAAGTGTGACGAGGAGGGGAGGGGGGCTAAAAATCGGCCAAAATAGCGTGACGTTATTCATGGACGGCCCCTTAGTTGAGTCGATTAATCACGATTGAGGAAGAGGGAATTGCAGTAAGCCTTAGAGTGGACAATGGAGGTAGCAATGGTGGAGGCAGTTTTACAGTCGAGCATGGTTCGGATGCGGCGAAGTTCTTCTGTATTGTAGTAAACCTACATTAATTACTTGACTACTGGAATTACTTAAACAGGTCAGGATTTAATATCAAATTAACCAATATTAACTACTTCTGCGCTATCAGAAGTTGTAGTTATATACTGCAGGAGCGTAGCCAGACTTAAATTCAAGAGGAGGCAACTTCACAGACCATTGGCAAAATTCTGGTTATTGGGGTCATTGGTCAATAGAAGTTCCATTAAATAAAGAAAACAAGAGGAGGCAACTGAGGCCTCCTCGTGCCTCCATGTAGCTACGCCTATGGTTATATAGTGGTATCTGTGTCACACCTTTATGATGCCGTGTTTGCTCAGTTGGACTAAGGTGCACGGCCTATAATGCCTGTGAGAATAATTGAGATTCGCACGACTGATTCCAATTCTATGTTTGCTTCTCCTTCTACCTTCCCTCTCCTCGTCAGCCATGCATGGCTGCCGGCCAATACGTCACCCTGTTCTCTGGCCGCTCGTGTTACTTACTCGGCCAATTCCAATGGCAAACGTTTGTAGTGTACGTTAGCTATTTATCAGCCTATGCTTCTTTGTGTTTCATGGCTGTGAGACGCTAACTCATAGGTCTGTTGTATATAAAGGCCTGGGTGGCTTATGCGCTTGGGTCTATGTAAGTTTGGATATAACACGTGTGACGGATATGTGGGTTTCTGTATTGCAGTAAATTTGGAATTACTACAACAGGTAAGGATTAATATTCGATAACCAATATTAGGCTAGTCACTTCTGCGCTATCAGAAACTGTAGTTGTAGTGGTAGCTGTAGTGGCAGTAGTTGTGATACCTGTAGTGGTAGGCATAATTGTAGTGGTTATAGGCGCCGACTCTGTGGGAGCCTATAGTTCAGTGGGTGCGAAGCACCCAGAATAATTCGGACCTACGGTACAATAAATTTGAAATGTCCTATAGGCCTATAAGACAGGCTACCTACACACATTTCGGAACATGTAAGGTTGCACCACTGTCAGTCACCGTCACGTGAGTTTCAAATACTTTTTCTAACCACGTAGCCTAACCCTTGACAAAAAATTATTTTATTTCTTCGAAATGTGCTAAAACTCGCCTACGCCAATGTAGAATATGAAAAACTTTCCCGAGGTAGAGCCGGTACACCCAGAGACAGAAGCAAAAGTCGGCGCCTATGGTAGTGGTAGCTATAGTTGTATTGTTTGTGTGTGTAGGCCTACTTGGGCTTAACGACACTTTCATATCGAAGATGATTAGTGTTGGAGGCAGAGTACAACCTCGTACTCCACGTTTATATTGCGACCGAGCCACCCGCAGTAAAGATCCGAGAAATTAATCTCTGATAAACCGACCGACCGGTAATGTTTGTGGTATACCTGTAGGGGTCATTGCATAATTACGTAACGCTCCAGGGTGGGTGGGTGGGGTCCTTGAAAACGTTACGAAACGTTAGGTGGGTGGGTGCGTGGAGCTGAACGTTACGTAACGCTTCGGAAAAGTTTAGTTATAAATGAATTTTAAATTAACATCGAATGACACTTTAGACACGATGTGATCGAAGTTCAAACTTCGTGCCATTTAAAACTTAACTAAAAGCACGAAATAGTATAAAATCATCACTAGGCCTAAGTTAGTGTTTACTACACTGCCGCCGAATGATCCAAATCCAATACCAGCAGATCGTCATTTTTGCAAACTGTCTCGCTTCTTCTTCAAGATACTTGCCCGGACATTACGCGTTCACATAGTAAATGTAAAACGATTTTTCGTACCAATAATTACGTAGGCCTAACGCTAGGGTGGATGGGTGGGTGGGTATAGGGAAACGTTACGAAGCGTTATATATATTCAAAAACGGTCATTTTCGGCGTTACGTAATTATGCAATGACCCCTAGTAGTAGTGGTTGTAGTGAGTGGGTGCGTCAGCCAGTGTATGAAGTCGGCCTATGCATGACTATGGCGGTGGACAGTGTGGGCGTCGTCAGCATACAGACGACCAATCCACAGAGACAATTTACCATATTTGCCTCTGCCATATAATTCCCTCTTCCGAACGACGTGTGGGGCCGTGTGAACTGAAACTTCGATAAACAGGCCAGGTCTATGCACGCCGATATCATAATCTCGTGTTATAAACTCCAAGGAGTGAGAGCAATCTTGTTAGTGGTGCTAATAAAAAGGAAGTGAGGTGGTAACGGTTCCCACGTCTTTCCAACTCCAATCAAAATAGCTTCCCTTGTCCGTGGTGCAGTCGAGGACTGTTCAAGACAGATTATATAAAGACAAAGGCAGAGAAAGACAGACAGAGAGACAGACAAGGACAGAGAGAAAGACAAAGACAGAGACAAGACAATGGAGCAATCCGTCTAGCTCTGAGTTGATGACTGTCGAATATGAGAAGAACAATGAATGCAATGCATGATCAGACTAAGCAAAACTAAGCCTGAGTGGCCGTGGCTTAAATTCCTTAAAATGTAGAATAACTCAGCAACACGTCATTTGGTGATTTATTAATTCGTCGGGGTTTGCCATGTTAGAACATCCGAGGAAAGAATTAAGTCGTGTGCACGGGAGCGTCGGAAAAGAGGCCTGTAAACTGTGTAAAGACGCTACATGTAGAAGTTCTGATCTTTTCATGACCAATGACCACTATGAAAGCAATTTTGCCTGAAGGTACTGTGGTCTAAATGTCACGACACATTTGACCTTTCGACCACCCTGCAGCCTTACACCTAACAATATTTAGACGACAATTATACACAGGCCTACACCTGACCATTACAGGCATACCAGAGTACAAGTTCTGACTTTAGTTTTCCTGCCACGTGTTCTAAATATTCGCCTTGCGTTTATAATGTACGTATTGTGACTGGAGTGTTTGCCTCTAGCAGAAATGTTTGCATAATCTCATTCTTGTCTGTCTGTCTGCCTGCCCGTATGTAGGCCTATATGTTTGGCTGTGGTAACCGGACAATTTGGCGCAAGACATATCGGCGCGGGGCAATTCGGTGCGGGCAATTATTATTTGGCGCGGGACAATTCGGCGCAGTTGTTATGTTATATTAGGGGTGTTAAACAGTGTAGTGATTAGCTTGCTGAACTGTCAATCGAGAGGTTGGTGGTTTAAATCCCCTCCATGGCAGAAATTTGGTTCGAGATTTCTTTCCCACGAGCACCCAGCCAACTCGGGCATAATGAGTACACGGTACTTGTCGGTTAATTCACCGGAATTAATTTTTTCAATGGTAATGACTTGCCCACGTAAAATTAATTCACCGGATTTAATATTTGCCATGGTATGAATATTTGCAATGGTAATGACTTGCCCACGTAAAACAGATGTCTGTAGGCCTACTTTCAAGCACAATTAAGCTGACGACCCTAACCCTGACCCTAACCGACCCTCACTTTAATATAATGACGACACTAACCCTAACCCTGACCCTAAACGACCCTCACGTTAATATTATGACGACACTAACCCTAACCCTGACCCTAAACGACCCTCACGTTAATATTATGACGACACTAACCCTAACCTGACCTAAACGACCCTCACGTTAATATTATGACGACACTAACCCTAACCCTGACCCTAAACGACCCTCACGTTAATATTATGACGACAGTAACCCTGACCCTAAACGACCCTCACGACTTCAAGTTTTATAGTCCATATAGGTTATGTTGAGGTGTTACGCGCCGTGAGGGTCGGTTAGGGTGATTAGGGTTAGGTTCCATGCTTTCTGATGACGAAACGGTGCTTTAAAGGAAAGAAACGCGTAGAAATTTATTCCGGTGCATGAACACATTGAACAGGCAAGGTATAGACGCAAGAATTAAATCCGGTGAATTAACCGACAAGGTACAGGAAAAATTAATTCCGGTGAATTAACCGACAAGTACCGAGTACACTGACGGTATCGGTGGGAAGATGAAACGGCGAGGAAGAGGACTGGCCACCCGACTTCATATGCCGAGGTTAAGAAAATGAAGTCGGTAACACTTCATTCCCGTGGCTGCCTCAGGGATAGCTGAAGGGGCTGCTCTTCTTCTAATTCTATGTTATGTCATGCTATCATCACGATCAGTTTGCAGATGTAATGACCTAACAATGCGCCGAGCAACTACGCTGAATGGATTGGGGCCGACAATAATTGAAATTGCAGTTCTTCTCCCCTCTTGTCTTTCTGTCTCCAGATTGCGAGGGCTGGAAAAGCATCCTGTACAAGGGAGAAAGAGAAGCTGTATTCAAATTAGCTGGAATATTTCTCATCGATCACGGCGAACAGTATGAATAATTAATTATACAACATTCTACACCAGTGACTGATCACGAAGACCAGTGTGAATAATTATACAACAGTTCACATCAGTGAATCGGAACCTCAGGCAAATTGCTTCCATTGTGGCCATGAGAAGATCAGAGCGTCGGAAGGACTTGGTACACGTTCACAACAACGAAAGAGACCTTGTATCGGCGCATAGCGTTGGTACAGAACGAGTAACAGCCTTGGGACAGAAATGGAGGGCAGGGTTGCAGGGCCCAGGGACGAACGGCTGGCTGATGTACAGGCATGAGGGGCGTATACTCTATTATAGTATATAGCCGTACTAATTATAGGGCACACTGCAAATTTCCCCTCTCTTTGTCCGTCTCGTTCTTTATCTCTGTTTCCCTCTCTGCCTCTCCCCACTGGTCTGTCTTTCGCTCGCCTGAACCCTCTTATGGGTCTACCCTCTTATGGGTCTACCGATGCACAATTTATAACATTTTATAACATCTTATAGCGGTGTCGTATAAACCTTCGTAATTTCTATGCGCATTACAAAAGCTGCTTTAGGATGATTAGATAAAAATTCCTGCGCATCGTTACAGGGTAGCCGCATGGGACAAGGCTGGGGTCGATTAACTGAGCTTGGGAGTGCGCGATACCCTAGTAGTTATAATGTGCTGGGCTATTAACGGAGAGGTCAGAGGTTAATTGAAACCCCACCAGGACAAAAATTATGTTTCGAGATTTCTGTTCCACGTATGTCCCTTGCGACCATGGCCATTTAAGGATCCTGAGCCGAGTGGGTTGGTAGCCTGCTCGTCACGCCGGCGCCCCGGGTTCGCTTCCCGGTCGGGTCGTTTTATCAGAGATTAATTTCTCGGATCTTTACTTGGTGGCTCGGTCGCATTATAAACGTGGAGTTCAATACAACACACAATACAACACATCACAATACAACTGGGGCGCGGTGGTTTGGGGTATGTTCGGTGCCTTGCAGCTGGAGGGTTGCGGGTTGAAATCCACCTCAAAGTCGCCGCGTAGGACCCTTGGCAAGTCCTTCACTCGCAATTGCTCATGCGTTTCGGCGTGAAACTCCGATTCAGCGTTCGCGCAGTAGTCGGGAGCGCCTCTGAATGGGCAATCTGGTAGGGGTGCTATAACAAGTGTTCAAATACAATACAATACAAACAATACAATAAAACGAGTACAATACCGTGAACTGTCGGTGGGAAGAACAGGCGGCGAGAGAGAGGACTGTTCACCAGGGCCCTCGCCTCATATGCCGAGGCTAAGAAAATGAAGTCGTCAACCCTTTGTACCCATGGCTGCCTGTAGAGGTCAGTCATGGAACTGCTATTCGGCTTCTTCGTTTTCTAATTAAGTGAATTCATTGATTGGTCGAAATCTGGTGAGGCCATGCCAAACGATTCAAGTGCATTGCTGAGGCAATGTTTAGAAGAATGTGTTTAAGAAGGTGTCAGTGAGATATAGGCCTAGAAATGTAAGATAGCTGCAGTGATATGCACAATAAAGACAGATGTTGTGTATACCAACCCTCCGGCTGCAAGGCACCAAACATACCCCCTTGAGGTGGATTCGAACCCGCAACCCTCCGGCTGCAAGGCACCGAACATACCCCTACACCACCGCGCCCCACAATTATGTATCTATGTTATTTTTGATTGTTTACTAGATAGCTGTAAACAAATTGCAATTAGCAAGTGGTTAATAAAGAATATACTTACTTACGCACACGTAGGTCTACCTAAGTAGACGTGACCGGTATACAAATCGATTGTTATTAAATTAGACAAACGCTTGAGTGCACTCGGCCTATAGATTTTCGTCTGAAGAATAACACAATGGCGGCTACATTGCAACGTGAACTATATGTTGAGCCAAAGGCGACATTTTTACAATTATAAATGGATAACTTTGAGACGGAGGTCTACCACAACAAGCAGTGTGATCTATGAAACGACTAAATCTTTGCACCAAAAGCAAATAAAAACTTGATATTAGATCCAGTCACTTTCAAAAGCGGATTAATCATTACTTGCTGTAGTTAACAGTATCCACTGGCGTAGCCCGAAGGTTTCCAGATCAAATACCGAATTAAGTAGGACTTGTTGGCCTCCGTTGTAGCGTAAGGTCTACCATTGTTGACTGAAGTCACTAAAGCGAATAAAATTATTGTATTTCTATAAATATAGAAAGACTATGTTTGTTGTAGGAACGAGAACGTATTCTAACTATACCACCTTTGTTCGTTTCTTCTACCTAAGGCGCTATGCACCCAAGTATGTTCCTTATTAAACCGGTTAACAGAAGAGCCGCACTCCTATGTACAAATAGGCCTATCATTGTCTATAAGAGTCAGAATCCTGTCATGAGACGGTGGGCGAAGAGCATAGGTAGTTGATTTCCTTGGTGGGAGCAACTTATGTGAAACATGCCCCGGGTTCTTTTTAAAACAGCTGTGAAGACACCGGTATCAGCCTGCTGGCACAGCTGGTCTGGGTTATCAAAAAGATCCGATAATCTGGAGAGAAATAAATTTATTATAATTTTTATTATTGTTGTTATTATTAATTTTGGCCTATTGTACAATAGGGGCCGTCCATAAAGTACGTCACGCTATTTTTGACCATTTTACCCCCCTCCCCTGTCACAAAATGTCACAAAACTAGGACCCCCCCTAAAGTACGTCACACTTTCAACATAGAAATAATAATACTTCCGAAAGCAAGGCTAATACATAAACAAGGCTTCGCAACAGCATTATTACTAGCGCTCCTAGCAAGAGGAATCGTGGAAAGACACATTCAGGAGATATGCATTTCATGCTATTTTGACGTAAAACTAATAAAAATGTTTCAGAAAATTTTTGAAATTTATTTTTAAAGCTACCTTCTACAAAAAAAATAAAAAAATAAATTATAAATAAAATAAAAAAAATAAATGTGTGACGTCACACATGGCCTGAAACCCCTGTCACAAACTGTCACACTTTCTTAAACCCCCTCCCCTGGAGCGTGACGTACTTATGGACGGCCCCTCTATAACAGTACAATATTTTACAACTAACTGCCTTTGATATCGCCCTTCTTCCTAAGGTTAGCCCAAGCTTCAGAAGTGCACACGCCTCGGCGGCGCAGAAGCAATTATATTGCAGAGAATTGTTTGCGAGGAACTTGCTCAAGGTCCCTACACAGTTAAACCACACCCGGACGAAGGTCGAACCTGTACTCTGGCGTTACAGGTCAACCGCTCTAACCAGTCGGCCACCGTGATAAAATTTGTGCGGTGCCCCTACAAAAACCTCTAACTGAAGCATCAAAATTTATTCTATGACGTCTATGGATAGGGGCCTATATTTTTGTCTGGACAGGTGTAGGCATCTATCAGACAAGTTTAGAGCTTCGGGGTTACAAAAGACTGCAAAACACAGGCTGCTGGATTTATTTCGCTTTAGACATGCCTATAAATTTGCCACCTGGGTTACTTAGGCCTGTTGATCACCGATAATTTTTAAAATGAAATTTTATTTTTACATAGCCAGCCAGACAATAATTTCTATTGGCGATTGAGCCTTAGGCGAGAGATAGTACGAGTGGCTGTTTTCGGCTCCAATAGAACTTTTGAAGCGGTTGTAGAGCAGCAGGTGCTGAGGCCTTTTTAAGGATTAAAAGTTGATGCAATTTCAAACTTGCAGCCTGTTTTTTAAGTCTGTGAATCACTAGTGGAACCAGAGACAGTCAAACAGAGAGAAAGACAGACAGACACAGAGAGACAGGGACAGAAAGAGCCATGCCTGCCACAATCCTTTCCACCTGACTAAGTCCAGTGGTTGTGGGCAGATAAGCCCTTTCATACAATGTCATGGTCTTCGTTCTTTACACTGTTGTTCTAAATCGAAAGATAAACGTGTTTGGCGATGCCTCGGAATCAACCTTCACACGGCTTCTTAGTTTTTTGCGCTGAACATCTTAATCCAGCCCGCATTAGCATGGTCGTCGCGGCCCATACTATCAGCCCTACCCATCTAGTACCCTAGTTACTAGTACGTGCACTGACTACGTCTTTACTTATGTGTTTTATTTTTGCATTGGAAGTAATTAAGGCATGGTCGACGATGTCTCCCTATAAGTATAAATTCGCCTTTCCTAAGATTTCTCGAGCAGTTGAATAACAAAGAAGGAGACTGCTCACATCACCAGTTTAAAAACAGCAACAATGTATCAGTTGTTATTGAAAAGATTTCCGCAAGAAATTAAAAAAAACGGCTGTCTCATATCCTATTATAGAGATCTTCTACTATAGGCCTATACTCAACGTCAATAAGGCACCCCAGGGGTGTGGTGTCGACAGATCGGGTTACTTCTCCTGTAGCGCAACACGCCAGCGACCAATTGGCACTTAATTAACCCCGACAGGGCCGTTGAAACCGACATTCTCAGTTACTTAAAAATGTCACTTAACTGTCACTTGGTGCGTCTTTGAAAGTTATTGAGTTCCACAAGTGACTTGTCCATTCTTAATTAATTAAAGATTTGCACTAGTTCTGTTTCTTGTTAGACTGGTACGATATTGTGCTATTCATTCGTCAATGAAACTTATATTATCCGAAGTTAACAAAGGACGATACTGTGCGGAATTGAGGTCTTTCGAGTCTACTTTTTGCTTCCCAAACACATTTTTTCAATGCTATTATGCACTGTGTCCGCATGCCAATAAATATTGGATAAGACCCATACGTGTTCTGTATGGGTCTCATGTGGAAACAAAGGTCTCATGTGAGCCACATATGGACATGCTGGCAGGTACGATGTATTCTTTTGCAGCAGTAAGTAAACGAACGGATGGAAACGTTTAGTAATTTATGAGGCAGTAATCCATACGGTATCGTATGATGACTCGTCAAAAGTATGTTTTGTAACCGATTTCAATCATCCAGGTGAGTCCATTGAAAATGGTAGCAACCTAAAGATCTAAGCGAATCTCTATAAATATCTTTATATTCAAATGTCCCTGTCTATTTGCCTTGTAGCTATCATTCCCCATGCGGACAGCATCGTTCACTGAGCTCACATTGTGGTGATCCACATTGGTCACAATTAATGCGGCTGTCACGGTCTTTCCTCCTCGGCCTTTCTAGCCTATTAAATTTTCTTCCCGGTTTTATTCTTTCCCTCTAATCTCGGTCTGCGATAGTCTAATGATTAGAGGACTAGACTGTTAACCGAAAGGTCGGGGTTAAAACCTCCACGTTGGAAATTTCTGCTCCATCTGCGCTCCATAACCAACTGAACTAGAACAAGTAGGCCTACAATTGCCGCATACACTGTCGGTGGGAAAATCAGACGGCGAGAGAGAGAGAGGACTGGCCACCGGCTCCCATAAGCCGATGCGAAGAAAATGAAGTCGTTAACACTTCACGTCATGGCTGCCTCTCGGTGTTAGCATAAGGGACTGCTCTCCTTCACTTTCAATTTGCCTTGCTGCTTTTCTATCTACGGGACCCAGTTTTGTCCAACCAATGGCATGAGTCAACGACTTGCGTGAGAATCGCTGACGCCTGTCGGCGTAAATAAATTTAACCGACGAGAGGAAGGAACACGTGCAAGGAATGCGTCACACTGTTGCATGCATTGCCCCATTTTCCGGTCCACTGACCGTCATGACTCACAGGAGCAAGAACATCTATGCGCTGAAACGGGGCGTGAAACCACTTCTGTTCTTTACCACTCCAATACCTCTGTTCTGTACCACTCTACCTCTGTTCTTTACCACTCTACCTTTGTTCTTTACCACTCTACTCCTGTTCTTTACCACTCTACTGTTCTTTACCACTCTAGGTATGGAAGTCAAAGTTTCTCAACTCCTCCGTCTGCCTTATAGGGTTCTCGAAAGAACTTGTATAGTAGATGTTGAGGTGAAACATTGGGTCGTGTCTAAAGTTTTATGGTAATGATCCAGAGTTATGTCAGCCTAAACATTTAGACTGACATAACTATGAACCGTTGCGTGTCTCCAAGCACTCTATTCAGATGAATAGATTATAACAATGACAGAAAAAGGCGCACAGGCAGACGAGACAGATGCACAAAATGCGAACATCGGAATGGACAGACATGAAGACAAGCGCACCCAGACACGCAAGAAGACACTTATAATATGTCTTGTATGAACATATACGAAGAGAGTCGTATACACTTACATAAGAAGACACGCCCATGAACGACCAAGCAATATACAGACACCAAGAAGACACGCAAGAGAGACACGAAGACATGTTCATACAGCTACTTCAGACGAATACAAAGAAGACAAAAGGGACGATACACATGGCCGTAGGAATACAAATGTGTCTGACCTAACTTTATTCAGTATTGCTTTGAAACTGTTTACCAGCACACGGTTAAAAATGAACCAACTGCATGCCGTATGGATTTCATGTAATAGGAAGGAATGCCTTCAACTACTATCTTATTCAGTTTTAAAACCATTTAGCAAAACTCCTAATCATTCTTCTGTGTGACAAACGTCATGGTTCGTTAGTTATTTGATGTTTAACGACACTGAGTCATAACAAAGATGATTAGCGTCGCCCTCCTCTTTTATCCAAGCCTGGGACTGGCAGTATTTCAGTGGCGAAGTTTTGTAAGTAATGGAAGTCCGAAGGGACGTTTATGTAGCACTGTATTTCTGCGGTTGGGTATTAAGGGTGTCGGCAGTTACGCCCCATGCCACTTATGTCCGCTATAGAATTCCGTAGAATCTGGAACGTGCAAGTAACAAATTAGAAAAAGCTATGGTGTGCTAGGGATTAATCTGAATTAGTTGTTATCTAATGTAAATAGCAAGTTGCATGATGCAACTTATCAAGCTGCATGGCGTAAATATCAAGTTGTTTGATGTAAATATCATGTTTGTTTGATGTAAATGTGTGCATGACGTAAATATCGAGTTGCAATGGTTGATATAAATGTCAAGCTGCACGATGCAAATATCAAGTTGCATGAAGTAGATATCAAGTTGTTTGATGTAAATACCAAGTTACATGACTGTTCAGAATATTTGTATTAAGCCAAATGGTAAGCTAAATGGTGTAAATATCGAGTTCCACGATGCAAATATAAAGTTGTGCAGTTAAAAGCTTATGAACTCCACGTAAGATATGAATTGAAATTTTAGGTTTCTCACGAACGACCCCTTCCACCTCTCTTCGTTGGCATCGCTCCAATCCTGTTCTTTCTCCTGATGGATCGTATCCACTTCCGCTGGATTGGATTCGGATGAGAAGGAAGAAGACGAAGACGAAGATGGCGCGAAGAAGAAGCATCTTCGACTACAAACTTAGGGTTAGTGCAGTGTAGAGCTACAGCACGAACTTAGAACAAAACCTACAGTGTCTGATGACGCTACACATGACGCTAAACGGCGTCTCATTAAGTTACACGACGTTACGTTATGTTACATGAGGTAAATATTAAGGCTGCTAATGATTTCAAAAAATTTAATAGTTAACGATTTAAGAATTAACGATCATTTGTTAACTTTGACTAAATATATGATCCCCAAAAGTAATGACAAAGAAAACATTAACATTATTCATTGTTTATCTTTTAATAGTAGGCCTATTGTTGATATTTGGTTCCAGTCAGTAGTTACTTAGTAGTTATTTGTTCATATTAGGAGTCTTGTTTAAGTTTTTCAGTTCAAATGTCTTCCTTCAACCAGTTACGCAAACAACCAACATGTTAACACTGCTAGGTTCTAGTGAGTAACGTGTTTTGTTGACAATATAACCGGCTGAGCTAAAAAAAAAGTCTCTCACACGGAACTGAAGTGGCAGATTAATCGTTAAAATAAATTTAATCATTAAAATTAATTAACAATTAATCGATTAATTAATTGGTAACTGCCGCAGCTCTAGTAAATAAAAATTATTAAGTTTCATCATGGAATCGCGAGTTACATTATGTGCATATCAAGTTACATGATGTAACTATTAAGCAGCATGGTGTTAAAGTAAGCTATAAGAAGTCACACATGTTACATTACGTTACAGGAAATTCTGCCTGTGCTCGGCTGTGCAGTGCTCGTCTTCAATGTCGTCGGTTACCTCGGTGGATTTCTGCTCGTCGACTTCAACATACGTAACGCCAGAAACCAGTACGACAGTCATCAATACCAACGCCAACCGGACCACTCTGTCCCCAGACTTCAAGAAGACATCTCTACCTCCCGTCTCATGTACGCTGAGCCCTCACTGTCAGTGGGCCAAGCAACGCCCTCGATGGGCAATACTCCCAGGGTGGGGAAGAGAACGACACCAGGGCCGTCGGCGGTGAGGTCTAATAGTCAGGGGACTGTTCTGTCAAGGAGTGTGGTACAACATTCTGATCCGTGCGTGTATAGTAGAGGGCGGTCCCCCGACGATGGACGGTGGTACAACTTCAGCGTACCGTCCTACCGGTTCTACGCCTACTCGGCCATCTTGGACAATCGGACGTCGACGATGTCGAATCCGGTCATCCGGATAATCGGATTGGGTTCAAAACCCGAGGACGATACGGACGAAAAGAACCTACGGCTGTTCTGCCTGTTGCACTACGCCGAACCGGAGCGGACGGTCTACGTCCCGATGCAGCAATCGGCAGATAAAATCGGTTACGGTTGGGTGCTGAACAACGAGTGGGTGCGAGAGTACGTCTTCACTTGTCCCCTGAGCGAGTCCCAGGTTCCGCGAGCCCTCGCGGTTGTTGAACACTCCGGGGATGTTGTGGCGTCGTGTATGCCCGTCGAGAAGCCCCCGCAGCCGGAAGGGAAGAAGGAGGACTTCGCGCTGTGCGTCCAGGTGGCCTTCGACAGCATCAGTGCCTACCGGTTGACGGAGTGGCTCGAACTGCAGTGGATTCTCGGGGTACGACACGTTGGTATTTATAGCCTATCGCTCGATAAGGGGACGGTGGACGCCCTGGGACCGTACGTCAAGGAGGGCTACGTCGACCTTAGAAAGACGGACTACATCGAGCACGGGCCGCAGCAGTATCTTCTCCAGGGATCGCCCGTCATCAACGACTGTCTCTACCGCAACATCCACCGGTTCCACTACGTCATCGTCATCGACTTCGACGAGGTCATCATGCCGAAGAGTCATACGTCGTTGCGGGAGCTAGTCGACTTCCTCCAACGGAACTTCTCTACGATGGCTTTCCCTCCCGTGAACTACATCTTCTTCAACAACTACTTCTTCCTCGACGTTTCGCCGGACACGTCCGAGTCGCCGTACCTCACGATGCTCCGCTACCGCAAGAGAGCGCCGGTCAGTCCCTTCGGCTACTCGGTCAAGTCAATCGTCGATACTCGAGCGTGCCTGGCGATGCATAACCATTACTGTTGGACTGTGACGAAGGAGTACACGGACCGTGGCTTCCCAAACGTCATCGACTATAACGTCGCCGTCAACCAACACTACAAGAAGTGCCACCTGAACGAAACTGAATGCCAGGATCTGATGAAGCAGGTCGTCCAGGATGACACCATCTTACGGTACGCCAAACAGCTGAGGACTAGAGTCGGAGAGAGGATACTGACAATTAAAGGTCACAACATCTAAACATTATGCTCAAGATCGTCGTTGCATCACCTGGAAAGTCAACAGTTTCTGCGGAGTCAATTGTATACTATAATCTACGAGGAATAGACCTTGATTTTAATTGGCACGGAATCGTTGTCTTTTATCGCAAGTCCACAGGAAACGGTTGCCCGTTGTCTTAGTCCGCACCGTTAGTAATTGTTCGCAAGAAACGGTCGTCGGTTGTCGAGTGGTTTCATCTGCAGGGAAACGTTGTCCTGGTCTTCGCTGTTCTTATATGTATTTATTTTGAAGACTCTTAGTGTAACTCCTTACGTAGCTATTTGAGAACGATGCTTATGGCAATAGGGAATGTTCGACCTGAGGCGCTTCGGGATCTTGAGATATGTCTGGAAGGTTTCGCTGCTGAACATTCATCAATTTTGTCATCTCATCAGCGTATTAGAGATGTATCTTCAAACACTGCTTTTTCACAAATCCTATCCTGATTCCTCCCCTACCTACCTCACCGTTCCAACTCTAGACACTACCATCTAAGCCGTCTGACTGCCTGCCTGCATGCCTGACCCTTTAGATCTTGACCCTCTGTCTATCGATTCTGCTTTTATTAAGCGCCTGTGAATAAGCTGGTTCCCGCGACTTCGCTTTTTGGGCGCTGTATAAGTTTCGAGTTTACGATTTACGATTACTACAGGGTCAGATACGTCTAAAGTCTTTGCTCCGAACCCGCTCGGTTTGACCGTCCATACAACCAAGGTCATCAAGGCCGTTTTCATGCCTAAATGTGGATGAAATTAAGTTAATAGGGATGCCAAAATTCTAGCTCCTAAATCAAGGAGGCAATCGAGACCATTTGAAGCTTACGCGCCTCCAGATGGTAGCAGCGGCACACGTTAAATTTCCACTCAATAATGGTTTACTGCCTTTAAGATGCAAATTTATACTGAAATTAAATCGCCTCGTTTCGATAATTCGGAAAATCTTGAACGCAGTGCTTTTACGAAGATCCAAATGGCGCAGTAAAAACTGTCGTTCAGAATATGGTTGGCTGCTTTGGTTTTACGACCATCTGGAATAATTGCCAAGATTTGCGGACAGGCATTGATTGGAGCGCCATCGTTAATGCTTCGGACATTAGGACAATGCTGTAGAAATTATCAGATGAGATTAGATCGTGGATTAGTTTGAATCGGACTGGATCGCATTAGATTATCTCCTCGTTTATGATCAATCAATTGCACTGGCTTCCTCTCAACTAGATGGTAGCAATCATTCAATTATGGCTCACGTTCGCATCAGATTATTACCATATATCCTCGTTTATGATCAATCAGTTGCACTGGCTTCCTCTCAAAGCCCGAATTCAGTTCAAAGTTCTTGTCCTAGTCCTTAATTATTCCAAATTGGGCATTGCTCCTAAATATCTTAGGGATCACATCCACTCTCTCTTCAGTTTCTCATCGACCTCTCCGCTCCTTGGTCAGGCATAGGCCTACTCTATTGTTTCACGAGTTAGGACCACTATGGCCGAAACTAGATCTTTTGCCACTATTGGGTCCTCCTATGGAATGCCCTTCCCTCCTCTGTACGTGTTACCATTCTTTCTGGGTCTCTTCCTACAGCCTTCTCCCTCCTCAAAACGTTCTTCTCTTATGGGTTCTCGCACTGGGAGCGCTACTGAATGGCCACTGCTGTGAGCGGCGCTTTATAAATTAACAATACAATACAATACAAAATACAATTACCGTTCTCCAACGGATTATGATTTGATTAGGGCCTACGAATTAATTTGAAGCGACCGTAGAAAGATGCTTTGAAGATAGTGATAGCGGCGCAATAGAAGTCGTTGGATTTGCAATTAGATTAGATCATATTAGATCGTATTAGTATATTTTGGTTCATATAAGATTAAATCAGATCAATCAATCAATCAATCAATCAGTCAGTCAGTCAGTCAGTCAGTCAGTCAGTCAGTCAGTCAGTCAATCAATCGTTTATTTGTAGCCAAACAACAATAAACAATAATATTACATAATAATATTATTATAATAAGATCACACCACCTTACATGTAGATGAAACTACAGTAGTACAATTAGACTTTAGATCAGATGATAGTAGGTAGGTGTGGTTTGGAATGGGTTTGGTTGGCTTAGTTAATTTAGATTACATATTCTCGTGCTCTCAGCAAGACTTTAGCCTCAGAGTCTGTGACGCACGTCTTTCCACAGAAGGACCCTTTGCCTGCATCGAGACATTTTCTATTTCTGTTTTACTGCGAGTTCATGACTTCGAGTGTGGCTGAACACGCACGACTACGATTAGGTTTGCTTACGTCCCATGGCGTACACGAATGTAGGTTGATTGACTCAAATGCTCTTATAGCGCTATTCCATGCAACTTATCCGACCGTCTGCTCAAGGCGACACTAAACTACTAATGAATTTAGTGGACTCGATTGCTACAGGAATGAACGCACGAGACGACCAAGGCATTCATCGTAGCATTAGATTGTATTGTGCTAAACTGCAATATAAAAAAATGGCACAGCCCGTACTTCAGCATGATTTCAAGTAGTTTCAGTTTAACGACACTGTGATAATAAAGATCATTAGCGTCGCCTTCCTCCTTTATCTAGGCTTGGGACTGGCACTACCAGAGTACGAGCAGTGGCGGAGTTACATGATTTCAAACTTCAAAGTATTACAGATATTCGCTATATCATGCAGAAAAAGAGCAATTGGTGGCAAGAGGTGCATCGGTAAGAAAAACTAGACTACAACGCCTTGCAGCCTAATTAGAATAAAGTAGATTTTACACTGATGAAACAATGGATAAATAAACATGAAGACGATTTTCGAGCAGGTGTCTAACTGCTTATAGGAAAGCTTTCCACCGTACGACCGTAATATTAGGCCTACACATTGCCCTGTATGATATTATCGTAGAAGGCCTAATCGTAATCCGGAGAATTCCGCAGCGATCAAAAAAGCGAAGTCGCGGGAACCAGCTTAATCACAAGCGCTCATGAAACCAAAATCTATAGAGAGGTCACATCTTAGGCCACCTCAATGATGTGTCGTTAAGAGTGGATTTCTCGGAATTAGTCGCTATCGTAAAAAGCTATAGTTTTAGAATCGTATCTTTTATCATCTCGTTTTATGTTCAGCTTAACTTCCGTGGCGCCCGTGGCTGCGTTACAGAATCGCTCGATCGGAATCCCATCATTCGTCTTAATGGCTCGCCTGACGTTTATCCGGATACATCTCTAGTTCATTTCTCCGAATTCCAGTTTCTACTTAGACAAGATTTCCTCTATAACTTTGATTGATATACGCACCGAGCTGTCCCGCGACACAGCCGCATTGGATGCTCTGCACCCCAAAACCGTAACTGCTACGCCCGCTGCGATTTCCCAAATGTCTAATAGCTTTCCACGTGAGTGGAGCACGGTCCTTGCACGGCTACTTTAAATGGAGTGGCGTCCGTTCAAACGGACGAGCGGTGGTGAAGGATCTCACCCGATCAATTCATTGAAACATGAGCAGGGTCGAGGCCATTTATACGGTCGCTATAGAAAACGCGAACATTTACATTTTGAGTGGATCACAAACGGACAAAAACTGTACTTGAGGCAGCAAAAAGACACTCGTTGTTCGCTTTGCCGTGAACCACCGCTTTGAATGATTGGATTATACCTAATAGCCGATCCTTCTTACTACTTAGCTTCTCTTAGAACCTGTCTAGTGTCCACTGAGACGTATATATCATTAAAACAATTTCCCAACTAGGCCTGTATACGAACTCTTGCGCTGAGAAATTTCTTTGTAATTTCTGCGAAAGGCTGTTACGGACTTACGGTCAGGGATTGAATTGTCGGGATTTGGGGATGAGGGTTGGTGAGGGGCGGGGGTAGAGTTCAACCCTCCCAATTCATTTTTTAGCCTCTCTAGTTAATTCCCGAAAATTATAACTTTGATTAACTTGGGGATTAAGTTTGTGGTTCTGATTACTTAATTAATTAAAACTATTGCTTTGTTTTTTCCTCAGTTTTCATTCATACCACTCCAGTGCTTGTTTAGTCATAATTTCTGCTAGAGCTAAAAAATCTTCTGAAGATAAAAATAATGAGTTTTAGAATAAGTATTCTTCACTGTTCAATTTTTTGACACAATTAAGGATCGAGTAGGGGGCCTACACCAACAGTCCAACACCCACAGTCCCAATAATTTACACGTAGGCCCCCCCTATGTCGGTTTTTTATGTACATAAGAAATTCTGGTCGGACAACCGGCCATGTAAGAATTTTTTACCTCCCTTAAAATTTGTCAATTCAAACACACGTCATGGTCGTCGACATGGCTTTCCTCGTGACCTGCAGTTCGATAAGAATCGCTTGCCCTCATGTACAAAGCTTTTGGCAGGGCAAATAGTTGCTGAGATTCTGCACATTACACCGCCGTGTGATTGTAAACCAGTACAGATTATAATCTTACACTGCACCTCAGATTCACAGCTCCGTGATAATAATAGCAATAATAGAAATAATAATTGCTATGAAATACATTTTCTTACCTTGCGCTGTGCGATTGTCTTCTATTCACGTCTGATGCTGTTTTCGCATGGATTAGTCATCTACACGTCCGGTGGCGAATCGTCCCTCGAGGAGTAAGGTGACGTACGTAGAGGATCGACTATCGGTCCAGGCGCCGTGGACCTCCGAAGGTTTGTTACGGCCGTTGACGCTCTTCGACGACCTGATTGAGGGGTCGTTTCCCTCTGCCTGATTAACGACATCCGAGGGTATCGGTCTTAATCCGAACAATGATGATACTGGCTGCTAAAGTGCGGCAAGTGCCCGCAAATTCAGACAACCAATTACCAATCCATCTCCCGCCTATTGGGCAACTGTAACCGAGATTAAACCGCTTCATCATATACAGCAGTGGGGGTTATATTATGATTTATATCTACTCCAACGCTGGAGTTTCTAACTTCATTCATTCATTCCGAGAATTTATGCGACCTTCAACTATCTCCTCTTTATTGGTATATGCCTTACACTCTGCTCACATCATGGGCTGCTTTTTAATATAGCTAAGAGGAACTAAACTTACTCTGCAGTTCATCAATAGCATAAGGTTTCTTCTGGCTCGACATGTAAGTTGTTTCAATACTGTTGTTTCGCCCTCTGAAGGTGCGATGGAGGACCTTGTTAGCCTACCGGCCCTTACTCCCTTACCCGGACCTGTCTCAGGTAGGCTAGCAACTTAGCAAGGATAACTCCTTGTCAGAATAACATCCCATAAATCAATCTAATCTAATCTAATCAAATCATATCAAATCTAATCTAATTCATCAAGCGCCATTACAATAATGCACGAGATATAAACGCTGGAGCTCCAACGCCTCTCAGCAAATCTTGTCAATTCCGGAGGCTTAGAGGGTCATTTAGACAGAAAAAGCCAACCATCTTCTAAGCAAACATTTATTTTGCGCCGTTTCAGACTCTCGTAAAAGCACAGCGTTTACGATTCTATGACTTTTCGAACACAGGTGATTAAAGTTTTAAAAAATCTTAATTGCAGTACAGATCCGCTGAGTCGCTTGAGGTCGCAAACGCAAATGCAACCAAAGGCATTACCTCTATCAAACATTTAAGCAAGAGTTCCCTTCGTTATTTGAAGGTGAAATTTCAGCAACCTTGATAATTTCATCAGTTGGCTCCAGAGACGTGGCAGTTTGGAATTGATGAAAAGGTATGTCACATTAAGCAGCTTTAGTGGAACGAACTCGCCTGTCCATTATCAAGAGTGAGGTTAGAGGACTTGGTAAGAATGCTTGGAGTCACAATCAATAAAAATTAATTAATTACGAGTTCAGTTAATGAGCACGTAATTGTTATCGCCGAACTTCCTCAGCGCCCTATAAGCACCTACATGTAAGTCGTTGGAACCAGTTCATTCACAGTCGTCCAGGCGTAATCGTAATCGTAAGCTTCAACTTTTAAAATTACTATTCGAAGGCTAAGCGCAGGGCACCAGCTTATTAACGAGCGCTGCACCATGTCGGTGGGATTATCCACGGATGTCCAATGGAGATCCGAGTCCGGTTGCCAGAGAGACCAGAGCCAAACACGAAATCGGAGAGGCAGGTCTGGTCAGGGTCAATTTTAAAGTCCGTATCAAAATATCCGGCAGTAACATGGACTACAGTGGATTGGGTTTGGTAATGAAGCTGTCTGAAAGATAAGAGGACGAAGAATCAGTATATTAAATTCACACCGATAAATGCCAATCTGGCATCAACTATATCGCACCTTTCCTTTCACTCCGCTTCCATCCCAAACGCCATCAACTGACGTTCTGAATTCACCTCACGGATTTAGTTAATCAGAAGCAATAATTCCTAAGACGATTATGATTTTACTGGTTTGCTCTGAACCAACCTTATTGTGTTTATGCTTTCGGCTGAACAATGGGACATTTGAACAATAGGACTACACTACACTACGCTGGTACTACGCCTGACCACGTGGCGTTACACTACACTACACTTTGTAACACCAGGTATAAAACTGTCAGTATAATCTAACTGGTTAGATCTGATTCGATATGGTCTTATTCATAGTTGTTAAAAAACGGTAAAATCAAAATAAAAAAAACGGAAAAACGTCGTTTTATTGAAAAAAATAAAAACGGAAAAACGAGAAAAAAACGGAAAAGAAATTAATTTGACTTTCCTACATCTTTTAATGCATTTTAAAATTAAAAACCTTGTTAATTTTAATCAGCAAATAACATAACTTTATTATTTCCTGAACTGTGCTGTTTATTTCTCAACTGATGACACTAAATGGTGACGTAAATTAGATGAATCCTTGAGAGACATGATACATCAGACAAAAATAAAATTAAACAAATAGTAACAGACAGTGAATAACTAAATAAAGTTACACATAAGAAATAAAAAACGGAAAAAAACGAGACGAGAAATAAAAAACGAAAAAAACGACGTTTATTGGAAAATAATAAAAAACGAAAAAAACGTTTTTTACAACTATGGTCTTATTAAATCTGAGATCATTTGATCTGGTATGCTCTTGTCTAATCCTAAATAAGCTAATCTCATCAGACCTCTTCTGGTGTAGCCCCTAATCTAATCTTATAATCCAATACCCCTATGAGTTTTTTTATCATCATCATCAGTTCCTGACGTCACCCATTTGACATCGATGGGTACGAATAAATTAACCTCACTGTCTTCGGTCATTTGTCAAGTCCATTGCTCCCTTTAGTGTTAGTCCAGGTGATGTCACAAAAGCGTATAAATGAATGTGTTAGGTTTACTTTGTAACTAGCACTTCACTAACTTCAGTACACAGTGCACAAGCAGTACACGCGACTAGACGTGAGGAGATTACGGTAACTAAGGTATAAGGTCGGTCCAAATTTCTGGAATGGACCGTGTAGCAGACTTCGACATGAGCTTTCTGGTCTTTCTTTATCTCTATCCCGCAAGGGCTTGAAAGCTAGTCTGTTCGATTCTGGTTTCTGTCGTCAAGTAGTAGACGTCTCTGGATAAGAGTCTATTGAAAAGGCGCAACATTAATCCGTAATAGTTACAATTATGGTAGAGATAGGTAGTATAGCAAGACGAATATCAAGGAAGGTGATGAGTAGGAATTTCATCTGAGCGGTCCGGATTTTAATTCTACTGCGCTGGCTGTCTTATCTTGTTCAACTGGTATCGTCTATTCTTATCCAGTGTTTATCTAGAAGATTTATGATTTCGCCTCTCCCAGAAAAATGAAAGAATGTAATTTTGTAGAAAAGTGTGAAATTTAGGGATTCCCCCAGGATTTATTGTGTCCCCCTAAATTTTTCTTCGAAAACTGTTGTTACTACTTCTCGAAAATTCTTGAAAACTCTCGTTACTAAAAAACTTGGAGAAACTTGCTACTTTTCAAATAGGTACCCCCGAACTCCCCCCCCCCCACAGCAAGGGGTAGATTAAACATGCTTCTTATCCGAAAGATCCTTCAGTCACAAGGTGGTCCACGCTTCTGAGGACTGCATTTACAAACAGGTGTTACACACTCTATCCACTATATTTGTTTTATAACTATCTCATCACTTCTTCCCAGAGATGACAAAATTCCGTTAAAACAAACAATATTCTAAGTGCAAAGGGCCATCCTGTAAAAGTACAAATGTTACCAACGACCTTCCTATGGTTGTCCCGCTGGCCCGAATTTCCACAGCCGTCATCGTTGGGTTCCGTTACTGTGGTCGGTCTATCTTCCTGGAGCAGTTGTTTATTATAATTATCTGCGTCATGAAATGCTTGATCGTTTTCTCGCCCTATGCCTGTGTTACGCTCCTGTGGACTGTGGTTGCAGAGGGGTGTGCATACACTCTGCTAAATAAAGTATCTCATCGTTTCTTCCCTGAGGTGCTATACATTACACAACCCCGTAAATACAATATTCTTAAGTGCAAGCGGTCATCCTGTAAAGTACCAGGACAAATGTTAGCAACGACCTTCCGTCCAGGGATCTCAACTTTGGCTCATTTTTCAATCCAGGCTGGTCAGGATGACTCGGAAGGACGCTTAATCCTGTTTACGAATGGGCCTCTACTCTAGCCCAGTTGACAGTTGATCCATTAAGCTGCACATTTAAATATATTTAGTTAAAAACATTGAAAAACGGCAACGATTGCAAATCTATCTGGTCTGATTATTTATTTATCTCATTCCCTAATATAAGGACAAATTTAAATTAACATGAACGACTATGTAGGTCAGATGTAAATGTTTGAGACTAATATTAACGACGTTCTTTGGAAGATTTACAGCTTGAACCCCCCTACACTTGGTACAAATCTCTGTACAACCTTGTTGGCACAACGCAGCGCTCGCGAATAAGGCGGATGCCCTTCGTTGGCTTTTAAGATGCGCCTTGGAAATTTAAATTTCAAGATTATATAATTGAAGACATAACATCACTTGAACAACATTAAGAGGAGCAGTGGACTTGATAAATGACAGAGGACAATGGAGATCATTTATTTGTACCCATCTCCGCCAGAGGGCTGGCGTCAGGAACTGATGATGATGATGATGATGATGATGATGATGATGATGATGATGATGATGATGATGATGATGATGATGATGATGATGATGATGATGATGATGATGATGATGATGAATAACACAGTTAAGAATAACTGAATTGTTTTTATACAAGCAGATTTTAAACAAAATGGCTATATAAAAAGTTTGAAGTTTAATCTAGGTTCCTTGCAATAAAATAATAGGGAATATGTGAGGTTTTAATGGGCCTGGTGCTTTTGCTTGTTCTCATGACATAATAATTTGTATGTTCGGTTTTATGAGAAAGTTGCAATTTCATAAATCAGGCGCAGTATTTAGACGATTTCTATATTTCTATTCTTTATGTTGCTCCTGCCAGAAATTATAATCTTTTCAAACAGTGATCGGGACATAAACAGCTTTAATCCGTAAAAATTGGACTATAAATTATTTTAAATGAAATTTTTCAACGGAACCCTTGCCTCCTCTCATCGGCCTCTGATTTATAATGTGACAACTCATACAAAGAACACTTTTATCCAATTAACCATAACCATAAATTTTTATTGTTTCCAACAGAAGCAAAGCATTCAAGCATCATAATTACAGTTGCTTCATGGAACCATTGTCTTCTCCTCACGGCAACCCAGGGTTCCTCGGAACATACTTTTGGAGACGCTTTAGCCTAATAGATTATAGATGGCTAATAGTTGACAAATTAACTTATGTAATAGTATTTTGAATACGAATATTAATGCTAATAAAATAAGAAGCGTGAGTTTGCGCTTCGGCTTTTGAGTAAGTAAGTAAGTAATTCTTTAATATGCCAAGATCCGTCCATTGATTATTTGTATGGATATTTACTCAGAGGACAGTCAACTGTACGCTGTCGGTGGGAAGATGAGACGACAAGGGAGAGGACTGGCCAGCCGCCCTCATATGCCGATGCTAAGAAAATGAAGTCGCTAACACTCATACCCATGGCTGTCTCTGGGGCCTGGGCTGGCTTAAGGGACCGCTGTTCTTCTTTAGTGGACAGAGACTCTATGGAATACATTGTACTAGATTTAATTAGTTCAATGTCAATTACTTATTCCTCCCATGCAGGTCTGCGCAAAGTGCACATCGGGCAACGCAGCTTCTCCATTCGTCCATCGTCAGTTTTCCGGCCTCGTCCCAACATATCCCAAGCGGCCAATTCTTCCGTGGTCTTCCACTTCCCCTTTTCTTTCAACTCGTCTCTGATGGTCGTCTTCGGCCTATTCTTCCGCGGTCTTCCCTTCCCTTTTCCTTCAGGGATCCAGGTCGTCACTTGGCTGGCTCCTCTGTCTTTCTCCATACGAACAACATAATTACGTGTCATCCATTTTAATCTTTTTTTAATGACAGTGTTCAATGATTACTTGATTAGCCTACCTAAGCCAAAACACAGTGCCAGGGGTTCGGCAGCATCCTAATGCCTATGCATATCAGGGTCAACTGTTTTGCAGACTGTACTTTATCTGATAGAATCTTATCTCATCTCATTAGGCCTATGTTTGCAGACTGTGCTTTATCTGATCGAATCTTATCTTATATAATTTTATCTTATCTTATCTTATCTTATCTTATCTTATCTTATCTTATCTTATCTTATCTACACTCATTCTAAACTTTCCTTATCTTATCTTATCTTATCTTATCTTAATCTTATCTTATCTTATCTTATCTTATCGTCTGATCTGATCTCGTATTATCTTAAAATATCCTATCATCTTATCCTTATCCTATCCTATCCTATCCTATCCTATCCTATCCTATCCTATCTTATCCTATCCTATCCTATCCTATCCTATCCTATCCTATCCTATCCTATCCTATCCTATCCTATCCTATCCTATCCTATCCTATCTTATCTTATCTTATTTTTATGTTGTCATATGTTATCTTATCTTATCTTATCTTATTTTATCATATCTTACATAATCTTATTTTATCATATCTTATCATATCTCCTCCCATCTTATCTTATCTTTTATCTTAAAGAACTCTTCGTATCGGTCTTAATCCATCCCATGGACGAAGATTTCTTCGCTACGTTGTGCAAAGTGTCCTGGTTTTTCCCCGACATAAACTCCCCCGGTCCAGTTCAGCTGTTGTTTTTCTATTTGTCTGGATTAAGTAGACCCTAGACTGCGAAATGCACTTCTTTGGCTTTGTTTTCTGCTTTCCGATTGTAGACTCAAACTGTCAGACGGGGAACGCCTCTAATAATGAATCTCTTCAGAGTTGGTGCTGAGTGAATTTATGATTACAATAACAATAACAATAGAACTGGTAAATATTTGTCTAAATGCAGTTATTGAGTACAATACAAATGGTAAATATTTGTCTAAATGCAGTTATTGAGTACAATACAAATGGTAAATATTTGTCTAAATGTAATCATTGAGTACAAAACAATAGGTAAATATTTGGCTAAATGCTACTATTGGGTACATTTAATAAATAATCAGTCTGCTAATTAAATGTATAATTGATCAACTAGGCCTAATTTTCGTCTGCTAATCGTCACCTAACTGTTCGTGTACAGTTTACGAATAAAACTAGAAGTAAATGATTGTTCAAGCAATTAGTCGTAAATAATGGTCTCTCAGTTATACTCATATCAGTTAGTTGTCAGTCCACGATCTACTAAGAGGTGAACTAAACTGTCCATACTATTGTGCTACTAACTGGTCAGCGTGCACTCTCCTCTTCTGCGTTTCCACTCACGACTGAAAACCGAACTCTTCAAGATATCCTATCTTGATTCAACTCCTGCGCCACCACACGACCACCATCATCACCGATTGCCACCGTAGCACCATGCTGTCTCCTCGGCTTGACCTCCCCGGATTTTGACCTGGCACCGAAACGAATAGCAGAGTTTGGCTATTGCGGACTTGATTTGATATAGCGCCGGTGAATAAGCTGGTCTCCCTGACGTGGCTTATGTGGGCGCTGAGAAATTTTCGAAGATTTATATTTACATTTACACGAACCTTCCCTTTTAGGTAGGTTCGTACTTCCAGTGTGGCCATTTTCTGGCGTCATTTTCAGTTTAAACGGTGTTTTTTATTGAGACACCATCTCGTTGCGTCTATGTCTCTATGATCTCCATCATCCTTCCTTCAGTTTCTTTATCCTTGGTGGGCCTTGCATATACCGGCGAGGACTCGGTCGTCCTCCACGCCCCCTGTGCATAATAGGGGGACGTCGTGAAGTTGGCGTGGTTGGCATTTGAGCAGCAGAGGCTCTGTTAGACTCTTGCTGCCCCGCTCCCCGTTACTGGCCCATTTCCTCCTCTGAATTACACAGTGTAGTTAAGTGCCAGCATTCGTCCATTCTTTGGGTCAATATGACCCACTGGGTCATGCAGTTAATTTCTCATGCCACTGTTCCTCGTCCAATTGCTAATCATCCTAAATCTTGGCCATCCCTTTCTCTCTTCCACTTGCCCTTCTCGGCTCATCACGTTCTCCGCTTTCGATTCCTACTTTTATAAATTGCTTCGTCCTTTGGCCACCATTGGCTACACTTTCCGCATTCCAGTCCACCCTCATCTTTCATTGTCTCGAAGGTCTACCACTCGTCTTTTCTCATCCCTTATGCTCCTATCATCATCATTATTCACCACCACAGCCACCTCCAACGCCATTATCCTCACTATGATCGTCGTCGTCGTCGTCGTCATCATCATCATCACCACCACCATCATGATCATCATCATCATAGTCATCATCATCAATGATCATCATCATCATCATCATCATCGCCATCATCACCACATCATCATCATCATCATCATCATCATCATCATCATCATCATTGTCATCATCACCACAACGACCATCATCATAGTCGTCATCATCACCACCACCACCATTATTATCATCATAGTCGTCATCATCATCATCATCATCATCATCATCATCATCATCATCATCATCATCATCATCATCATAGTCATCATCATCATCATCACCACCATCATCATCACCACCACCACCACCACCACATCACCACCACCACCATCGTTATCATCTTCATCATCATCATCGTCGTCATCACCATGATCATCATCATCATCAGCAGTATCCGCATCCTGTTTTGACCCTGCCGTCTGCTCTTGATCCTCTGCCTCTCCTGCTCCTCCTATTCTTCCTGTTGACACAGTCTGCTCATGTCCGGTCAGCCTCCTCTTAACTTCTGCAAATGACTGCCATGCATCTCCCTCTTTCCTCCTTGCCCTACGTGACAGGACTTCAACACAACACACACACCCGTACTCATTCGTACAGAATGATGCATATACAATTATACATATATATATATATACACGTACTCTCCATGCATATAATTTATGAAGCTTACATATACATAATGCAGACATGCACGTACGTTTCACTCTCTCTCTCTCTCTCTCTCTCTCTCTCTGTCTCTTTCTCTCTGTCTCTCTCTCTGTCTCATGTCCAGAGACACTCTCTGTCTGTGTCTCTCTGTCTCTGTCTCTTTCTGTCTGTCTGTCTGTCTCTCTGTCTCTCTGTCTCTTTCTCTCTGTCTCTCTCTCTGTATCTGTCTGTCTGTGTCTGTCTGTCTCTCTCTCTGTGTGTGTGTCTCTGTCTGTCTGTGTGTCTCTGTCTCTGTCAACTCTCTCTCTCTCTCTGTCTATGTCTGTCTCTCTCTGTCTGTCTCTGTCTCTCTCTCTCTGTCTCTCTGTCTCTCTCTCTCTCTCTCTCTCTCTCTCTCTCTCTCTCTCTCTCTCTCTCTCTCTCTCTCTCTCTCTCTCTCTCTCTCTCTCTCTCTCTCTCTCTCTCTCTCTCTCTCTCTATGCACGCTAAACGGTTAAACGGTTGATTAGCTTCATAAATGACTTCAGGCTTGAGTTGGATCTATTTAGCGTTTTTATGTCGAGAATACAGCGTAATTTAATTTGAGCCATAATCCTACCCTAAGTTGACCCTAACCTGACCCAGAAACTTCTACAACGCCGTACAACTGATGCACCAAGAACATGCAACCATCAAAACTTCTGCTCCATTGCATTTCTAGCAAGTTAATGCAAACGACGATATATAGAACGATTTAATCTGAATCCTAATCTTTCCCTAATCTGACCTTAATCTGACCCTTAGAGATATCTACCTCGCCGTACCATTGATAATAATAATAAAAATAATATCTTTTCTTTAATCAAGCGCCTGACAAACGCACTGCTCTGTACATTTACATGTTATGCAATTGAAACAATCTTAACTACTAACAGAACAGACAGCCTGCAATACACGGCGCTAATAGCAGCCTACAAAGCATATCCGCCGTATACGGGGCTCGAACTCGGTACCTCTCGCTTTCTACGCCAGTTGTTATCCAATGCGCTATCGGGCCCTCCCAAGAGCTGTCAGCCATCACAACTTCTGCCTCTCTGTATTTTCCGTTTTATGAAGACGATGTAAACAATAATAAAACGATAAAGACTAGATGGATTGCTTCATTTCCGTTCCATCAAGATAATGTAAACAACGATAAAAGGCTCGACCGACTTGGAGCTTCAACGACGGATACTCATTGGATGCGCAGATGAGAAACGCTTCAATGGCTGTAAAAGCATTACATAAAACACATCTGGAAGAGAGTATGGGCTGGCTGGAGCACAGCGAAAATCGTGGCCAGGACGATTTTGATCGTACAGTAGCTCTTATTGTAACTTATTGTAATATCAAGTTAGCTAACTACTACTTGTTTCTTTATTACTTGTGTACCTACTTATAGTTTTTAATTTCATTGCATTCATTATCCCATGTAAAGAAGTTGCGGTATGTCAACTTAGTATTTTAATAAACGAAATCTACTACTACTATCTGTTTACTTAATACTTGTTTTGCTAGAAAGCTCCCACGCAGAGCTGGCTTTAGGTATAGGCGATATAGGCGGCTCCCTAGAGCGGCATTTTTCAACGGGCTGCAAATTCCGGAAAAATAAAACAAGAAAAGCATATTTTTCTTGAAATTTAGCTACTAAATATAAAAACGGGCGGCATTTTTGTCCTTGCCTAGAGCGCAAAACTGTCAAAGGCTGTCAAAGGCCGCCTCTGCTCCCGTGTCCTATTATAGTGAGGCGATCCCTTCCATATCGTTCGCCTTATAACGGACGAATCCCATGTCCAAGACGCGGCCCAGTGCCGCTCAGGACTAGTCGTTTACTCACGAGCTTACGCCGATACAAAATTATAATGCACGAGTGCGCAAATAACTTTTTGTTTAGGGTATTACACGGGGTCGAACCCAAAGCCGCATGATTACAGACCAAACAGCTTTATCGATACACCACTATATCGGACTACTTACTCCTTAGGCATACTAAGTAGCCTAATAGACCACGAACAGAGCAGAGTAGTTTTCTAAATATTCGTTTAATAATTTCAAACTAACAAGTTCGCAGTAAGATTACGTGATATGATTACGTAACAGATGATAGCAAGGTTAGCAGTAGTCGAATTTAACTGTATGGCAGCCTGCAAGGCGCCCATCTGTTTCCTACTGCTCATTTTACAGTCGCCCCTAGGGAACTGAAGGCTGAGTCAACCTTATGGAGCTAGCCGCGGGTATCGAACCCGCGTCCTTCTGATCTTCTTGCCAGCGTGTTACCATTACACCATCTTCCCACCCAATATTCCGAGCACGAGAAGCCAGTACATGTAGTAGTAGTTTCAGTTTAACGACATTGTAAGATAACAAAGATCATTAACGTCGCCCTTTATCCAGGCTTGGAACTGGCACTGTACAAACAGTGGCGGAGTAGTAGCTTATAGACTTGCCAATTTTTAAATGAGGAGGAACGAACAACGTCATCGCCATGAACTAATGTGGGAAGAACGCCGTCTGTGAGCACATATTCAGCAAACACGTAGGATTTTGACGGCGCCTCTTTCAGCAAACAGGACCTTTCATCCCTCTGGAGACATCCATCGTGTTTTCATTCGCATTTTTATTACGTGTTTACTAGGTTTTTAATACACATCCATTAGTTCAAAGCTGGTGATGGGAACATATTCGGATAATGCGCCATAACGACTCACAACAGAGTACGATTTAAATTCCGCGCTCACATCGACACGTGTCAAACAACTCAACGACGAACACGGGCATTATAAAAGACTTGGGTTTCTCCGAGAGTGTCGGCTTTTATTTCTCAGAAATAAATCAGATCGTATAAACGTCTAACTTTTTCTCTACAAATGATCAGGCACCCGCGTCGATGTAGCAATATTGCGACATTAGGTTTCGGCAAAATTAATGCTCTTAACACTGTTTTTATTATCGACAGGTACATGGAGAGGCGCTATACAAATGTTTTGTTGCAGGAACGAGTAGAGTTACAACAAGAGAAACTTCTTAACTGATCCTGCTGACGTCATAGGCCCCCTATCGGCCGAAATGCAGACTTACGTTAATTACCGCACTGGAAAAGTTTCTGAATGATTTTAAGAGCGTTATATAAATTTAATTAATGAAATAAAATCAGGAATAAACAAGACGTTAAATATGCATAAACTCGAGAGAGGCTGTGTCACGAAGTGTCAATATATCGCGCACTCCAGGTCATTTCCATTCCAGGTAATTCAATCTGCTGTCAAATAAATCATGCACCATAGAATTGGTCATATACTCCAATACGTATACACTTAAGGTCGTATACAATCCAATCAACACCATGCACTACATGTCACGCATTCTTTAGCATACATTTGACCTGATGGGACAAACTAATTTGAAAATGAGTTCAGCAAGTGCATCCACTGACTTCCTGTGACACAACACAAAGCCCGAGTTTTGATTATTCTAATCAGTGCCTTCTATCCCCCCTAAACAACCGGGCTCAGTTTCACCCTCCCCTCCCGGGCCGGGCCTTCCCTCTCTCCCAGATCTCATGTTGCCGACATGGGTGTTAGCTGATTTCTGATTAAATTTAATCAAGCGACTTAATCGGACGATGTCACTGGTTCACACTGATTTATACAAGAATAGTGGGCCTTTCACAGGACTGTGAGTTAAGACCATCGACGTATATAATCATTTGTCGATGGTTAAGACTCTGTAACTTTTAGAAAGTATGATAAAAATTGAAAAGAAACACTTCCCCCTGTTTTTCACTGGGCTCAACTTGCGCCCGCCCTGTATAGGGATAGAAGCCCCTGATTCTAATTGACACTAAAATTAAAATGAAATTAAAATCTAATTAAATCGCCTCGCTCTACAAATAACAACACGCCACGACAGAGAATTTAATCACTGTCATTCTACTGTACACATGTTCAGGTTCCTGTAAGACGAATGTAAGAAGATGTCTCGCATCATATCCCACCTATCAACACGTCAGCTTTTCCGTTATCACGAAATAGAGTAGGCCTATCCGTCCTAAGACTATCCGGGGGGATGTATGACTTTATCCCCCCGGATGGAATAAACCGGTTTAGAGTATCCGGGGGATAAACCATTCTATCCCCCATCGTCATACGCATCACGATAGCCAAGACGAAAATCCAGTCAAAATCACCAAAAACGAAGTAAATTAATTTCAGGTCGACGTACAAACTAAAGATACGCAACTTAAAATATTTTATGTGTACAGTAAATCCAAACAGTAGCCTACGACTGAATACACTTAGAAACCGGCAAAAATGCAAACTAAAACCGAATACTCCATTTCGCTAAGGGGGATACTCATGTATGGGGATACTCTATTTCGTAACACCGGCGTTCTTTGATATTCCACATTATAGCGACAGCAGTTGCTGCCGTCTGAGATACTCCGGCGTTTCTTACTGGAATCGGACCGTAACTTAACTGGAAAAATGTACGACTGCACTTAGCTGTGACACGATAGCGGTCAGCTTTTCTTCATAACTGAAATATGGCTGCTAAATGGCCATCACCCCCTTCCGTCCAATGACATTGTTAATACGTAATTAGTAACGTCTGTAATGTAGGTGTTTGATGCATAAGGCATCAAACGATGGCGCTCCAAAAAGACAAGACGAAATCAGATCAACATCCAGAAAAGCAGTTCGTTGAGTCAGAAAGACAACATGAAAAATATCACACCTATTTACACGCCAGCAAAGTCACCGTATATCAGCAACTCTACCAACATTGATGATGATGATGGTGGTGGTGGTGGTGGTGGTGGTGATGATGACAATGATGATGATGATTATGAAGATGACATTGATGATGATAATGATGATTATGCTGCTGCTGATGACGATGATGGTGATGATGATGATGTTGACGACGATAGCAGCCGTTAACCGACGCTAGCGACAAACTCTTTTATCACCTTTATAGAGGCAATAAAGTAGATTGTGTGGATGATGATGATGATGATGATGACATTATTGTTGTTGTGCTGATGATGATGATGATGACGACATTGATGATGGTAATGATGACGATGACAACGACGATGACGACGATAGCAGCTGTGAATCGACGATAGCGACAAACTCTTTTATCACCTTTATAGAGACAATAAAACAGATTGCGTGGATAACGGTGGATTGTAAAATGATCCCATGGTCTGCTCGAGTGCTCGTTGCATCGGGGTGACTGGCCTTTCAATCGACGAATGGCCGAGCTGTTATGAGGTTCTACATGCGACCGATGCACTATAGTTCTTTCATGGCCTAAAGGACATCTGGGAAATTCGTCTACGACTTGGGAACGACAGGGAACAACACTCAGCCTCTAAAACCGTTGCTTCGATTGCGTCAGTGCCAGCTGCAGCATATGCAAACGCGAGAAAATAATACTGGCCAACCAAAGCACAGCGTATACCGGATATATATACGTTTGAAAAAAAATATACAATATTTATTATGCTTTATGGATATCGGATGTGAGCTGGTGATTGTGTTTTCTCGTGACAGTTCTCGAATGATTATTCCATTTGCCGAACCTGTCGTTTGGTTCAAATGTCAAAGGTCACCTGAATACTGCTCCTCTCCTAAAATCATACGACACCTGACAAGTGCTTGCTTTTCCTGATTCTATGAGTAGCCACCGATCTTGTTGTGCAAAATCGTTGCGCTAACTAAATTGCCTTCTTTCACTTTACATTACGCTAAATAGGGCTATATTTTGTTAAGAGGCGTTACATTAAATTACGTTACATTGCATCACCACAATTAAGTTCACTATGGAATAGAGGCTTTCCTGGTTATGTTGCGGATGCTCGATTGCTTGCCTAGTCCTGCTTCTAATGTTCCACTCTTCTTGGGTTCAATAGTATCAAAAGATCACGGCTTGTAGTTGCAGCGACGATTGAAGTTTTGACAAATATACTTGATAATAATAATATATAATAATAATTGTAAAAATATAATATGGTTTAGAGGTGTCATAATGACGTCGTTCGCGGTGTAGAGTTCAATACGTCAGCAGCAGACTATATATTAGTAAACATGATGGGCAATCTTTTGTTGAGAGCAGCGCGATTTAGTATCCATGACGTCACCACAGTTACGACCGCATTGGCCTGGTTGTTGACCAATCTATTTGTGGATGACCTGTAAATCTATGTATAGAATTTCCGCGCCCATGATGAAGACATTCTAGCAGTCGCCCTATCTATAATTTCAACGGAAACTGCTGATAATATTCTAAGAATTCTTGAGTTCTAGAAATTATGTCCGCAGTTATGGGTTCTGCGCTTGTGTCTCGTCAGAAGTAAAATCACAGTAATACTTAATCGGGCGACTCCGTTAATCAATAGGAATAAGGCGGTGGAAGGAAACCCTTTCTTTTATATATGCGACCGAGATCTTAAATAGCGCTTTCAGGAAGATTAATGTGTACTTAGTAACTACGCGAAACATTGGCAATCGTAGCGAGAAGTGATAAATATGGCGAAGATTACTGCTTCGTCCAGACCTATAATAGACATTCTGTGTAATGAATAGATATTCTGTATATTGTAAACAGAACGCAGAAGCCAAGTTATGGCATAGGAAATGCATGCGCACATTCTGAGCTTTGAGTCATAACTCTCGCTGAATACAGTAGCGCTATAAAAGACGTCCGTCTCGCGCTCCATTCGGCACATTTGCATAAATGCTAAATCCTCCACAGTGAAAGTAAACACATATGCGGTCTCTATATTCCAGGATTATGTATAATATACCTGACTTGCAGGCGATAAATTTTGTGGGGCACGAATAGATAGAGCGCTCGGCCTGTAGCCTGGGCGTAGAGTAGGCCTACGGGTCACTGCTTGTTTAAGGACCTTGAGCAAGTCCTTCACGCACAATTGCTCAGCGCCATCGATATGCTGTCATGTGTGAACTTACGAATAGGGATAAATCCATGGCAACAACTCTAAAAAATCACGGTAGCATTTTGTAAACATGGGCAAAAATCATGGCAAATTCACGGCGTGAAATCACTGATATTATTGGTTGAGATCTGACCAAACAATATAGAAAATAAGAAAGAAACGACGCGTTCGCTATGAATAAAATCTCAGTGTAAACGTCAGGCATCAAATCACTTGCATTTACTAAGATCTAATCAATGCATTCATATCAATAACATAGATCAAAAGCACCGACGCTCTGTCGCTGTGTAATGGTCCAATTAAAGGGGGAAAATTAAACCGTTTGCATCAAAATAGACATATTTCATCTGTTTACTATCATTTGACCCAGAAAACGCTTTGATTGCAATTATATAGATATACATCTACACCTACACCTACACACATACACATACACAACCACACACACACACACACACACACACACACACACACACACACACACACACACCCACACACACCACACACACACACACACACACACACACACACACACACACACACACACACTCACACACACAACAAACACCTACACACACACTCACACACACAAACACCTACACACACACACTCACACACATAAACACACCCACACACACGCACACACACAAACACACACACACCTACACACACACACACACACACACACACACTCACACACACTAAACACATACCTACATGTACACACACACACACACACATACACACACACATACACACACACACACCTACACACACACACCTACACACCCACACACACCACACACACCTACACACACACACACACACACACACACACACACACACACACACACTACACACCTACACACACACACACACGCACACACACACACACAAGAAATCGTCGCATCATCGCATGCACTCTGCCCTCCTCTAATCTGCCTTCCTGCCTCGCTGTCTCCGTGCTCTGTTCATGGTGCATTCATATGGCGCCCGATGTCCAGTATTAATCTCTCTATGGCGGTTGACATAATCGAATCTAAACGTCATCGTGAATTGTCCGTTGCTCGACGGTCGACCCTTTGGAAAGGCTCCGCATGGCGTCACATAAATGGACATACGCACAGGCTTCTATTATATATAGTAAATAAGTCAATAACCAGTATGTGTTTGTTTTGTCTATATGTCCTTGTGCGTCTGTGTCTGCCTGTTTGTCTCCGTGTGGGTCTGTGCGTATATCCTTCTGTCTCTGTGATCCGGTTTGCATGAGTCTCTGAGTGTTTATACGCGTATTTAAGACTTATACGAAATGACCTAAACGTCGGAAAGAGTAAGACACGTGAAGATATGAGTGCCTGACTCTTTTGTAGGTCTGTATTGAAGAATTATGTACAGACGCACATCTGCATGTATAACTGTATGATGATGATGATGAGTTCTCTGCCCGAAGGCATGTCTATTGGCTTTAATGCCACCCGGGGATGCGACGAGTGAGACTGTTTCCCGTTGCCTTCCTCACAGACAATATTGTGGGCGAGCAACTTGTCCAGGGTCGCTACGCAGTGGCTATAGAGGTAGATTCGAACCTGCGACCCTCTAGTTACAAGGCACAGAATGTACCGCTACGCCACCGCATCCCACTCTATAATAGTAACTGTATAATATTGCATAATCAGGTTAACTGATATTATTGAATAATTGTAGTAACTCCAGATGTCTAAAGCACTTTTGTCGGCCTTTGATGTCATAAGACGACGTAAAACTGTGGAATAATAATAAAAGTCTAAAGAACTACTATTGAGTTAAGCGCAGGGCACCAGCTTATTCACGAGCGCTGCGTCAGAATATTGTCCAGAGATCGATGTCCAGTGAAGGTCGAGGTCCGGTTGCCAGAGAGCCCAGAGAGAGGAGGCAGAGCAGCTGCTAAGGCGGGAGTATACCCGTTCCTAATGTCATCAATAGTCTCCAGACTGTTTAACTTTCCTTAGCGATACACTAACCTTTGTTTATTAATTTATTATATTTATATAATACTTTAAGATACATTTTAAACCAGACTCATACCTTTCCAGTTTCTGCAGGAGGGACATATAGACGACATAATGTGCCCCTTGGCTGCCATATGTCAACACGACTGCACCGTATACTATGTATGCACATAGTATACGCACTCTTGTGCATTGGTCCAGCCCTTTGAAAATGTCCCTTTATAGTCTGTTCAAATTAATTTTTCTAGCTACATGTATGTTAAGACGTACCTGTTCATATCCCATAGATAGCCATTGAGGGCTTTCTAAAATGCACTTTATAAGGGTCCAGATACATACCTTCATACAAACATACATGCATGCATATGTGTATACATATAGACGTGCATACATACATAAATGTACACATAAATGCATACATATACGGCTTATACACGCATGCATACATACATGTACGTACATACATACCCGCATAAATAAATGCATACATACATGCATACATATATCAATCAATCAATCAATCAATCAATCAATCAATCAATCAATCAATCAATCAATCAATCAATCCATCCATCAATCAATCAATCGTTTATTTGTAGCCAACCAACAATAAACAATAATAATTTTATTACAAATCAGATTGCACTTTTAAGTATGGATTGTTGAGTGTCACAAGGGAAGGCCCTGAAGGGATCATTGATCCCGCTAAGTAGGAACACCTCTATATAGTTTCAACAGAATATGTGGCGACCGAAAGATGCTTTACTGAGTATAACAGTTGGTGACTTGATTAACGTAAAAATCTTAACTAACCTTAATTAAGTTAAACTAAATAACGAAAGTTAAAGGAATGAGTGGGAAGTGCAGTTAAACACATGGAAATAAAAGATTAATACATAAAGGCATTTAATAATTACCTTCAACTAAATAAGCGAGTAGCTAATTCTTAAACAGTGTCAGTGAGGGAGATTTTCTAATTTCTTGAGGAATTTTATTCCAGGTAGTGGCGCCAATAGATTTTATTGAGAACTGACGAGTGTTAGGGTTGCAAAGAACGTCTATAGTTTTCGGAGTTTCTGGTTAAGTGGGAGTGAACCTCTGAGGCAAGAATCCCTTGTATATTGGAGGTAGTAGGCCTCGGTCGTATCTGTACATAAATTCACCGATTTGGAACAGCCTGGGCTGCTC